>JAUDYJ010000011.1:8930869-9240869 GCA_030761175.1 Masticophis lateralis
AATGCTATTATTGCACACAGGTCTTCCAACATTGTAGAGACAATCTATGGCTGGCCTGTAGCTTATACTTAATTCATACTGTCTTACTTTTGTTTCCTCAATGAACAACTGAAATGAGCATTTCTGAAAAGAGGAGGAGGAGCAAGAAGAGGAGGACGAGGAAATACAGGAGGAAAAATATATTTCATTTACCCATTTCTTTCCCATTTTTGATACTTGAAGCAAAATCAATAATACAGCTTGGCTTTTATCGCTAGGGGCTTAATTGATTTCCACCCTGTATCATTTGGAATTCCATGACAATTTATGCAGTTTTTAACTAACCATACACATCAAATATTAAGGTCTGCTCAAAATTTTCTTTGCCCCTCTATAATATCAGAACTAAGCCAATGCCAGACATAGGTATCCTATTAATTATGCCTGTCCATGCTTAATATGTCAGCAGATAGATCAATCTGCTTTAAGACATGGCTCTTTCAGCAGCTTCCCTGATCTGTTGCTGATTTTAATTCTGGGGATTCTGTGCATTTTATTTGGTTTTAATATTAGTTAATAGAATTCTCATTGTTGGGTTGTTTTTTATTGTTGTGAGCCGCCCCAAGTCTTACGGGAGAAGGGCGGCATACAAATCTGATAATAAATAAATAAATAAATAAATAAATAAATAAATAAATAAATAAATAAATAAATAAATAAATAAAGTAAGTAAGTAAGTAAGTAAGTAAGTAAGTAAGTAAGTAAGTAAGTAAGTAAGTAAGTAAGTGGCGGCTCAGTGGCTAATATGTTGAGCTTGTCGATCGAAAGGTCAGCAGTTCAGAGGTTCAAATCCCTAGTGCCGTGTAACGGGGTGAGCTTCAGTTACTTGTCCCAGCTTCTGCCAGCCTAGCAGTTTGAAAGCATTGAATAAATGCAAGTAGAAAAATAGAGACCACCTTTGATGGGAAGGTAACAGTGTTCCGTGTGCCTTTAGCATTTAGTCATGCAGGCCACATGACCATGGACATATCTTCGGACAGCGCTGGATAGAGTCGGGAATGACTAGCACATATGTGCAAAGGGAACCTTTACCTTTATTCTGAAATATTAAAGAGGCCAACTGTAGCGACTGATGGTTCTAATTACCCTCAATACTTATGCCAGTCAAGGTTTTGATATCCTGTGACCTATGCTAGTCCCTGAGCTGCAACTGTGCAAAATTTCAATAAAATTTTGCTTACATTTTCTTTGGAATTGTGGAGGGGGAAAGTTCAGAAACCAGCACAGCCGTTATAACTGGAAATTAATGTCTAGGTCCAGCATTATTGATGAATATGCATAAATAATACTTCAAAATTTCGTTCTGGTCACTCGTGGAATTAAACTGGAAATCAGTTGGGTTTAATTGTTTTTTTGGAAAAAAAACTTTTCTTTCCAAGTTTAATACGTAGCTTTTAAAAAAAAATGTAGCAGCTTCGTAAAGACCTTTTTAAAATATTTGCATTTGCTTTATACATTTAAAAATAATGCTGCTTGTGAATAAGTGAAATCTAATCGCTCTCACGTTTTTGGCTGTCTCCTCAAAAAAAACAACAAAAAAAAAAAAAACACCAGGTGCTTTGAAATCTTGCTGTACTCCAAGGTGTCAGCCTGAGGTTACATTATGCCTTGCAATTTCTCAGAAATTTGATTGCTTGCTAAAGACCCTTATGCTTTTTCCACATTCACCTTAAGCTCCTTGAACATTTCTCTTTCCAGAGTTTTAGAACTGACTTCATGACTGGTGGAATCCCTGTTTTCACATTTGGCCACGATGCTAAAATCCTCCTTGGCTTCCCATCCACCCCTCCCATTCTGAAAAAGAAAACACAGGATAAATTGCCAGTGTGGTATAATCTGGAAGCCATGTAAACTTGTTGGAAGATGAGCTAATAACCTCAATCATTAAAATGTCCTGTACAACTTTACTGCCAAAATCTCCAAAGCGACATTAAGACTGGTTCCATTAACCAGAATTCAGACCTGAATTGTTTCTGTTTCAGCTTTTGATATCTAAGGAAGCAGGACCTATAGAGCAACTAGCAAATTCAGAGATTAATTCTCTTTTCGAGCATATCTGTTGAGTCAAAGGGGAGTCAAGGAAAAATAAAAAATGCAGAAGGAGCATTTTCAGAGCACTAACCACCCTCAGATTTGCACATGCCATTTTGAGCCACATGCCAGTTGGCAATGCCAGTTCTTCACACTCTTTTGAAAGGCCAGAAGGTTGGAGACCCACCTCACCTCTGTGGAAACAATGTTCCATAGGGTAGGGGCAATGACAGAGAAGAGTCTCTTCCTGAACCCCACTGGTCAAAATTCTCTAACCAATGATGGCCATAGCATACCTTTCTTGCTGATCAGGTGAGATGAGTTGATGTGATAGGTATCAACTTGTAAAGCATTCCTGGCCTACTCTCAAGTTGCCATAGACGGGAGCGGGGGGGGAGACTGATAGAGCAGCATAGCAGCCACAACCAGAAGCATATTCCACGCATACCTTTCTCAAGGCTGTATCCCAGGTTACTGGAACCAGCCAGAGAAGCATGATCTCTACAGCCTGCAAAAGTGCTCCGTTGGAGAATGTGATTTATGACACACCCTGGGAGGAGTGGGGAAACAGGGTCATAGATGGGCTGTAAATTACTGTAAATTACGTAGGGCAGAGCTGACTTCACTTGGGTACATGCCGACATGTTGCTCCTAATAAATTACTGGATTTCTTTTCAAACTTGGCTCAAGGCTCATGATTTTAATTAGGGCATCTATAGGGATCCTGACAATAGGGTTAAGATGGCTCCTTGACTTTACAAGAATTGTCCAGACTAGCAAGGACAATTATCATGAAGAGGATTTACAAGAGATAGGTGTACAGTAGAAAGGCTCATCGATAACGCGATAAGAAATCGAGTAACATGTCAGAAAACAAATCGGCAGATGATTCTTTTCAAAGATCCTAAGAAACTTTTATGTGGAAAAGGGTTTCCAATACTTCAAGAGACCTGGGACTGTTTTGAAGAGTCTCTGACAGTCCCATCCTTCTTGAATATTTAGATTTAACGCAATATATCAAAAAAAAAAAAAAAAACCTGGAAGTTCAGCGTATCTGCAAAGATGAACACATTGTACTCTATGAAAGAACCCTTGAAATGTTATTGGAGTGTCATTGGGAGGATTAAAAAAAAGTCAAGACGTTTAGATTAGTTATTGGAGCAAATAAAAGAGAATATATGAGTGACTTGCTTATGATTTCAAAATGTAAATGTGACAATGAAGTTCTAAAGCTGAACCGTGTTGATTTTATCACCAAGATTAGCATAATAAACCGTACGGTCTTTCAGCGTACAATGTAACGTATTACGGTTTGAGTGTCTTTCTGGGAAGAACATTAGGGCTAATTATATGGGGGAAAATATTACCTTGCTGAAAACTAAGACTGTAAAGTTGGTGGGTTTTTTTTCTTTCTTTCATACTCCCAGCCCGCTTAGGATCTCCATCTCTTGAGAAGCAATTAACTGTGCGAGGACAAGAGTCAAGCATGTAGCAATGTCATTTCCTCTACATTAAGTGTCATAATTAATAAAGAGATTGCAACGTGCTGTCACGGGTCAATTCAGTGACCAAGCTAAGGTGTCTTTTTTCCCCCCTCCATCATTTGACTGCGTCAATTTGCACCATCTGCAAAATCATGAGGCTAGGCTAAAATAATTAAGGTGGAACTTCTTTTCAGGAACGTTACAGGGTCAATCCTTGCCCCCCACAAGTTCAACTTGTTAAATGATCACAGTGAGAATTTCTTGGAAGTTTGTCCCATTCAAAAATCTATGGAGATTCTCAGTTATCCAGGTCATAGTTGTCCCATAGTGTTGTGGCCCGTCAGCAGACCGTGCAGTTAGTAGCTGATTCCGACAGCAAGGAGGCTGGTGTGGTGCTGCGCCAGCAGCCTGTGCAGCTGGCGCTCGAGTCAGACAATGTGGAGGCTGAAGAAGATGTGGTGTCAGAGGCGGGGATTCAGCCGGGGCCTTCAGAACCTCTAGAAGTTCCCACAAGTGAAGAGGAAGAAGAGGAGGAGCCTCTTCTCGATGCACGGGTGCACAGAGCTGTAAAAAGGCAGGAGTGGCTCCTCAGGAAGAGGACTCCTCGAGAGTAAGGCTTGGGGCTAATTGGCCATTCCCCTAGCCTATTTAAGGAAGGACGATGACTGATGCAATTTGCAGGAAATAACTTCGTTCATATTCCTTCACGTCTTGATTTCATAAACGTTTGATTTGGTTCTTGTTTCTCTCTTGTCAGTTTTTCCTGCACATTGCTTCTGGGCATTCTGCCAACCACAGTAAGATTACGGTTATCTGAAATACTGTACCTCAGAATTGAGTTATTCTTCTTTGGATTCTTGTCGGCTGTTCATGAAGTTAAATTAACATCCCTTGTTCAGAAAAGACTGATTTAAACTGTACTTGTATTCGAACAACTACTAAGAAAGCTCATAATTAGTCCTTAATTAGTAAACTAAGGTTTGTACAGACTTTGTGTGTGCTGCGTTCTTTGGGGTCCATAGCTGGGGCAGAACACACAGTTGTTCAAGAGGCAATTGGACTTTCTGTTTTTTCTCTGAAGACGTTTCACTTCTCATGCTGAAGAAGCTTCTTGGATGAGAAGTGAAACGTCTTCAAAGGAAAACCAGGTGTCCCATTCAAGGTAAGCAAAATTTCAACAGTGTCATATTTGTGATGGAGACTCTCAGGGCATACAAACCTATCTTGGTGCCGTACTAGAATGATATTATTACACATGAGTTATGAGCTGGATTCTGGATTGCTCAGGAGGATGAAAGATGGAAAACAAAGTGACTTTTTAAATCTAAAACAAGTACAAAATTTGCTTTTGGCCAAACACTCCTCCATTTTCTCTAACTTCGATTTACAGGCGATCAGTAATTAAGTGGAAAGGAAGCTGTCGAATCACTCAAGTGTCCTTGCTGTCTTTTTGGAAGGAGGAGAAAAAGCATGCCTGCACTCTTTGGCGTCATTATCTGACGTGGTTTATAAAGCTCTTCCTTAGGAAGATTTTGTATACTGCTGCCCCATCATCCTTAATTGGTTCCGATTCAATTAGATGAAAGGCAGGTGCCTTTCTTTTGAACTGAATTTCATTCAAAGGAAGAAAAAGTTTAGAGAATTCTCATGGGTGGTGGAAGTCCACTCTTATTTATTTGATAATGCGCATCTACTGTTTTTCATTGTACTATCCTCTCTCAAAATTTCATAACTTCCTATCATCATCATCTTTTAACAACCCCGTAATCCCTTGTGGGGTGGAGTCGGGGCAATGGAATGGAGCTAGCAGAATGTTTTAATGGCCAGATGCCTTTCCTGTCACCAATGTGGAGTTTTATTCAGCAGATATATTCTCATTGTGCCCAGAGAGAGAAATCCTTTACCTAGGATTGAACTCATAGCCTCCTGATTGTGAGGTCAGAGCTCCACCTCTAGGCCACCACATCACTCCAAAAATTCATAACTCCTTACATATATGTTAAATCTCCAGACATTATGAAGCAACTCCTCTTTCTCCCTTTTAGTTTTTCAGGAGCTCTGCCTTGAGGATTTTTTTTTCTTCGAATAAAGAAATTTGGTGGAACTATCTTCTCATTTTCTCCAGCTGCAAACTTGCTGGAGAACCCCAAGAAGACATCTGCACATTGAATACAGCTGGAATACACACAATGCTACATATATGTTTAACATCTATATGAAGCCACTGGGGGAGATCATCCATGGTTTTGGGGTGGGGTATCATCAATACGCTGATGATACCCAACTTTTTATATCCACCCCAAATTAGCCCAGTGATGCCCTTGACGTGATGTCCCGATGCCTGGGGGTGGTATGGCTCTGGATGGGGAGGAACAGGCTCCGATTCAACCCTGCCAAGACGGAGTGGCTGTGGGTACCGGTGTCTCGGTTCCAAGGGAATATTCCATCTTTGGTTTTAGGGGGAGAGGTGTTGCCCCCTGTGGATAAGGCACGCAACTTAGGTGTCCCCCTGGATGCACGGTTGACCTTAGAAGACCATGTTATGACCATGACCAGGAGAGCATTTGCCCAGATTCATCTGGTGTGCCAGTTGTGCCCCTACCTGGACCGAGATGCCTTACGCATGGTCACCCATGCACTTGTCACCTCCCAGATCGACTATTGCAACACTCTCTACATGGGGCTACCCTTGAAAACCACTCGGAGGCTTCAGCTGGTGCAGAAAACCATAGCTTTGACTATACACACTTTTGTTGGGTGTGATATCACTGCTTTTTAGCTTTTTAGCAGGGTGATGTGTCCACTTTTTAGTAAGCTATCTAGATTTGCCATAGCTTTCCTCCCCTGGAGCAAGAGTCTTTTAAATTCTTCGCTGCAGTCCCCATTTGCAGTGATCTTGTTTCATATAACATATATGTTTCATATAACAAGGCCAAAAAGAAGCTCTGGCGAGTTTACAAGATTTGGTTATTTTACCTACCACAAGTAAGTTGCATTCCTGTAATCCTTGTGATGTCTATTTTCTGACTTGGTCTACCGCATAGGGCTGCCACCATAACAATATATGCGCAGGCTTCCATTGGACTTAGCAAGAAGGAACAAATGGTCCCTAATGAACGCCTGGTGTATACATTATCAAATATCTGAAATGTCATTTTGACATTTTTCAATGCACACACCAAATGCATAACCATCTGATTGGTATCATCTGCATCAAGATGTTAAAAAAAAAACCTCAGATAGTAGATTCCCAGTTCCTATGCTTCAATCATCCTTCCTAAAGGCTAGAAAGCAGAATTTAAAATATGCATGTTTAAACTTTAGATGGAACAAGATTCCGGCAAACGACATTCATGCTCCATCTTTCTGTCCTCCCAGAGAAGTTGAATGCATTTATTTCAACCGCTCGAGTCATTACTGCTATTAATAAAACTTTTACAAAATTAGTTTCTCCCTCTAATATTATCCTGAATATGAGATCAGAGCGGTATTAAGCCCAGCGCTCGGAGAAGTCGTTTAAAATATGCATTCCAGTCCGCTCTTTCTGTTTGTCTCCCTTTCATATCTCTGATGTCATCTTATAATGTAAACGATAGTTGTAGAATAATGAATATTTATGTATCGCTCAGCTGGGAAAATGAATGCAAATTAAACAATTTTAAATGCTGGCAATATTTGCTTGAAGCCCATCGCTTTCTAAATGCGTCCTTAATGCAATGTTATTTCCTGGAGTCCGTAAGGCTGCCAAGGCATCCTTTTCACCATAACATCGCAGAAAGATTGATTCCTTGACATACAAAGCTTTCCAATTTGTTGGCATGCTTGCAAAAACAATCAACTTGTTTTAAAGAAAAAACAGGATTTGTACATATTACCCCCTTATGCCACTAGGCCTTAATTCTTCACTGATCTGGATTCAATTTTGTATCGAGCACATTCTATTAAATATAGATGTCCTTCCTTTTCCTTAATGAGAATATGATGGCAACAAATACAAGTTGCAACATTAAACTTGGTTTTCTTTTTTTTTAAAGATTCTTTACAATATGGAAGGAAAATTATAAAGATCACCTAGTATTTCAGAATAACTGGAACCTTCTTTTAATCAAGATTTTATTCCGTTGTTTCCACCTGCTTGTTATTTTGCCATCTTGTTTTCTTTGTTGTTGTTCTGGTTGTATTATTTTCATGCTTACAAAATTATATGTAAACCATCTAGGGCAGTGTATTAACAATCTCCTCCTCCTCTTATCATCATCATCATCATCATCATCATCATCATTAACAACATATCCATCCATCTTCTATTAGGATGTTGGAAAAATTAAATGAGCCTGGTTTAGCTCTGCAGACTAAGCACCGTAATTAACATCCACCTGTCTGCAATTACACCAGTTCGAATCTCACCAGGCTCAAGGTTGACTCAGCCTTCCATCCTTTCTAAGGTAGGTAAATTGAGGACCCAGTTTGTGGGGGCAATAAGCTGATTTTGTATAAATATACAAAAGTATAAAAGCTATTGCTTAATACATTGTAAGCCGCCCTGAGTCTTCGGAGAAGGGCGGCATATGAATCAATTTTTTAAAAAAATCATATCAATACTTATAAGAATTAAGAGTGGTGTGGTGGCCTAGAGGTGGAGCTCTCACCTCACAATCAGGAGGCTGTGAGTTCGATCCTAGGTTGAGGCAGATATTTCTGTGGGCACAGTGAGAATATATCTGCTGGGAAAAAAAATCCTCATTGATGGCAGGAAGGGCATTCGGCCAGTAAACACTCAGCTCCATTTAGTTGTCCAGACTCCATCCCGATACAAGGGATTACGGGGTCATTAAAAGAAGATGAATACTTGTAAGAATCAACTTTGTTTTAATGTTTTTATTTTGTTTTATTGTAGATAGATATTCTTTTATTTTGGGACTGTGAGATGTCCAGAGTTTAGTTCAAGATGGAAGGCTATATAAATTTTTAAAAAATGCATACATACATACTTGCATGCATACATACATATATATATATATACATCTTAGAGCCTTGCCTCTGGATCATCTTAGATTTGAACTTAAACATTGAAAAGTGATTAATATATGTGTCTAAAGACACAAATTCATAGACTGTCCAGCGTTTGCCTCTTTACCTTTAAACCTTACAGCACTTTCTGTAAATCTTCTGAGATGCCATCTCTTCTATTAGTCACTTAGTTGCAGGAAAATCTTACTGGTGAAATAATATAAATCATAGGAAATGTTGTTTGCAAGGTGACAGGGGTGAAATCTAGAGCTGGGATTCTGATAGAGAAAAATCAAATATGTCTTGCTTGTCTTGAGGTCACCCATCCACAATCTTAACAAGTCCGAACTTAACGTTAAGAAAGTCATTTTGTGGCATTTCAAACAGTACCCTCACAGAAAGATCTTTTCCTTAATCCTGCCTGAAGTTAGCAGCAGTTGAAGATTGGGGTGAGTTTCTGTCCACCCAATTTTCTCAACAGCTACAGGCAGGCATTCCCCAAACCGTAATTGCTTGAGGAGTTTTATATCTGAAGTTAGCGATGCTTCGCTTCCTAAAAGCGGTAGATATTTATTTGCTGCTGTCAGAAGCTCCTGCTAAGTAGACAATGCAATTTCTCTTTATACAGCTTGTCAGTAATGCTCTGTCATCTCAAAAAAGAGCTTTCTGAGGAAGACAGTGCAATTTATGTGCCGCCAACCAGATTGGCGGGCAGCTTTGGGAACAAGTCACAAACACAAAGTTATCCCAGGCTGTGTATTGTATAATCTTAGAAATTACATCATCTGTGGGGGAAGGGAAAAGTAATGTCATCTGTGGGGGAAGGGAAAAGTTCTTTTAGTGTTATCAACTGGATCAGAGAAGGCAGATCTGTTCAGAAATATACGAATTCTCTCTGAAACTTCAGAGATGTTTGCAGTCAAGATAGTAGATCAGAGAAGTTCTTAGCATGGTACAAGTTCAGTGGTGGGTTCCCTCCTGGTTCAGCCTGGTTCCACCGAGCCGGTAGCGGTGACGATATGATGTCACTGAACTGGTTCTGTCCCCCTGCCCCCCCATTATTCTTACCTTTTATTTGGCCCCAACTCCAATCTATTTCTGCCTCCTGAGTCCCAGCTTTTGGGCTATAAGGAAAAACTGTTTAAACTCTTCCCGCGGGGCTTCAAAGGGCCGCCCTACAGATGATCAGTGGTAAAAGGCAGTTTGGTGGTAGACCAGTGCCTCCAAAAACAAATGAGTAGACCGGTGCCTCCAAAAACAAATGAGTAGACCAATGCCTGCAAAAATAAATGGGTAGACCAGTGCCTTCAAAAATAAATGGGTAGACAGGTAAAGCTCTGCAAGCAGTTATTTATTTATTAATTCAATTTGTATGCCGCCCCTCTCCAAAGACTCAGTTAAAAGCCTGGTAGACCAGTACCTCTGCTAAATCCTAAAGAATTGTCACATGACCATCAAGCCACGCCTACAAAATAAGTCACACCCACAGAACCGGTAGTAAAAAAAAATTAGAACCCACCCCTGTGTAAGTTCCATACTGTTGTCCCCAATTTGGATTTGAGCCTGGTGCCTAAGCCAATGATGGACACCAGACACGAGGTGCAGGTTTTCTGATTGCTTTTTATTGAAGTACTCCAAGGAAAAGGGCTCCTGGGCAAAATGCCAAGAGCCAAAAACAAAGGATTAAGTAAGCTTTATACATTTTCACTAAAGAGAAGGTGGGACAAGGTGAGATAATAAGAAATATCATCTAATAAACATTTTAGTAATAATTCTACAATTTGTTCTATTGGTCTCTAGCTGTCCCTATTCCTAAGCCTTGGCTAATGAATGCCCCAGGAGTTACCTAATACACATTTAATTGGCTGCAGGCCATCTGTATTCCTAATTTTTAGCTGAGGCCTGCAAGTTTTCTAACTCTTGTTACTTTTATCAGCTTTCTAACTACCCAGAATTGTTGCAAGATTTACACATGCATATTTTCTGTAGATAAGCATTCTTTGTTCTTGCCAGACACACTCCACAATTACAGGCTTCCTGATTTACTTTCAAGTGTATGTCATGACCTGGCTTTATTTCAGCATACAGCCCATCAATACAATGCCCCAATCCAAAATGAGAACTTCTCAAGTGAGGAAAATCTACTCCAAGGAGAAAAGAGAGTGTCCAACTCAGATTTGATTCTGTTTTGTGTGCCTTTGACTAACCACTACACTGGTCGCTAAAGAGAATTCAAAGTTTGAAGAACTCCAGGGTTAATTCCATAGAAGTTCTCAAAATCTATTTGTATACTTTCCTCAAAATTTCCACCCCTCCTAAACAAGCCGTCACCACAGACCATCCTGAAACTACCATGCAACTAGACACAACCACACAATAGTCTGCCATCTGGTCAAGATAACTTTGGCCTGGTATAGAAATCTCTAAATAGGGTGGGTGCTGGGGTAGGAAGATCAAAGGTCAATCTAGGAAAATGGGGCTTCCCTGTAGAAAATACTTTGTGTGAATGTAGAAAACAACAATTCATCTCACAGATGCTACTGGAAATATGATGTCCTTCAACACATAATGGAGGAAAACCTCATTCTGACAACAGAAAATGCTGTCGATATGGACCAATACTGGGAGAGTGTCACCTAGTTTTAATCAGGAGTGAAATGCTCCCGATTCAGACCGGATTGCCCGATCCGGTAGCGATGGAGTCGGTGGTTCAGAGAACCCGTAGCAAAAATCCCTGCCCTCCCCTGCCATTGACCAGCTGAGCCGTGCAATCATCAAAGGCTTTTTAAAAAATTTTAAAAGCATTTTTTCTACAACCTCTGTGGCTGAAAAAATGTTTTTAAAAGTAAAAAAAAAAAAAGCCTCTGATGATCGCGCGGCTCAGCTGGGATCATCAGAGGCTTTTAAAAGCATTTTTTCTACAACCTCTTCAGCCAAAGAGGTTATAGAAAAAAATGGTTTTAAAAGTAAAAAAAAAAAAAAGTTGGCCATGCCCACTCAGTCATATTACCCACCCGCCCACCCCACCAAGCTATGCCCACAGAAACGGTAGTAACAAATTTTACATTTCACCACTGGTTTTAATCCTATTTATTTTGCATCCTCCTCCTCCTCCTCCTCCTCCTCCTCCTCCTCCTCCTCCTCCTCCTCCTCCTCCTCCTCCTCCTCCTCCTCCTCCTCTTCTTCTTCTTCTTCTTCTTCTTCTTCTTCTTCTTCTTCTTCTTCTTCTTCTTCTTCTTCTTCTTCATCTTCTAAAGGTGCTTCTGACATAAATAAAGAAGAAAGTGGGAATGTAATTCTCCCATCATTGGAAAGATCAGATTCAGACTCTCGCATGTTCAATATTTAGGAGTCTCGGGCATCAGGAACTATTAGGGTATCTTTAAGTTAAAATCATTAGCAAAGTGGCTTTTTATGGCTTCAGTGGAATAGAATTGAGCACTGGGATGGCTCGTATACAGTGAATTAAACCAACTTATCATTTATGCAGGAAGGCCCTGATTATCCTTCGTTGTGCCAGAATCCAGACAGTTCATTCTGAGCGCCTTCCCTTTGCTGGACTTCTCAGTCAAGCCAGAACATACGGGGACCAAGTGGTATTGATCTTCTCAGTACTGGTTCATTCCAGAAAATGATTAATATGGCTCCTTTGCAGAGTTAAGTGACTTAATGCTCTTGGACTCATTCCTAATCAGCATCAGTCTCAGTTTCCAAGTTGAAGACCAAATGCTGCTATTTGAGCCAGGAGGATTAGGTAGCTTTCCCAAGGCTGCGCAGGAAGAGGAAGAACGTGCATACCCTGTGTTCAGATCCTATTAATATCCCAAGGAAAGGTTGTAATAGGAGGCTCATAGATCCTCAGCATTTACTACCTAAGTGACATTAGGGCAGTGCTAACGTCTGGCAGCTCCTTGGAATAGAAGACAGCTGGAAGGGACCTTGGAGGTCTTCTAGTCCAATCTCCTCTTCAAGCAGGAGAACCTATACAATCTCAGACAAGTGACTGTCCAGTCTCTTCTTAAAAACCTCAAGTGATGGAGTGCCCATGATTTCTGGAGGCGAGCTGTTCCACTGGTTAATTGTCCTCACTATTAGGAAGTTTCTCCTTAATTGCAGGTTGCGTCTCTCTTTGATCAGTTTCCAATCATTGTTTCTTGTCTTGCCTTCTTGTGCTTTGGAAAATAATTTGACCCCTGTCTTCTTTGTGGCAGCCCCTCAAGTACAGGAATACTGTTATTATGTCACCCTTAATTCTTCTTCTTTTTGGACTAGCGAAACCCAGATCCTGCAGCCATTCTTTGTATGTTCTAATCTCCAGGCCTTGGATCATCTTAGTTGCTCTATCTCTCTGGAGGCTGGGGACGGGTCCATTTTTGGCCTCCTGGGGCTTCCACGCATCCCATTTTTGGCCTCAGCCTCGGCCTCCAGAAGGCAGGTGGGAGCCAGCAGGTAGGTGGGGCAATGTGGGTGGGGCAGCCTTGTGGTCCCGCACAGGCTGGATTAACGGCTTCAGCAGGCCCACAGGCCTTACTTTGAGGAGCCCTGCTCTAAAAGGATGCAAATTACCCACTGTCTGCAAGGAATATAAATCCTGGCATTCCTCATCATCCCGTTAGACTGAAGAAGCTTCTTGGATGAGAAGCAAAATGTCTTCAAAAAAACAAAACAGGAAATTTCAGTTGCCTCCTGAAAGAAAAAAAAGAAAAAAAAGCTGCTTGGGACAAGCATGACCTGAATGACTGAGAATCTCTACAGATGTTTTTTGAAAAACTATCTTTTTCTATTTCTGAAAACTTGGGGAATGTCACGTCAAGTTGTATCTCCTGACCACTCCACCTCTTCTAATATTAGAAAGTCTAACCAGAGTCAGCTAATCAACCTAATTTTAAAAAGTACAATACAATACAATGAGTATTGTACACTTTTCTCCCGGGATGAAATCCAATTTTTTTCCCTACCGGTTCTGTGGGCGTAGCTTGGTGGGCATGGCAGGGGAAGGATACTATAAAATCTCCATTCCCTCCCCACTCCAGGGGAAGGTTACTGCAAAATCCTCATTTCCTCCCGATCAGCTGGACTTGGGAGGCAGAGAATAGATGGGGGCGGGGCCAGTCAGAGGTGGTTTTTACCAGTTGTCCGAACTACTGAAAATTTCTGCTACAGGTTCTCCAGAACTGGTAGGACCAGCTGAAACCCACCTCTGGTGCACCTGTGTTTCACTCAGGGCACTCGGTGTCGAAAAAGTTCGCCATCATTGCTCTAGTGCTACAAGCATCTGAACAAGGCATCACACAAACCTGACATCAACAATAGGGAAAAAAAATAAATAAAAAGAAAAAGCCAGAATTGACAGTCATGGCATTTCCACTTGTTGTTGTTTGTTTAGAGGAACAAGAAAGGGCTTATATTGTTTTATCGTCTTGCAAGTTCATTCAATCAGATATTGTGGACTGCAACAAAAGGAATATCAAACAACAGTTTCCTTTCTTCCTCCTCCTCCTCCTCCTTCTTTTTTTTTTTCCCTCCAAAGGAGAAAGTTGGCAAAAGATTTGGCTCATCCTGTATTTGGCTGGTTTTCTTGCTGAATAAATTTATTTCTAAAACCGATGACATTTAGCAGTACCGTGTGCCAAACAAGCAAAGTGACAACAGCACTTTCAAAATGATCCCTCCCAGCTGTTCAAGCTTTCAAAAATGAGGAGGCTCAAATCTACAGGTTCTGGAAGTCAAATCCATGTTGTCATTGAAACACACACACACACACACACACACACACACACACACAAATCTCCATGGCCTAGTAGTTGCATGGAAAATGAATGGAAGCCACTTCATTTCACCACTCCAAGTTTTGGATTTGCAGTTTTCGGAAATGAATCATTCAACTATTTCTAAAAGTAGAGATTAATGCCAGGTTTTTATCTGGACATCTGGTTGGCCAACAATAAATTATTCAGGATTTTATTTCCTTTTTCTTTCTTTCTCCCCTCCCACCCCCACCCTCCCCGCTTCAAAATTCTTTATATACTGGACTGATACTTTATATCCCTGGACTGACTGGAAAAAAAACCTGCAGAAATATTTTTTTTAAAAAAATCAGGGTATAATTAACAATAAGAAGCCATCTAATGCAAAAGGGAGCACATTGGGCACCCCTATTTTCTGGTTCCTGTCAAAACATGAGAGGTTGGGTTTATATTTGGAGAAATAATTTAAAGGGACTAGTCAATTCATTTTATTGCAGTGGGTTTATTTTAAGCAATAGTTAGAGTTTATTATATGAAGAGCTGACCATCAATTTTGTCCAGGTAGGGGACAAGAACATTCCCTAACTCTAACTTTGCAATCTTGAATGATTGAGAGATGGATGAATAGATGATGAATGATAAGAGAGATACAGCTAGAGATGAGAGAGAGAGAGAGAGAGAGAGAGAGAGAGAGAGAGAGAGAGAGAGAGAGAGAGAGAGAGAGAGAGAGAGAGTCACAGAGAGAGACAGAGAGAGAAAAAATAGATGGAAATAGATGATAGAGATGGATAGATGATAGAATAGAATAGAATAGAATAGAATAGAATAGAATAGAATAGAATAGAATAGAATAGAATAGAATAGAACAGGAAGGAAGGAAGGAAGGAAGGAAGGAAGGAAGGAAGGAAGGAAGGAAGGAAGGAAGGAAGGATGATGGATGTATTTGTTCTGTTTAAAACATTTTTATCAACATAATGAAAGATAGATAAAATCATTTCATGTGGTCAAGCTTTGTCTAAATGTTTTTTAAAAAACTAGATGGAATTATTTTTATAAGCAAAGTAATAACATTCTCTTCTTCTAATAGCTTTTTTTTATTTTTGTTTTTATGCGCCCTTTCCTTTTTCTTCTTTTGTAATGTTACAGCAATAAAGGCCAAACAAAATTAGAAAATCATAATCTTGGAAGGGGAGATGCATTCCTTTGATTATATGGAATGGTCCTCTGGAGTTTTGCAACTCAGATACGATGGAATTATCTTACCATGAGGAAGGCTTTCTTAACATTTAACACCTTCCTTCCTTCCTTCCTTCCTTCCTTCCTTCCTTCCTTCCTTCCTTCCTTCCTTCCTTCCTTCCTTCCTTCCTTCCTTCCTTCCTTCACTTAAGGCATTATTTTGTATTCTGTACTCTGATGAGACGGAAGAGGTTTGGATCTTCTGTATGACAGATCCTTTAATATTTGAAAACTGCTATAACATCTTCTCAGAGTCATTTTTTCCCGAAGGCTAAAGGTTCTCATTTTCCTCAATCACTTCTTATAAATCTCAGTTCCTAACCCCCTGATGATCAAGTAGCAAGGAAATTTATTTGGACAGTTTTGGCAGGGGCTCTCAGGATAAACGTAGGCAGGTAACCTTGGAAGACTATGGTCTGGAGGTAGGTAGACAGATAAAATTTGTCCTCTCTTTGTGTTGTTTGAGTCACTTAGTATTTGTTGTTGTTGTTAGTTACGAAGTTGTATCTGACCCATTGCGACCCCATGGACAATGTTCCTCCAGGCCTTCCTGTCCTCTACCATCCTCTGGAGTCCATTTAAGCTCACACCAACTGCTTCAGTCACTCCATCCAGCCACCTCCTTCTCTGCTGTCCCCTTCTTCTTTTGCCTTCAATCGTTCCCAGCATTAGGCTCTTCTCCAGTAAGTCCTTCCTTCTCATTAGGCAGCCAAAGTATTTGAGTTTCATCTTCAGGATCTGGCCTTCTAAAGAGCAGCCAGGGTTGATCTCCTCTAGGACCGACTGGTTTGATCGCCTTGCAGTCCAAGGGACTTGCAGGAGTCTTCTCCAGCACCATAGTTCAAAGGCCTCAATTCTTTGGCACTCAGCCTTCCTTATGGTCCAACTTTCACAGCCATACATTGCAACTGGGAAAATCATAGCCTTGACTATACACATTTTTGTTGGCAGGGTGATGTCTTTGCTTTTTAGTATGCTGTCTAGATTTGCATAGCTTTCCTCCCCAGGAACAAGCGTCTTTTAATTTCTTGGTTGCAGTCTCCTTCTGCGGTGATTCACTTAGTATCAATGGATGTTATTAATTTTCTAACCCTTGTATTTTCCAGAGCATTGGCTTAGTTTTAGTAAATTATTAGTTTTAGTAAATTATTAGTTTTAGTAACTTATTAGTTTTCTAAGCCTTCTAAGCCAAAACAAATCCTTCATAAACAGTCCTTTGGCCTTATCACCAACCTTTGTCTTCTTTGGCACCCTACCAAAGGCTTTTCTGGGCAAAACCCCACAAAGTTCAGAAGCAAGAGATGTTGACAAGAAACAAATGTAGCAATGTTGCTTTCCTACAAAGAGCTGTTTGTAGGAAAGAGCTCCCAAGAGCTGTTGCTGCTCTTTTAAGCCTTCTGGGAGGGGCCAATCACATCCTGCCCTTACTCCCAAGATGTCCTTTTTGCTTTAGCTACTCTTGCCTTCTGGCAGCTCTTCACATGCTTGCACTAGGAACAGACTCCTCCTGTTCCTCTGCTTCTATGCTGTCAGCCTCTGGAGGCTCCGGAGTCCACACATCGATCCCAGATGGCCCTGGCCCCATCTCTGCCTCCAACGCAGAGCCCTCATCTGGGCCTTCCCCTGACTCCAGGACTGGTCCTTTGTCCTCCCCAGCCTCCTCACTGTCCAACTCCACTGCCAGCGCCGCAGGCTGCTGGCGGACCATAACAACACTAAGGATGGCTTTGGAATTCAGAATTATCTTGAAAATGAGGTTCTGAGTTCAGGATGGGGATTTCGTAACAATGTATACATTATACAAGAGTTAAGATATCTGTCCATCTATATTAGAATGTGCTCATCGAATGACTTTTAGAGTTTCAGACAGAAGGATTTCCCGTTACTTGTTTCATTACTTGTCTGTCCATCAAGCTTTCACATGGCATTCTCCTATACATAACACTACTTTCGTCTCAGCTATGGTGAATAAGACACAGATGGGAATTCCCAATGTTACAATAGCAATTAAACTTTCCACCAACACAGTTTAGATGAATGTGAATCTTTCATGGTATTTGCTTTCACAAGATGTCAAAAATCACCGAGTGATGCTAGCGTTATGATCACCACTCACAAACAATAGCAGATTGAAGGAGCCAGCATTCCCCTCAAAACAAGAACAAAAAAGAAAAGTTAGTTTGAACTGACACCTTTCTCATCTCGCGACTATGCTTATTTCTTGCTGCTATCAATGGCTCCCATTGATTTTTTTAACCATATTCACAGAAACAGCAGCGGATGTGAGTGAATGAATTAAGTCTTTACTCTTTTGTTCTCCTGTTATCGGGACGAAGGGGGGGAAAAACAGTTAAGCAAGCAGCAGATTGATTTTCCATGTAGATCAACGGGGCTTTCGTACAAAATTCTAATCAGTTTCAGCCACACATTCCCCCAAGGTGCTGTTGTCACTATAGTTGGGAACCAATGGTATTTAAAAATTTGTCACTGGATTTGAAAGCAGAACAATTGGGTGCCCAAATTACTGAGTGGAGAATTTTTTTTTTCTGAATTCCTCTAGGAGAATTTCTCCAACTTCCTGTAGGATATGATTCCTTTCTAGTAACAAGGACAGAGAAGGCATGTGGAGGGATCTCAAAAGGATCTTCCTTGCATGTCTTCTCACCTTCAAGGAATGTACTTCTATTTGAAAGGATTAGGACTGAAAAATTCTGAAAGTCCACTAGATGGCAGTCAAAGAGAGGGGCATGTAGCTCTGTACTGCCATCTTGGGTCCACTGGAATTTTTGCAGCCTATATATGGTAGCCATAACAAAACTATTTTCCATGTGTTGGAAGGAATATCCATCTGTTTCAGTTCCAAGCAGGGAGAAAGACACTGGAAACATGGAGGCTGATATTGATGAACAGGACCACATGGCTCTGAGCAGATGATCACATAAGTGGAGAGTGAAGGTTATTTATACCCTCTCTGGGCTTTGAACTTGAGCTTCCTGTTCCTGTGGCAAAAACATGTATTCTATTGGTTGCTGTCTGGGTCATAGCTAATTTTGTAGGTCATCTGAGTCAAGCTTGCTTGAAGCTTGCTGATGCAATGAAGGGGCTTGTTGGCAATTCCTCTTGTGGCTGAATGGCTTTGCCCTGAATGATAATCCCATCATTCTGGAGCTGAAGGTCTTTTGTCTTGTAGATAGGCTGGCCCAATCCTTCTTAATGGGCACCAAATATCTGCTGGGGGCAGGGAGCTGGGGCTGAGTTTCTGTCTCCCTTAAGATTTCCATTTCCCTTTTAGGGGAAACATAATATTCTGCCTTTTTAATATTTCCTAAAATATTTCATTTTTCTAGGAGAGGGGTGAGTGCTAACTTTCTACACATGAAAGTCTGCAAAGGTAGGGCAAGTTCATTTGAATGTACATGAAGTCCATAATGGTTAGCCAAAAGGGCTTGGTAGGTGAGACAAAGAGAGCATTCATAGAATCAGTCAATAAAACAATAAACAAGACATTAAGAAGTAGGAATCAGAAGCATTCTCTCTCTCTCTCTCTCTCTCTCTCTCTCTCTCTCTCTCTCTCTCTCTCTCTCTCTCTCTCTCTCTCTCTCTCACACACACACACACACACACACACACACACAGAGGGGGAGAGAGAGACAGACAGACAGAGACAGACAGACAGAGATAGAGACAGACAGACAGAGACAGAGGCACTAGATTCATGTCCGCAGCTGTTAGACCACCATACTATACAGTATGTGAAAACACTTTTTATTCTGGATCAATAGAAAGAAGTCATCAGTTGTTGTTCCACCTGATTTTTCTGCAGGACTCTAAAGAAATGAAGTCTCTGTTGAGCCTTACTAACCACCGTGGACTTGTTGTTTTTCCAGGTGAGATCTTGACTAATGAACACTCCCAAGAATTTAAAAGAGGAAACCCTCTTTACACAGCCCCTTCCTCAACATACAGTGGAGCAGGTTCCTTTCTGTGCTTCCGGAAATCTAGCACCATCTCCTTTTGTTCAAAATGCCCATTCTTGTGTGTTGCATTCCACAAGAAATTTGCAAGTGTTTGTTAAGGAGTCGGAACAGGAGGCAATCGAGTTCATAGCCCAGTTCCCAGCATGGAGGGGTTCAAGTTGAACCTGCCTGATGGTACATCTTAAAGATGAAGGAAAACCTATTCATTTCTCCCTCATTGTGGCAGCATGGGGGGTGGGGGTGGGGGAGAGATGCAAAGTTGAAATCCAGACCTTTCTGAGGATTCAAAGCTTTGTGGCCATATGGAGAAACCTCTCTGTAATTTCTTGCTTCTCCAGCGCTCTGTGTGTGTTGTTGTTGTTTTAAATCAAACTTTTCCATCGATCATTTAAAAATATAATTCAGGGTTCGTAGAGTCCTCGGCTTACAGAATGGTACAACAACGTCCTGTAATCTGTCGTGCCAGCCCTGAGCCTTCTAAAGTAATTGATTGAGAGATTGAATTTTTTTTTCCTTCTGTTAAAGGCTTTAGCCAACCAGAAGTGTTGGACTCCATCCAAAGACTATTGTGTTAGTGAGTTGGCGGAGAGTGGAGAGATACTTTTCACCAAGTCAGTTTGCAAAATTTAAAGCCATCAGAGATTTCCCTTAACTACTCTATTAAATCTCTCCTTCCTTAATTTAACAACATTTTTCGGCTGCTCTAAATTCTGTATTTCCTTATACTAAAATGTCTCTATAATCTATTAACGTCAGTCCTGCTGCCATTGTTGCTAGTGGAGTACTGCCATCTAGTGTTTGATGTGGTTAATAGCAGCTGGGACCCACAATAGCTTTCGAGGGTTGGGTTGGGTTTTATGCTACAGTTGCCTAAGCAAATATTTTTTCTCCCCATAATTGAATCAACTTGCATGAGTGGGTGACTTTATTCCAGGGCACCTCTCAGTAGGAAAGCATGAAATACATTAAAGGACAAATATAGCATGTTTTAAGCACATACATTGAATGCAATATTTTCTTTTTCCAAGTTTTAGAATAACAACATGGAAAATAGGCCCATAGTTATAAACTGAAACACTTGAACATATATATTTAAAATTCAGAAGAGCTCCTACCATGTGAAATTGGTATATTTTCAGAACATGGTGTTGGAAGAAATGTCCATCTGGGTTCAGTTCCAAGTGGGGAAAAAGAAACTGGATTCATGTAAGTTGCTTGGAAAGAACTGATTATTGATGAACAGGATCACATGGCTTGGATCACATGGCAAAAAGGGGTAGCTTTGTAGGTTGTCTTTTGAGTCCCAAGCTTGGTTGACTCTTGCTGGGTGATGATGTAATGAAAGGGCTTTGGGCAATTCCTACTATGACTCTGCCTGAAGGAAGTAGATCTTTGTTATGTTGAATAGACTGGCCCAGGCCTTAATGGCCCATTGACAAAGGTGGTGGTGGGGAGCTGAGTTTCTGCCTCCCTTTTAGGGGAAATATTCTGCCCTTTTAATATTTCCTAAAATATCTCATTTTCCTAGGAGAGGGGTGGGTGCTAATTTCCTACAATCGCACACGAAATTTTCTTTTTCCAATCAGAATGCTTACTAATCGCAAACGGAGTCAAACCACATTTCAGGATTAGCATCAGATATGAATCAAGAGGCTGGTGTCTAAAGTAGTTCTCCATCTATCCATTGTGTTGTACATAGGAATCACAATAGCCAAGCCATAATTGTTATTGTGAACTTCCTTACTTCTATAAGTTGTGTTGTGTAACTCTTCAGGTCAGAATGTTCCCTGAACAGCCTAATATTCACTACATGATGGCGCACACAGTGGTTAGAATGCAGTATTGCAGGCTAACTCTGCCCACAATAAGGAGTTCAATCCTGATGGAGCTCAAAGCTGACTCAGCCTTCTATCCTTCCAAAGTCGGTTAAAAATAAGGACCCAGATTTTCGGGGGCAATAAGCTGACTCTGTAAACTGCTCAGAAGGTGCTGTAAAACACTGTGAAGCAGTCAATAAGTCTATGTGATATTGCTATCCATTATTTAAACAAATTAACAAGCATTACTTTTCCTCAGCGCCAAAGAATGGAGGCCTTTGAATTCTGGTGCTGGAGAAGACTCCTGCGAGTCCCTTGGACTGCAAGGTGATCCAATCGATCAGTCCTAGAGGAGATCAACCCTGACTGCTCTTTAGAAGGCCAAATCCTGAAGATGAAACTCAAATACTTTTGCCACCTAATGGAAAGGAAAGACTCCCTGGAGAAGAGCTTAATGCTGGGAAGGATTGAGGGCAAAAGAAGAAGGGGACGGCAGAGAAGGAGGTGGCTGGATGGAGTCACTGAAGCAGTCAGTGTGAGCTTAAATGGACTCCAGAGGTTGGTAGAGAACAGGAAGGTCTGGAGGAATGTTGTCCATGGGGTCATGATGGGTCGGACACGACTTTGCAACAACAACACCATTCCTAACCTGCATCAGCTGCTGAGGTATGGTGGACCTTTTGCTTAGCCATAGGAATAAATAATGCAGAAATAGGTCATCTGGTCTTCCCCACCTTTGTCTCTTTCCCCCCCCCCCTTAAAATCCAGACCCACCTCTTGCTGTTGATTGAGCTGATAGAGGTTGATGCATTTTAAATTCAATTCCAACCTGGTTGCTGCTGTAATTTCTATCTTAAGCTCTAAGAGTGGCAGCGCAAGAGTATGGGAAGTGGAACTGAAGCACCGGTATAACATTCAAAATACAGCATTGGAAGTGGAGCTGAAGCACATCCAAGATACCTCGATTGCAAAAAGCTCTGATATAACTTATAATTGCTGATCTTGGTAACAAAAACCCAGTTCTTGCCCACAAAGAACCAGAAAGGAAGTCACTAATACACCCAATGCAAATTGTCTTACATTCATTTGTCATTGAGGCAAAACAAGACTCTCAAGCTATCATGAGTCCACACAAATCCAGATGTGGACTTCAATTTCCAGTAGTATCTGAAATTTAGATACAATTTAAAGAATTCTGGGATAGGATGGAATGGAATGGAATGGAATGGAATGGAATGGAATGGAATGGAATAGAATAGAATAGAATAGAATAGAATAGAATAGAATAGAATAGAATAGAATAGAATAGAATAGAATAGAATAGAATAGAATAGAATAGAATAGAATAGAATAGAATAGAATAGCAGAGTTGGAAGGGACCTTGGAGGTCTTCTAGTCCAACTTCCTGCCCAGGCAGGAAACCCTCCACCACTTCAGACAAATGGTTATCCAACCTCTTCTTAAAAACTTCCAGAGTTGGTGCCTTCACAACTTCTGGAAGCAAGTCATTCCACTGATTAATTGTTCTAACTATCAGGAAATTTCTCCTTAGTTCTAAGTTGCTTCTCTCCTTGATTAGTTTCTACCCATTGCTTCTTGTCCTGCCTTCAGGGGCTTTGGAGAATAGCTTGACTCCCTCTTCTTTGGGGCAGCCCCTGAGATATCGGAACACTGCTATCATGTCTCCCCTAGCCCTTCTTTTCATCAAACTAGACATACCCAGTTCCTGCAACCGTTCTTCATGTTTTAGCCTCCAGTCCCCTAATCATCCATGCAAGTCCATGCAAACAGTAGCCTTAGCAATAGCACTTAGATTTATATACCACCCTATAATGCTTTATAGCAGCCTCTGAGTGGTTTACAAATGCCAGCATCTTGCCCCCAACAATCTGAGCCCTCCTTTAACTGAGTTTGGAAGGATGGAAGGCTGAGTCAACCTTGAGCCGGTCAGGATTGCACTGCAAGCTATGAGCAGAGTTAGCTAGCCTGCAATCCTGCATTCTAACCACTATGTCACCATGGCTCCTAAGGAGGTTGTCTAGCTTGTTAACAGTACAATCAATCAATAGTCCAACACAAAATGAACCAATCTCTGATGCCCAAAGCAAAAGCAAAAGCAAAACAAAACAAACAGTATTTAATAATTAGCACACTTGATCTCCTTTTAGCTGCACGTATAAAACCGATGTTCTTAACCAACATTGTCAAGAATGTACAAGCTAATGCGCTTTTAAGAGTTGCCATTGTCTACAAGAATGACGGTTTCCTTTATTTCAAAAAAATGTTTGATCTTACTTTTCTCAACCAGAAAATGCATTTGCTGGATCTTCATAGAATGCCTGTCATTTATTAGTCCTGTTCAAACTGTGCAGGGGGTCCATAAAGCAATTATTTTCCATTGGCAAGACATGGTCACATTATTGAACAATTCCATTTCTCAAATGAGATAACTAAGTCATTAGCATTTCTATTGGTTCAACTAATGAAACTCCAGATTTCTCAATCCCCATGCCACGGTAAAGACAAAAGACTTTGGAAGCTCTTATTGATTGTGGGCAACGCACATTATTTCTTCCCAACCAAGGCATTTGTCTTGGATCACTTAAGGACAAAGCTTTTTTTTTTTTTAAAAAAAAAGAAAGATGAAGAAAGAGAAAGAAAGAAAGGCTTACACAAGAATAACTGAATGCGTGAGGAACGCATCCAGGGTCTAACATGCATGAATGTCATGTAAATCATTGATGGAGACATCATTGACCATTCTACTGGATGAGGGATAGTTAATGTGGCCCACCAGCTACCAGCAGAGCTGGCAGCACAGTCGGACAGTGAGGAGGTTGGGGAGGAATATGGGCCAATCCTGGGGGCTGGGGAAAGCTCAAACAAGGGCTCTGCGTCAGAGGCAGAGAGGGAGATAGACAGCAGTGAGGCAGAGGAACAGCTGGAGCCTGTTCCACTGTGCGCATGCACAGAGCTGCCAGAAGACAAGAACAACTCAGAAAGCAAAGTTGACTTGGAAGTAAAGCCACACCTTGGAGGTGATTGGCCCTTCCTATAGGAAACAAAAGAGGACCGAATAGGGAGTGGACTTTTGCAGGAAACAATTTGTTTGTTCCGTGGGAGACTCTGTGCCAAGCTTTGCCTTGTACTGCATTTGGAAATTAATTACATGGCAGCCTTCCAAGCGAGATAAGGTCTGTGTTGATAAATATTCCTTTGAAAAACTGTTTGGACAGGCCTTGCTGACTGTGAATGAAAGCAATTCAGTCATGTAAATAAAAGAGGTTTTGCTGGGACCAAGGCTCTGCTTCCTGCTTTTTAAGGGAGCCTAGGTCAGAACAATAGTGTGTCTTCTCTGCTCCTTGAAATCTGTATGGAATAGCCAGAAGTGGTCATGCAACAACTTTGGGTGGTGAAACCTATTGTAAACTATGTGTCAATGTTCCACCGGATGTACCAAACCAAAGCAAGTATGTTTGAGACTTTCCAAACTCTGAATGCAAAACGTTATTCAGTACGTCATTTCAGCAATGATGAAGGCAAAACCAGCTCTACCTAATTCCCGCACAAACCCACATAATGACAGTATAGATTTCTCCCTCCCCACTATTAGTGCAGATTACATTGTCCAATTGAGTGTCATTGTACTGTTATGAGAAAAAACCTCTTGTCTTGGCAAACACCAAGAGTGTCCTTGACTCTCATGGCTCGTCTTCTTGAAGTCTGGAACCTTCACTCCATCTCACCCTTCCCTCCCCCCTGGTTCTTTGGCAAGATGCAAAGTGATAATGGTTGCTACAGCATAAGCGCACTTCGAGCTTGACACTATGATTCAGAATCTGACCTGAAATCTGGCCATGTTGCTCATGTTGATCTTGGACTTCAAGATAGTCAACCTCAGAAATCATGAAGGCAGGATTCAAAGAAGGCTGATCAGCCAGAGGTATCTTTTGTTCAACTGGAGCAGTCAGAGGATGAGGCACAACCAGTTGAGCCCAAGTCTACATGAATCCAGAGGTGAGCAAGGCAATGTTTTTCAATGAGGCTCCTCACTAAGCAAAGGGCAAAATTGAAAACAGCTGGTTACAGAAATTTAATTAGCCCTTTTGCTCAGAAGTACCTCACTAAAGCATAAGTCTAAATTTGCATCAATACAGAATCATCTTTCTCCAGGAGAATGTATTTTGTGGAATGTAAAAAAAAAAACCCCACATACCCGTGTTTCCTCAAAAATAAGACCAGGCATTATATTAACTTTTGTGCTAAAAGACACATTATTTTCTGGTTAGGTCTTGTTTTGGGGGAAATACGATACTAAATGCATCCATCTGGCTGACAATCTTAACTGGGACTTATTTTGGGGGTCGGCCTTATATTATGAGCATCTTAAAAATCATGCTAGGACTTATTTTCTGGGTTGGGTCTTATTTTTGAGGAAACAGGGTATTTGCATTAAATACTAAGCCATGGTAACCACCTATCAGGCAAAGGAGATATAAGACATCTTACTCAGCAAGATGTGTTCCTCATAAGACACCTAATATAAGAAAATTAAAGAATGATAGTAAGAAGTCATTCAGCCTTGGTGTTCAGTAAAAGAGGATGACCTTCACTGACCACTGTGAATGTTGTAGAGAGACAGACAAGGAAATTCTGCCATTGGGGTACTTCTCCAGAATGCAACCTAACTCTGGATTTGAGAAGCTATGGTATTCTAAATGGTCATTTAATTAAATGCTCCTTGTCTCATCCATCAATCCATTCATCCGTTCATTTACTCATTCATTCATTCCCCTTTGCAATGCACAAAATAGTAAGAGCAAGTATTTGGACCCAAATATGAGAAGCAATTTCCAATTAGGAAAAGAATTCTACCTCTCAAAGGTAGAGTATATTGTCTCGAGGACTGAATATACCGTATTTTTCGGACTATAAGACACACTTTTTTTTTGTCTCCCAAAAGGGGATAAAAATGTCTGTGCATCTTATAGACCGAATATTGCCGAAGCCCCACCCATCCGCCAGCTTTTTTTTGGCTTCCACAAGCCCCATTTTGGATCTTCTTTTGGCCTTTTTCAGGCCTTTTTTTGGCCTATTTTGAGGGCCTTTTTCAGCCTATTTTGAGGCTTTTTTTCAGCCTGTTTTTTTCTTAAAAACAAAATGGGCTTTAAAAAGCCTCGAAAATGGACCAAAAAATCCCTGAAAATGGGGGAGGGAGAGAGAGAGAGAGAGAGAGAGAGAGAGAGGGAGGGAGGGAGGGAGAGAAGGCTGGAAAAGGCCCCCCAAAAGGCCCGAAAATGGGGCACGCGGAGGCCAAAAAAATTTTTGTTGTTGTTTTCCTCTTCTAAATTTAGGTTCATTTTATAGTCAGGGATGTCTTATAGTCCGAAAAACACGATATATCTCCCTGATTCTCTTCGGTTCTCTCCATTCAACTGGATGGAAGATAGAGGAGATGTAACTGAAATGAAACAGAAAGAAAATGGGATTGCCACCATTGGAAAGGGCACACAAAGGATTTCCTTGCCGCCATTAGCAAAATCACTTGAGCCCACCTTGAGATGAAAAGATGTTCTATCCATAAAGGCTAACTAGAGTCTGTGGACCAGTGGAAATCCTTTTACATCAACACTGACAATTTTCCAGGAAACTCAGAGCATTCAAGAGGAGCCATAAAATGATGTCTGGTCTCTTGCTGATGTGACTCAAAGCAATTTCTGACATTAGTGGTTAGCCGTGAGAGAGGGGTTGAAGATGGAATGACTAATGAACCAGGTTACAGTTTTAAAAGAGCCAGCCCTAAACAAAAATGCTTTTTTAAAAAAAGAGAGAAAATGAAAGAAATGCATTGATTGCTTCTGTGTTTTCACCACTCAGAAACTTTTTTAGAGAAGCCATCCAAATGATTGCAAATGTCACATGAGATCAAAATAGCATCAGTGTTTCCAAAAGGACATCTCCCTAACTAAATGTAGTAACGATCTACAAAATAGCACAGCATCAGCAGGGAGAAAGACGGTGGGAAGCTGCTGCTTGCTGCTAATTTGTGCAGCGACACTTAATTTAAGATTTGCAGGACAAAGAACCAGAACACCAATAGAGAACACCCTTCAAAAGTTTGTAAAGAATTTTATATTCAAAAACAGATAATCCTCGAGTATGACTACAAAACATACAAATCATGGTGCAACCAGACTTAATAGCAGTAACTGGGAGAGGAATCTTGGAATATTAGTGGACAACCAATTAAATATGAGCCAGCAGTGAATGGTGGCAGCCAAAAAACCCAATGCAATCCTAAATTGCATTAACAGAGGGATACAATCAAGATCAAGTGAGGAACTAATACCACTCTATCAAGCCCTAGTATGACACTATGTTTGTTTGTAATTTTTAATTAATAAAAAGTATAATAATAACAATAACAACAACAACAACAACCATTAAAAAGTATGGTTCATTGACATTGCAATACCTGGGGATGCACGGATTGACAATAAGCAGCAAGAAAAAATCACAAAGTACCGGGACTTGCAAATTGAAGTTGAGCAACTGTGGAAAAAGAAATCGTGTTTTGTCCCGATTGTAATTGGAGCCCTTGGAGCAATACCCAAAGGGCTACCCCACTATTCAGAAATTCTAAATTTATCGGACTTGAACATTTTGACTCTACAAAAAACCACCTTACTCGGAACAGCTTACATCCTCCGACGATACCTTAACAGTTCCTAGGTCCTTGGTTAGGACTCGAGCTGCTGAGCTATTAACCAGCCTCAAAGGCTGTGAATCTCACTACAGATTTACTACTACTACTAACAACAACAACAACAACAACAACAACAACAATAATAATAATAATAGAGACTCTGGCTTCTCCCTTTGACTTTCTTTGTCGGAAGCCGGCTGAGAAGGTTACAAATGACTCAAGGACACTGCAACTCTTGTAAATATATGCCAAATGCCAAACAGCTGAATTCTGATCACATGCCCATGGGGATGCTGCAACTGATATGTGAAAAATGAGCATAAGTCACTGTTTTCCAGTGCTGTTTCAATGTCCATCACTAAACAAATGGTTGTAACTTGAGAACAAGCTGTATACTTATAGTAAACAGTGTAGTACATCTGCTGGATCAGCCCAAACTGCAAGGTGGATCTCTTGAATTTGACTCACAAGGAAGTTGCTTTCAATGGGCAAATTTTATAGATTTGTAACCTCCCATCCGCCAAAGTTGTTCAGTTTAGGCATCCACAAATACAGCTGGAAGGGACCTTGGAGGTCTTCTAGTCCAACCCTCTCCCTTTTCAGAGGCTGTCCAGTCTTTTCCTAAAAAAAAAAACAAAAAAAACCCAGTGTTGAAGCATCTACAACTTCTGAAGGCAACTTCTGTTCCACTGCTTAATTGTCCTCACTGTTAGGATGTTTCTCCTTAATTCCAGGTTGCTTCTCTCCTTGATTGGCCTTCACCCCTTGCTTAGATAGGAAATAGAGCAGCCTCTCTTGCAGATGTTAATTGAAAAATGAAGGTCAATCAGAGGACATGTGCACTCTTAACAGTTGCTCATTTGACAATATAGTAAACACACGTTTTAGACGACAACTGTTCCAAAGACGTTGGGAAAGTAGATTGACCCACGCAATCACAGCAATGCCTGTTATACCTGGGAATATCAATTCAAGATTTCTGCATGAAAGATGAAGCTTACATTTTTTTTTTATCATCAGAATTTGTTTTATTTAAAGAAGCCTCCTAACAATTATCTTACACGGTTGTTCCCTGTGGAATTCAGAGTATGCTGTACGTTCCGTTGTCTAACCTATAACCCACCCACCCACTTTCTTCTTGCAGAAATTTTTCCCCCCGGGGAGTCTGCACACGAATGAACAAATCACAGATGCAGCTCAAATGGCTCAGAAATAATCTTCTCAAAAATCTGGGTGCAGTTGGAGGAAGGAGAAGAAGAAGAAGAAGGGGGAAAAAAACCCCAAAAGAGGAAAGAAAAACTACGAGAAGGTTATTTCTAGAATGCATAATTCCGATAATTGGTTTTCATGGCACATTTTTAACTTGTTCAAAGTTCTTCATATAATTGCTCCGTGGAGAAACTCTTTAACAGCAGTTCGGTAATGTAAGTCATTATGCCCAAATAAGAATCTCTTTGGGGATCGTATAATTCAACCTGCTTATTTTGCCACAAAAGAGCAGAAGGTTTGGCAGCTACCAATGAAGTCATCACCTTGATGGATTACAAGTTATTGCCAGTGCACTCGAAGGAAAAATATTCCTTCTTCAACTATAGGATTGGTTCAGGAGTTGGCAGCTGTGATGGCTTCCCTTGCATTCTTGCCGTCCTAAAGAAGATCACTTCTACATTCATACTTGTAGAAAGGATGAATATATGTATGGAGGGAGAGAGGGAGGGAGGGAGGGGGGTGCTTCCTGAAGGGATACAATGTGAATTAATTGTTTTTAACAGTTGTTTTAAATGGGACACAGTGGCTCAGTGACTAAGACGCTGAGCTTATCGATCGAAAGGCCGGCAGTTCAGCGGTTTGAATCCCTAGCGCCGTGTAACGGGGTGAGCTCCCGTGACTTGTCCCAGCTTCTGCCAACCTAGCAGTTCGAAAGCACATTAAAAAATGCAAATAGGGACCACCATTAGTGGAAAGGTAACAGCGTTCCATGCACCTTTGGTGTTTAGTCATGCCGGCCACATGACCACAGAGATGTCTTCGGACAATGCTGGCTCTTCGGCTTTGAAATGGAGATGAGCACTGCCCCCTAGAGTCGGGAACGACTAGCACATATATGCTAGGAGAACCTTTACCTTTACCTTTAAAAGTTGTTTTGCTTCCAGCACTATGCAATTTAGAGTTAAGTGAACAAATCTGAAGGTGTATGTTTTAACATTACATTTCTAGTTCTTTTCTTTTAAAAATAATATGTGCAAAAAGAAAGCTAGAAGCTTTTGCTTCTGTTCTTCACAATTCAGGAAAATTGGTAATAGCCAAGTTGAGAACTAAGGTTTGTAATACATATAATTTATTAAAATAAGCCTGCATTAAATTGGAGCTGTGAGCAAATGAGACCTGCAAATTGCCTAATCCAATTTATAGGCACAAAATTAATTGACTGGTTTGTTTAATTTTTGCAGGACTCTATTATCTCAAAGTCTGGTTGGTCTGCAGAAAAGAGTTCACAACCAACATGAGGAATGCCACATCAAAACATTTCTGGTTCTTTATGTTGCTATTGCCACCTCTTGTTGTTGTGTTTACAGCCATTTTGTAAATTCCACAAAGCCAGAATATAATTCTAGGGCATTGGAGAAAATGATAGTCATTATACAGACAAGCAAGCTAACAATGGAGAAAATTGGAAGGAACATTCTGAATGTGACCAAAGGAGGAGAATAGAATAGGATAGGATAGGATAGGATAGGATAGGATAGGATAGGATAGGATAGAATAGAATAGAATAGAATAGAATAGAATAGAATAGAATAGAATAGAATAGAATAGAATAGAATAGAATTCTTTACTGGCCAAGTGTGATTGGACACACAAGGAATTTGTCTTGGTGCATATGCTCTCAGTGTGCATAAAATAAAAGATATGTTCATCAAGAATTAAAAATCATTGACCAAGAAAAATTCTTGATCAAGTCTAAAGATATCCTCCACTCTCAATCTCTCCTCCTAAAATTTCACGTGTAATTCTTAATTGTTCTCTTCCCTTTTCTTTGCACTTATTCGGTTTGTCCAAATCTTCTTTATATAGGTAACATGGGAATGAATTACTACTTGGAGTGAACATCTTGATCTTTGGGGATATCTGAATTAAAAAGAGGGGTGGATGAACAAACTGCACATTGCCAATGTTTATAATTTTGTTTGTTGACAAACCATTTGTTTTCAAGGCATTAAACGGATGGTTAGCAGATACTTGTTTAGAACTACTGATGGATTAGATCAGGGGTATCAAACTCAAGGGGTGGGGGACGGATCTGGCCGTGGGGCTGCCTTAGAAACAGCAAAGGACCAGCCTGTGGTGCCTCTGCCAATGAAAACAGAGCTCGCAAAGGCTGTGTCAGGCCTCCCCAAGCTCCGTTTTTGTTGACAGAGGGTTGCAGGAAGCCATCCCAGCTGAAAATGGAGCTTGTGAGGGCAGCACGTGTCCCCCCACCCCCAAGCTCCATTTTCACTGGCAGGTAGTTACAGGAAGCCGTTCCGGCTGTAAATGGAGCTCAGGAGCCCGTTTTCACTGACAGAGTGCTCGGGCCACCACAAGTGCCCCCCCCCCAACATGAGTGACATCATGCTGGCCATGTCCACCCTGGCCACGCCCACCCTGGCCACGCTCACCCTGGCCCCCTGAAGTCAAACACAACCCTGAATGTGGCCCTCAATGAAATCGAGTTTGATTCCCCCCCTGGGCATTGAAGATGATGTCTCCCACAAATTTCTTACCTACCAAATGATCAGAGTTGCTTTTTTCCCAACAATGCTGTGACTGAATCCTTTTGGACTTCATCAACCATAAAATACATCACCTTACTCTGGGCTTTCATTTCAAAAGCTATTATTTCCTTTTGGTCTCAGCTCAAGTGATTGTGATCAATCTGTCCTCTTCACAATCCTCTTTATTTCTGCTCAAATATAAGTCCCAGTGGGCCTATTTCCCAAGGGAATGTAGGATTTAGATATCACCTAAGACAATACTTTGTGAACAGGTATGTATCTATCATTTCTCTCTTTATTTTTTTTATCCCTACTAACCATAAAAGAGTTTAAACACAGAAATCCTTAAGTAGTAACCAAGTTGAGTTATTTTCTTGACAAAATTCACTTTTGTAATGATTGCCACCCTAGAATTTGTTACTTGGGCTAATTAATTATAGGGCTAAAAATTATTAATTACAAGATATATTGGCTCGATAATGAGATTTTTTTATGGCTTTTATCTGCAGGTGTATAAATCACACTGCTCTTAATTACACTCAATAGATTTGGAAACCATAGAGTGTAGAGCTCTCAATTTTTAGTCCTGAGAATTTGGAGACAACGATAACTTAATATTTGTTCGTACTAAACGATAACTTAATATTTGTTCATAATAAATGATCAATTAATAGTTCTTCATAATAGATGATAAATTAATATTTATTTCACGTGCTTTTGAATTCTCTGAGATGGCCACCCCTTATTTTATAAACGTATGTTTCTATTTGCATCCGCATTTTTAAAAAATGCCAGTATAAACAGACTATACATTATCTGATGAAAAAGGACTTTTATATGATTATCCCAGAATCTTTACATGGTTGAAAAGAATACTCTAAGTGTCTGTTAAAAAAAAGTTGGAAGATCATAAATCACAGCACAGCTTGGATCACAATTGGAGAAGAATCCAATGTAGCTAACAGGTAGTTATTCAGAGCACCAGATAGGAATCAAACTGTTCTGAACTAGGCTTCCCTAGAAAGCATTGCACACAAAGTGTGTGCACGAAGTGAACCAGTGGTAACACCGGTTAGAAGCCACCACTGGACCACACCTGGAGTACTGCATCCAGTTTTGGTCACCACACTATAAAAAAGATGTGGAGACTCTAGAAAAAATGCAGAGAAGAGCAACCAGGATGATCAGGGGACTGGAGACTAAAACATATGAAGAACGGTTGCAGGAACTGGGCATGGCTAGTCTAGTGAAGAGAAGGATCAGAGGAGACATGATAGCAGTCTTCCAATATTTGAGGGGCTACCACAGAGAGGAAGGGGTCAAGGTATTTTCTAAAGCACCTGTAAGCCAAATGAGGAACAATGGATGGAAACTGAACAAGGAGAGATTCAACCTGGAAGTAAGGAGAAATTTTCTGACAGAGAGAACAATCAACCCATGAAACAGAAGTTGCCTTCGGAAGTTGTGGGAGCTTCATCACTAGAGTCTTTCAAGAAGAGACTGGGCTACCATTTGTCAAAAAGGGTGTAGGGTCTCCTGCTTGAGCGAAGGGTTCAACTAGATGACCTACAAGGTCTCTTCCAACTCTGTTAATCTGTAATCTGTAATCTCACTAGACTGACTGCATTCCTCTGGGAACAGCAAGGCAAAGCTTCAGATTCTGGTGGAGGTCCAGTCTGTGCCATATTCTGCAGTGCAGCGACTCTAATCTCAGCCCCTCTTGATCTCTCCCTCCAGTTTAGCTAGATATTCCACCACACCACAACAGATTCTCCCACTTTCTCCTCTGTCTCCTTCCCAAGAAAAGAAAGAAAACATCAGAGTGCCCACTTAGGTTGTGTTAATCCACAGATAAATTTAATTCATCATAAACATCCTTGGGACAACTCTTTTATCTCTCTCTGAATACATAACATTTAATTATCATTATGATGGAAGGAAAGCTGAGTGTCAAAGAACTGAGGCCTTGAACTCTGGTGCCGGAGAAGATTCCTGCAAGTCCCTTGGACTGCAAGGCGATCAAACCGGTTGGTCCTAGAGGAGATTCACCCTGACTGCTCTTTAGAAGGCCAGATCCTGAAGATGAAACTCAAATACTTTGGCCACCTAATGAGAAGGAAGGGCTCACTGGAAAAGAGCCTAATGCTGGGAAAGATGGAGGGCAAAAGAAGAAGGGGACAGCAGAGAAAAAGGTGGCTGGATGGAGTCACTGAAGCAGTCGGCATGAGATTAAATGGACTCCAGAGGATGGTGGAAGATAGGAAGACCTGGAGAAACATTGTCCATGGGGTCACGATGGGTCGAACACGACTTCGCAATGAACAACATGACTATAGACCATTCTTTCAAACCATCTTTGTTCTAACGCCACTTCGAGATTTGCCAAGCTAATGAGCACATGTTGTTTGTCTACTTTGCACACAATTATCCCCCAGTAGCTAAGGGAATTGGAGACGGTCAGAGGCTACTCTAATAATGATCACAGAAGACATTTCTCATTTTTGTTTTGGGCCAGCTAGGAGCTGACTTAAGATTGGCAAAGTACCAAATGTGAATATGATTTATTCAGTGTTTGCTTTAAAAATGACATGGCTTATGCCACTTTGGAGGGAAAGAGAGTTGGAGAGTGAGAAGTCTTCAAAGCCAGGGTTGACTCTCAATGGGCTGCTGGACTAGTCCCTGCAGTTTTCTTGGAAAGACATTTGCCATTCCTTTCTTCTTTGGGGGTTTTGTGTGTGGGGTGGTGGTGTATGACTGGCCCAGAATCATTCTGCTGACTTAGCCATAGCAATAGCACTTAGAATTATATACAACTTTATAGTGCTTTACAGCCCTCTCTAAGCAGTTTACAGAGTCAGCGTATGGATGGAAGGCTGAGTCAACCTTGAGCCTGGTGAGATTCGATCTGCCAAACTTCTGGCAGCCAGTGATCAGCAGAAGTAGCCTGCAGTACTGCACTCTAACCACTGTGCCACAGTGACTTAGTCCCTAAGATAGAACTAGTGTGTTCTGTTTTCTAGCCTACAGGCCTACTGTGACATGAGGCTGGCATGCACATTCATATACCTGATAAGAACTTACAAAGTTCTTTTGCAGAGATTTCTTCCAGGGTCCCCAAATATTAGTTCAGCCTAAGGATTTGTGAATAGATTCAATAAGACCATGATTCGGTTTTTGCGATACTTAGAAATATGAGACAATACATACTTCAGACTAACATGAAAGGGGTGGTTGGAAGCCCTCCTTGTAAACAATTCACATTTCCAGAATTTGTATAAGGTAAAGGTAACACATATGTGCTAGTCATTCCCTACTCTAGGGGGCGGTGCTCATCTTTATTTCAAAGCTGAAGAGCCAGCACTGTCCGAAGAGGTCTCCGTGGTCCTGTGGCTGGCATGATTCAATGCCAAAGGTGCACGGAATGCTGTTACCGTCCCACCAAAGGTGGTCCCTATTTTTCTACTTGCATTTTTTTTTTTTATGTGCTTTCAAACTGCTAGGTTGGCAGAAGCTGGGACAAGTCACGGGAGCTCGCTCCGTTATGTGGCACTCAGGATTCGAACCGCTGAACTGCCAACCTTTTGACAAGTTCAGTGTCTTAGCCACGGAGCCACTGCATCCCTTTTATACAGAAAAATTTGTAAACAGAACAAAATACAAGCATGCACTCATGTGGTTTCCCCCCTCTCCTAAAGTTTGAAATCCAATGGACGAAACAAAGTTTATAGAAAGTAGTTTATGGATTGATATTGTAGTACAGTTAGGCCATGTGTAACTGACAGACTGGATGGCGAATTGTGATTTTAATATAGATTTGATGTGTTATTTATTATTTTATTCTAGAATTTTTAACTGGGTATTCATGGAGTGTTTTATTTCTTCTGGTTTCTGGTCTTTGACTAATAAACTTGATTTGATACAAAAGGAAAGTACACAAAAAAGTTACTTTTAGTATGGATATTAGCCTGCGCATTGTCGGAAAAGGGCATATACGAATGTTTAGAGAAAAGCATATATAAGTCTTATGCACATGAGGAAAAACAAGCACTAAAATAAGTGATATTATTGAAAACAAACCTGTTAGAAATACCCCTGGGATATAGTGACTATCTAATAATTAAAGTAAGAAAAGCTGAGGTCAGTCTCAACATCTCAAATGGCTACATGCCATGTGTTCGGAAATTTAAGTAGGAGGTTTGAGAAGAACCTGCTGGAAAATTCATCTGTCCTGCGATCTCATACATTAATTAGCTACTTCAGTCCCTCAGATGATAAAAAGATAAGTTTTGGAAACTGCAAAAAAGAAATAAAGTTACCTTCTTCGGTTCTTAAAAAGATCCTTATCTTTTGCTCACACCTATATTAGATTTCCATCTCAATTATTTATTGTGTTTCCCTAGTGTTGAGCTTGTCGATCGAAAGGTCGGCAGTTCAGCGGTTCGAGTCCCTGGTGCCACGTAACGGGGTGAGTTCCCGTGACTTGTCCCAGCTTCTGCCAACCTAGCAGTTCAAAAGCACATAAAAAAATGCAAGTAGAAAAATAGGGACCACCTTTGGTGGGAAGGTAACAGCGTTCCGTGCACCTTTGGCATTTAGTCATGCTGGCCACATGACCACAGAGATGTCTTTGGACAGCGCTGGCTCGTCAGCTTTGAAATGGAGATGAGCACTGCCCCCTAGAGTCGGGAACGACTAGCACATATGTGCGAGGGAAACCTTTACTTTTATCTAGTGCCTGACTATCACAGAGTCTTCCAAAATTTTAGATGAATCTCTTTAGATTTAAAAAAAAAATCTAATCTATTTTTCTAGGATCTAATAATGGACTTCCTTGATTCTAAGTAGCCGCTTTATGGTTGGTTTCTTGAAAGAGAGAATGATGGAAGGAAAGGCATCCCAAATAATGTACATCAGGTCTTCATGTCATTAGGTTGTCTCTTTGAAACTTGATTAGAAGCAACATTCTACAAAAAGGGAACCAGGAGACAGTGCCAATAAAGTTTTTCCTTGGACTGTGTCATTTCAAACAACAGATGGAAGAAATGTTGTATATCAATGCCTGTTGTAGATCAGGCATTGGTTCAGCTAACTCAGGGGTCAGCAACCTGCAGCCCTAGAGCCACATGTGGCTCTTTCACCCCTTTGCTGCAGCTCCCTGTCACTCAAAATATGCATCACAACTGCCAATGTGCAACACCCGCCGGCATGTGATTTATTGAGCTTTTCAACCGCCGGTTGGCCAACCATGGGTAAATCCAAGAACAGAAAAGTTTCAGAAGAAAACAGAACATTTAATTCAACTACACATGCTAGTTTGTGGCCGCTCAAGAAATAGTCAGGCACAGGAAGGGTTTCTGTGGCTCCCGATGTTTTCTTTTCTGTGGGAAACGGTCCAAATGGCTCTTTGAGTGTTTAAGGTTGCAGACCCCTAAACTAACTCATCGTAGCTTACAGTGACTGGTGGAAGTTCTCCAGGATTGAGTGAATTATTTTAGTACTACCTGAAGATGGCAGGGATCCAACTTGAGACCATCTGTTTGCAAAGCAGGCATTCTGCCATTGTCCTATGGTTCCTCTGCTGATTTTTTTTTAAGACAGAAATCACTACAAGCAAGTTTTCTCACCTGAATCAACTGGTTGTGGGCCTGGATACAAAAACCTGGGGGAGCCATTGATTTAAAACAACAACAACAACAACCACCTAACTTCCAATCTTTATTTGAAAGGATCGAGTGGAAAACCTTTTGCCCAATTCTGCAGAATCTGTAAACATTGCTGAATTTTGCAGCCAAGGGAATTTGAATATAGCAAGACCAATAAGTTTTGTTTTTCATTCTAACGTGTTGGGCTACAATGTTGCCTTATAGCCTGATGCTTTTATGGTGGCAAGCGAATAAAACAGCATTTGCGTAACTGGGTTATTATTGCATTTGCTTAATGTCATTGGGAATTTTAATCCTGTTAAGATTAAGCAGAACAATGTGGTAATAATAGCTTTACAGATTTATGAAGGCTTCCTTAGATATCAGGATGCCTAAACATTCTTCCTTTCATCATGTTTGCATAAGCAGAATGCTTTGCAATCCCTTCCTCAAACCATACTTATATTTTGAGTAGGAGCTCACCTTTGAGTTAATTCTCATTGTTTTACATAGCATACAATTGCCCACTTGCATAATCTAATCCAAGTGTGAAACCCATCAGGTTCTGACAGGTTCTGGAGAACCGGTAGTGGAAATTTTGAGCAGTTTGTAGAACCAGTAGTGGAAAGTTCGAGCAGTTCAGAGAACCAGTAGTGGAAATTTTGAGTAGTTAGGAGAACCGGCAAACACCATCGCTGGCTGGCCCCAGAGTAGGGTGGGAATGGAGATTTTGCAGTATCCTCTCCCTGCCATGCACACCAAGCCACACCTACCAAGCCAATCCCACAGAACTGGTAGTAAAAAAAAATTGGATTTCACCACTAATCTAATCCCTTAATTGAATGTCCATGTTAGCATTTCAAATCAAGGAGGCCTTTTCCCCCCACTAACCTTCAAACTTTCCCACGAGACCATGATTAGATGACTGGTTAGAATGCATCTGAGATCAAAATTCTTGAGATACAGCAATGTCTTGGAAAATAAGGCGAGTTTGTTTTCGAAATACAAATCAGCTAAAAGGTAGAGTTATTGGGTTTCAAGTCCTGGACTTCATGGCTTTACATAGCCCTCTTTAGATAGCCAACATATTATCATCTTTTAAATGACCCCATAATCCCTAGCAGGGTGGAGTCTGGGCAACTGAATGGAGCTGAATCTTGACTGGCCAGATGCCCTTCCTGTCTCCAATGCAGTGCAATATTCAGCAGATATACACCAGGGGTGAAATCTACTTACCTTCCTTACTGGTTCGGAAGCGCACGTGTTGTGTGCATCAGGTGTACGCACAGACCTTCTGGGAATGCGCAAAACCTTCTGTGCATGTGCAGAAGGTAAAAAAAAATTACTTCCTGGTTAAAAACCAGGAAATAATGTCACCTGGGAGAGTGGGCTGAGCTTCCCTCCATCATCGCTATCAGATCGCTGAGCCACCTGCCAAGATTGCTACTGGAGAGGACCATCTGGCCCAATCCGGGAGCATTTCACCCCGATATATACTCATGATGCCCAGAGAGAGAGAAATTTCTGCCTCTACCTAGAATCGAACTCACAGCCTCCTGACTGAGAGGCAAGAGCTCCACCTCTAGGCCACCGCACCACTCACAGCCAACATATTATGCTGCTTGTAAAATCTCCTCCACCTCTTCTCCTCCTTTATAAATATATATACAACCTGAGTATTGGGGGATTTCGCTTTTTAAGCTAGAGCAGAATAGGATTAAAATGGAGTTTGCACCTGATAGCCTAATGCTGCATTGAACATTGCTGGAATAAGACTCCTGCCAGTGTAAAAGTTAATACTATAGTAGTGGGGTTCTTTTTTAAGTAAACGTAACAGCAGGAACAGCTGTAATCCTATAGAGGCCTGCTCATTTATCCCCACTATACAACATTCTTTAATTAAGGGGTGGGGAGGATGCCATAGGAATCAAAGTAATTATTGCCCTGACTATATCTATGTAAATGTGAGACTGCTGATGTCACCTATCACTATCTCTCTGGACATTTGAGTTGGAAGTTTTATATCTCGGATCTGGGATTTTTAACCCGTTTTGCACTACTAATAGAGCAAATACCAAGCAACAGATGAGAATAGCTATTTAGTTTGAATAATAAATACCATATTTTTCAGAGTATAAGATGCAGCAGACTATAAGACGCACCTACCTCTTTTGGTGAGGAAAACAAGAAAAAGAAATCTGCCTCTGCCTCCCAGCAATTTTGCCTCATTGCAGCAAACAGCAAACAGCCTGCTTTACTTTCATTTTCGTTTTCAGCATTGCTTGATTAGCACAAGGAAAAAAAAAAACCTGCTCCCAGCAATTTACCTCCTTGCAGCAAGCAGCAGAGGCCCACGCAAAACAGCTGAGAGTTGGGAGGCCGATCCAATCAACTTGTGCTAATTAGGCTGTGCTGAAGCTGAAATGAGCTGTTTCTTCTTGCTGTTTGCTGCAAGGAGGTAACTGCTGGGAGGCAGAGGCCAAAGGGTGGGGGCCAGTGGGTGGGTGGGGCTACATTTGGTGTATAAGATGCACCTAAATTTTCAGCCCCTCTTAGGGGGAAAAAGATGCGTCTTATATTCTGAAAAATAAGGTACATAATAAAACAGAGAGTTCCACCTGCATAAAATGTTTTACAGATGGCACCTTCTGCCAGTGAGATTGGCCAAAATGTTCCTGAACACATCACCAGATTGCTGGAAATGCAGACAAAATCAGGGAACGTACTACCATATGTGATGGACATGTGCAATAGCAAAAAAATATTGGATTAGAATAAGAAAGTGGCTTGAGGAAATAACCAAACACCAAACGGAGTTGATACTCACAGGAAATTATGATAAGAAAATACAATACTTATGATAACCGCTGCCAGAATAGCGTATGTGCAAAACTGGAAGAATAATACTATACCATCAGAGGAAAGTGTGATTAAAAAAAAAGTGCTAGAGTGCGCAGAGATGGACAGACTTATAAAAGAAATAAAAGATAACAGAGAAATGGATTTTTATCTGGTATGGAATGAATGGTACAAAATGGCTAGAGGATAGGTGCAAAAGCTAAGAAAGCATCAAAGAAAGAAGACTTAGCAGTTAGAAAATAGTAGTGAAAATGTATAAATATATATGACACAAAATGTATGTTTATGAAAGTATGTTAATATGCATAAAGGAGAATGGAACCACATATATAAATATATAGACGTAAAGAGAAAAATGGACATATAACGGATGTATAAAGGTAAAGGTTTCCCTTGCACATATGTGCTAGTCGTTCCCAACTCTAGGGGGTGGTGCTCATCTCCATTTCAAAGCCGAAGAGCCAGCGCTGACTGAAGATGTCTCCATGGTCATGTGGCCGGCATGACTAAACGCCCAAGGCGCACGAAACTCTGTTACCTTCCCCCCAAAGTGGTTCCTATTTTTCTACTTGCATTTTTAATGTGCTTTCAAACTGCTAGGTTGGCAGAAGCTGGGACACGTCACAGGAGCTCACCCTGTTACGTGGCACTAGTGATTCAAACTGCTGAATTGCCGACTTTTTGATCAGTGTCAGTGATCGAAAACTCAGTGTCATAGCCACAGAACCACTTCATCCCTTTTAGCAGATGTATACCGATGTGGAAATGTTGCAAAGAGAAAAATTGTTAAAAACTTTTAAAAACTGTTCAATAAAAATTAAACAACAACAACAATAACAACAATAACAGAGAGTTCCAGGAATAGACCTGGGTAGGAAAGAGTAACAAGGAAGGGGAATAAAATACCCCCATCAGTTTCATTGTTTAACAAAAATCAAAAGAATGAAGCCTGAACATTCATCAGGGCCAAAGGCAATGGTTAACTAATCAGATATTTAGAAGTGAGGCAGCTGAATGAGTTCAGCAAGACTCATTTAAAGTTGCCAGTGGTTATTGAAATGCTTCATTGTCCCTCTAGGAAAAGTTCTAATTTCCCCGATATAAAACAATCTTGCTGAAAAGCATCTCATGTTTCTAGGTAACAGGCTGAAGTCTGCTTGCATTAAGCAAATCTTGTTATCCAAGTTTCAGAAGTCTTTTATAATGGGATGCTAGAACATAACATCAAGTGGAAAAGTTATTACCCAATGAAGAGGAAAAGCAAGGCTGCAGAGCTTCACACGAAGCATGATAAAAACTGGGTTTGGGATTTGGGAATTCGTTCAATCTAAGATTCCTCACCATCTCTAGAAGCTAGTATTACCAAGCATTATGGACTCCCTTGCAACCTGAGCATTAAGCCTCAAACTACGCGCACACGGCTTCACACAGATTTAATTTCCCCAAAGGCAGAGAGTGTCTGCCTTACCAGTCGTGTTGAATCAGCTGCCGAATTGTGTTTTACCCAACCTTGTATTTATCAAAACGAGGGGTTGCATAAAAAGCAATTCCAAGACTCCTTGACATTATTTGCGTTTCAGGTTTTATTCAAGTCAAGCAGATGGCAGGTGGCAGGTGGAAGTTTTCGCCACACGGGGGGAAAAAAAAGGAAAAAAGGTTTCAGTATCTCAAAAAACGATTTTTGAGATATCAACTAGTGAAAGTACTTTCACTGAATGGTATATTTCAGAAACGATTAACTTTATGGGAGAATATTTATACAGTTGCCCAACTCACTTTTGGTGACTCCGGATGACTTACAACAGGGGTGTCAAACTCAAGGCCCATGGGCCAGATCTGGCCCGTGCGTGCTTAAATCTGGCCCACAGAGCCAGACTGGATATAATGCTGAAGGCTGTAATGTTGCCCCCCCCCCCAAAAAAAAAATGTAGAAGGAAATAAGAAGAGAAGTTGTTGTTGTTAGTTGTGAAGTCATGTCTGACCCATTGTGACCCCATAGACAATGTTCCTCCAGGCCTTCCTGTCCTCTACCATCCTCTGGAGTCCATTTAAGCTCACACCAACTGCTTCAGTGACTCCATCCAGCCACCTCATTCTCTGCCATTCCCTTCTTCTTTTGCCCTCAATTGTTCCCAGCATTAGGCTCTTCTCCAGTGAGTTCTTCCTTCTCATTAGGTGGCCAAAGGATTTGAGTTTCATCTTCAGGATCTGGCCTTCTAAAGAGCAGTTAGGGTTGATCTCCTCTAGGACTGACCGGTTTGATCACCTTGCAGTCCAAAGGACTCGCAGGAGTCTTCTCCAGCACCAGAGTTCAAAGGCCTCCTTTCTTTGGCGCTCAGCCTTCCTTATGGTCCAACTTTCACAGCCATACATTGCAACTGAGAAAACCATAGCCTTGACTATGTGCACTTTTCTTGGTTTTCTTGGTTTTGTTGATTGCTCAACCCCATATGAAAGGCTATAGTTCTGTCTGCTTGTCTTGAAAGTCCAAAACATCTAATTCATCATAATCTGCTTTCTTTTTCCACAAGACAAAGAAAACTGATTTGATTAGATTGCACACTTCCTTCACAATAACCCTCTTCTGCTGTCCCAGCTTTCATTCACAAAGAAGTCCTACAAATGTTCTAATAGAGTATATACCTCTCAAATTAAATGATCATTTTCTTGACACATTGAGTGCCTGAGGGTCTATGGATCTCAGATAGAATAGAATAGAATAGAATAGAATAGAATAGAATAGAATAGAATAGAATAGAATAGAATAGAATAGAATAGAATAGAATTTTTTATTGGCCAAGTGTGATTGGACACACAAGGAATTTGTCTTGGTGCATTCACTCTCAGTGTACATCAAAGAAAAGATGCATTTGTCAAGAATCATAAGGTACAACACTTAATGATAGTCGTAGAGAGCAAATAAGCAATCAAATCATATTAGGAAAAAGCCAATATAAATCTTAAGGATACCAACAACAAGGTTACAGTCATGCAGTCTTAAGTGGGAGGAGATGGGTGATAGGAACAATGAGAAGATTAATAGTAATGCAGATTTAGTTAATAGTTTGACAGCGTTGCGGGAATTATTTGTTTAGCAGAGTGATGGCGTTCTGGAAAAAACTGTCATTGTGTCTAGTTCTGGTGTGCAGTGCTCTATAGCGTCGTTTTGAGGGTAGGAGTTAAAACAATTTATGTCCAGGATGTAAGGGGTCTGTAGATATTTTCACAGCCCTCTTTTTGACTAGTGCAGTATACAGATCCTCCATGAAAGGCAGGTTGGTAGCCATTGTATTTTCTGCAGTTCTAATTATCCTTGGAAGTCTGTGTCTGTCTTGTTGGGTTGCAGAACCTAACAGTTCAGCTTTATTTATAAAGCAGGCCTTTTGTCCCCCTCACATCCAACGAAAATCTGAAAGATTTAACATATCCATTTCCAGGACCCACCCAAAAAAAAAAAAAAAAACCCAACCCTAAAGTATGACTCTTGATTTATTTCTTCTTGGGTCTTAGTGGAAAGGTAAATAGACTGTCCATTAGGTCTGAAATTATATTCCACCAGTTCCTTGGGACATCCAAGACCTTATCATCACAATATTGGTTAAAGTATGGCAGCCATAAAATGTCACGTCTGTCAAACTGTATGATTCTAGCCTTGCTTACATTAGATTTACTCCGGGTAAATGTCAATGCCAATGAGAGCTGCTAGAAAAGCAGGAATTTTGTCCTCCTTTGACAAGCACTTAACAATAAATTGTCTGGCTGATGTAATAGCATCAAACTAATGTCTTAGTCTGTGTTTTTATGATGACTTGTGCAAAGAAGTTGAGTTGATTTAACACTGAAGGCAAAGATCCCACCATCCTGGCTATATATCTCCATTGGATACCACTGATTTCCAACCGAGTTAGCCTTTTGCTAAATCAAGTAAGAGAGAAACAAAACATCCACATGAATACAGACAGAGACATGCACGCATATACAGTCCCCCATCGAACAGCATGCTTATTTCTATGTTAGAATGACAAGGGGGAAAACATCCTTTTCCTTTTAAAATACAACTGTAAATTTCTATTACAATATTGTAGAAAACTGGTGACACGGAATAGCAATAGCAATAACAGTTAGCAATAGCACTTAGACTTATATACCACTTCACAGTGCTTTACAGCCGTCTCTAAGCAGTTTACAAAGTCAACGTATTTTCCCCAACAATTTGGGTTCTCATTTTACCAACCTCGGAAGGATAGAAGGCTGAGTCAAGTGAGAATCGACCTGCTGGCAGTCGGAAGAATTAGTCTGCAATGCTGCATTCCAACCACTGCGCCACCATGGCTCTTAATCCTCTTAATCAGGATTAAAAATCAAAAATTGTTTTTTCCTCAATTGAATATCCTCCACTTGTCTTGCTCATATTCCAGTCAACAGCTACAATTAAGCGGTTTTCCTAACACCAGCATAAACACATGGAAAGCCATTTGTAATTCTCCTTTCTCTCTGAGGTAGAGATGACCCTTGCAGATATTCACTCCTGAGTCAGTTGCACCTGCCAACAACATTATGATGTCTGAAACATAGCAAGCTCTTTACAAAATGTATTAATTCATCAGTTCCATTTTGGAAGCAAGTCTACATAATTTGGAACAGAAAACTGTAAATGAATGTGTCAACTCGCAAAGCATCTCGAGTTGTCATAGGCAAGGGGGATGGAAAACCGACAAAGCAGCATGGCCACCAAAGACAGGAGTACATTCCAGACATATCTTTCTCAAGGCTGTCTCCCAGGGTTACCCACAGTGGCTGTGGGGAGGGAAGTGATTTCTACAGCCCGCGAAATTGCTCCGTTAGCTAATGTGATTGATGACACACCTTAGGGGGAGGGGGGGGAACAGAGTCATGATTGGGGCCATAAATTACATGGGGTCAGAGCTAGCTTGAAGCTCCTAATAAATAACTGGATTTCTTTTGAAGTTTGGCTCAAGGCTCAAGATTTAATTAGGGCATCCATCGGAACCCTGTCAGAATGTATGTTAGGAAAAGTTTGAGAAACATTCTTAGGAAACAAAAGAGAGATTCCTATTTGTACAGTAATCCAACCTTCTGAAATGCAGAAACTGTCCTAACTGGAGAGATGGCATACTGCATTAGCTGATTAGTTATTTTCTTTGGCACTTAACACAAATTATAATGCAATATGAAAAGTGATAGAATTTGAGCACATTTAAAAGGCTTTAACTTTAACTCTCCGGAATCATTTGTATTGCATTTTCCACATAAGAGTTAATTTGATTAGTATTCCCAGTCTCAATATTAACCAAACTCAGTGCACAATAATAACACAATTAAAAAAAATAAAAATTGATTCTCTTGCCACCTTAGAAGTGCCGTGCTAATTTTAACTCATGGAAGAATGGTAATGCATTCTCTTTTTAAATTGAACTATACTGTATAACCATCCATAGCTTTAGATTATTTTAGAGGGGAAAAACAGTCTGGTCTATCGTGTCCCATTGCTAGGTCCCTTAATGTACCCATCTCTGAAAGAGAACTCTAATTATTCTGTATGAAAAGCTCATGCAAAAGAGCATCATGGCATCTTATTCTGAAATAAGCAACGGTTTTTCATAAAGCCCTAGGTCTATTTATCTGTCTGTCTGACCATGTATGGTATAGCATTGTGAGCATCACTGTACCACAAAAATTTGTTCCTGTCTTCACCTTATCATGAAAGTCAGTGAAGGACTTAAGATAAGCTGCCTGCCCCCAGCTTAAACTTTTTTTCCAGATTTCTTCTTGGAGGGAGGGAGATGCCGAGTGATGACATTGCAGCGATGAGGTTACCTAGTTTGGTAATGAAACTTCTGCAAAAAAATCACAAACTGAGCAGTGTGGTTATATGTGGTACAATGCATGCGCAGATCTGTACATTGGGGAAACAAAACAACCACTTCGCATGGCACAACCTAGGAGAACAAACACATCAGGACTAGATTCAGCAGTCCACCTACATTTAAAAGACACAGGCCACTCTTTTGAAGACAAACAAAGTCCATAGTTTGGACACAGAGAACAGCTGGTTTGAAAGAGGGGTCAAAGAGGCCATCGATATCAAAATTGAACAGTCTTCTCTCAACAGAGGAGGAAGGGATACAACATCATCTATCACCAGTCTACAACATAGTCCTTTCAACAAGTTCCAAGAAGGCTCCACACCCATTTGCAATGCTCAGGTGACCCTGATGACACAGATAAACCTCCAGGTGACCTTCACCACCCACTAAAAAGGATGCAAATGTCCAGCTGTCTGCAAGGAGTATAAATCCTTCCATTCTCCACCATCCAGTCAGAGCTGAAGAAGCTTCTTGGATGAGAAGTAAAACGTCTTCAAAGAAAAACCAGAAAGTCCAGTGGCCTCTTGAAAAAAAGCACCTTTGGGACAACCATGACCTGGGTGACTGAGAATCTCCATAGACATTCTGTCAGAGAAATTACTATAGTCCGATAGAGGAGAGAGAGGATAATATTGTGGCCCACTAGTGGCCAGTGGAGCTGACGGCAGACTCAGACAGTGAGGAGGTTGGGGAGGAACATGGGCCAGTCCTGGAGTTTGGGAAGGCTCTGATGAGTGCTCTGCGTTGGAGTTAGAGAGGAGGCCAGGGCTGTCCAACAGTTATCAGCTACCTTCAGAGTTGGAGATAAGTGTGGCTGAAGAACAGCTGGAGCCTGTTCCTGATGTGCACATGTGCAGAGCTGCCAGGAGAAGGGAACAGTTACTGTAAGAAACAAAGGTCAACTTGGGAGTAAAGGCACAGGTGAATGGCCCCTCCCACAGGGAATAAAGAGGAGCGAAAGTGGAGTGGAGCTTGCAGGAGACAATTCGTTAGTGTGAAGATCTGTTTGTGACTCTGAGAGACTCCTTGCCAAGTATTTACTCGTACAGCATTGCAAGTTTGGAAGATATCGGCCTGGCAGCTCTCCAAGCCTGATAAGGTCTGTGAATGTAAATTCACCCTGGAAAGACTGATTGCCGGGACTTTGCTGGATGTAATAAGAGGAATTCACATTAGCTTAATAAAAAGGGGGTTTTGTCGGGACAAGGAGTCTGCTTCGTGCTTTTGTGAAGCCTAAGTCAGAACAGATAAAAGTTGTGCACTGCCTGGTATACAACGTTTTTTCTTTTTTCTTTTTAAAGAGTAGCTTGATAGCAAACATACATATGTATATCTAAGAAAATATATAAAAATCCAAGCAATAATAATCTGACACTTTTCTTTGAGGTACTAGACTAAGGCTCCAGAAGAATAGATGAACACTTCAAAGACTCAGGGACCAAATAACATATCCAGAATAAGACTTACCCCATTAAAATGTTATTAAAATTCAATTGTATGCAATCAAAAATACTTTCAATGGGATTTTATTGAATTTTAATATCATTTTAATGGGCCGGTTTAATTCTAAATGTATGCTTCTTTTCCCAAGGTCTTTTAAAAGAATAGGGGGCATAAACAAAGCTGTTCCAAAATTCTAATATCTATTTTTTGTTTGTTTGTTTGTTTGTTCTGCTCCTCCTTGGTTATTCTGGCATGAGTTAGCATAGATCAGAAATTGTTCTTTTTTTCTTTAATTTGTTTGCTTAATAATCAGATGTCAGGAAACCGAAAGGCCAAATATATTCTCAATTCTCGCAAACGTATTTGATTCTTTCTGAGAAGAATGCTTTTTATTAGAAGTTTCCCTTGGTCATTTAGAATCTGAAAAAGCTCTGTCAAAAGGATAGTTCAGTGATCTCTGAGCTTGCTTATTTTCCTTCAGATGTTTCATTACCCTAACGATGCTGATGATGTTACCTACTTGGGTAATGTAATGGCTGCAAGAAAAGAAGCAAGCTCAGAGAGCACCAAGGACCCCCGTGGTAGTTGTTTCTTCTTCTTCTTCTTCTTCTTCTTCTTCTTCTTCTTCTTCTTCTTCTTCTTCTTCTTCTTCTTCTTCTTCTTCTTCTTCTTCTTCTTCTTCTTCTTCTTCTTCTTCTTCTTCTTTTTCTTCTTCTTCTTCTTCTTCTTCTTCTTCTTCTTCTCCTCCTCCTCCTCCTCCTCCTCCTCCTCCTCCTCCTCCTCCTCCTCCTCCTCCTCTTCTTCTGCTTCTGCTTCTGCTTCTGCTTCTTCTTCCTCCTCCTCCTCTTCACCTCTTCCTCTTTTCCTTCCTCCTCCTCCCCCCCTTCTCCTCCCTACAAACCCTTGTCCCTTCTAGAACTGATGATCTTACCTAACTAGGTATTGAAACATCTACAAGAAAACAGGCAAGTACAGAGAGCACCAAGGACCTCATAATTGTCCTCTTCTTCTTCTTCTTCTTCTTCTTCTTCTTCTTCTTCTTCTTCTTCTTCTTCTTCTTCTTCTTCTTCTTCTTCTTCTCCTTCTCCTTCTCCTTCTCCTTCTCCTTCTTCCTCTTCCTCTTCTTCCTCCTCCTCCTCCTCTGCCTCCTCCCCCTTCTCCTCCCTACAAACCCTTGTCCCTTCTAGAACTGATGATCTTACCTAACTAGGTAATGAAACATCTACAAGAAAATAGGCAAGTACAGAGAGCACCAAGGACCTCATAATTGTCGTCGTCTTCTTCTTCTTCTTCTTCTTCTTCTTCTTCTTCTTCTTCTTCTTCTTCTTCTTCTTCTTCTTCTTCTTCTTCTTCTTCTTCTTCTTCTTCTTCTTCTTCTTCTTCTTCTTCTTCTTCTTTTGCCTCCGCCTCCGCCTCCGCCTCTTCCACTTCTTCCTCTTCCTCCTCCTCCTCCCCCTCCTCCTCCCTACAAACCCTTCTCCCTTCTAGTACTGATGATCTTACCTAACTAGTTAACGAAACATCTGCAAGAAAACAGGCAAGCTCAGAGAGTGTCAAGCACCCCTCATTTCAACCCTGAGCTATAAATATTCTCCTTTAAGGATAGCTCAGGATCTCCTTCCAGGTATGCACTGGTCCAAACACAGCTTCGAAGTTATCCAAGCTCATGAATTTCTATTTTGTTTTAGAAGAGGCAGCTAAACGAAGAAGTCTGTGAATCAGCTCAGAATGAGAGTTATTATTATTATTATTATTATTATTATTATTATTATTATTATTATTATTATTATTATTCGCAATTATGAGGGTTGCTGTGTCATCATGTGATCTCCTTTTGGGGCCTTCTGACTAGCAAAGTCAATGGAGAGGCCAGATTCACTTTACAACCACGCTGCTAACTTAAAAACGGCAGTGATTCGCGTAAACAACTGTGGCAAGAAAGATCATAAAGTGGGAGAAAACTCAATGGACAACTGTCTCGTGGAGCAACAGAAATTTGGATTCCATTGTGGTCGTACGTCGAGGACTAACTATACCTGCATATGCAGGGGTGGGCTTCAAAAATTTTAGCAAGGGGTTCTCTGCCCAGTTGCTGGGTGGGTGTGGCCATGGCCTAGTCGACCTCCTGCACCATGGCGGGGGGCATTTTTGCCCTCCCTGGGCTCCGGAGGCTTTCCTCAGCCTCTGGGAGGCTGAAAATGCCCTCCCCAGGCTCCAGAGGCCCTCTGGAGGCCAGAAATGGGCCCATTTCTGGCCTTCCTGAACTTCCGGTAGGCCCTGTTTTTGCCCTCCCCAAGCCTCCGCACACGCCATGAACTTATTTGCATACAAAATGGACCATGTGTGGACTCCTGGAAGGGGCCGGGGTGGGGTGGGTGGGGCCAGCCAGGAGTGGGTTTTGGGGGTTCTCTGAACTGCACAGAATCTTAGCTAGAGGTTCTTCCGAACCCCTGCGAACCCCCAGCAGGCCACTTCTGTGCTTATGGTATGGATGGAAAAGTGATCTTAAACAAATGGATTTTTGAGTGGGACTCATCCAAACTTGATCTTCCAAAGATGGCACAGCTTTGATTGTCCCTTCTTCCCCCAAATTTGTTGTTTTCTTTCTATGGAAGATTTATTCCTGGTTTTTCTACTTTCCTTAACCTCCGAAGCAATCGAAGAGTTAACTTGCAGAGGAACTCCAGTTCTTTCGATAACACATTTGAGCTACCACTGATCCTGGCAAGAGATGATCCCAGGTAGGACACATCCACACCTTTAAATTACCTGAAGACATTCCAATTATGTCGTAATTACTATCTCCATTTGGTTGTTGTCGTTGGTATTCATTCAAAATCATCAGGCTTTTAGCAGGCTACCCGTGAGATATCCTACGTGAACATCCCTTTCCTGCTAAATATACTCCAGCTTCTCAGAGCAACTACCTAGTGCATTTCTGAATAAATTCCCTTAGCAGCGGCTTAGTTAACCTATATGTACAAATGAAATTGCAAAGGCGGGAATGAAAATTGCACTGAGAGACAGAAAAATGAGCTAGGTTTTCCCCCACTCCCCTCCTTCATTTCTCCCAGCCTAGAGTAAACTTCAAGCCACTTTCCAATGAAGATTCTCTCGCAGAGAATTAAAACTGTAGCCTTCTCCCAATTACGCACAGCCTTTCCCTGGGTATAATTGAAGTTGGGTTGACATAAATCAGCATAGATTTTCTGACCCTGGATAATCTTTCAGAATTTAAGACAAGTGGTACTTGATTAGGACTTGGACTAAAAAGTAAGGATAATATTGGAAGAAAGTAAGGACAAGATATTTCCAACATGTTATTAAAAAAAAAAGTGAGCTGAATCAGTGGTGAAATGTAAAATTTGTTAGTACTGGTTCTGTGGCCGTGGCTTGGTTGGAGTGTATGTGTGTGTGTGTGTGTGTGTGTAATGTGACTGGGTGGGCGTGGCCATTTTTTATTTTTTTTTTCTTTTTAAAGCATTTTTTTACAACCTATTCGGGCGAAATAGGTTGTAACAAATGCTTTTAAAAAGTAGAAAAGGCTCCGACGATCACAGCTGTGGCACACAATCGTCAGAGCCTTTTCTTTTAACCTTTTTAAAGCAGGAAGTAACGACACCCAGGCAGATGGGTGGAGCCTCACGCCGCCATCGCTACTGGTTGTCCGAACCACCTGCCACAATCACTACCGGATCGCGTGATCTGGTCTGAACCGGGAGCATTCGACTTGAATATATTGACTTTTATTTTCTTTTTTAGCAATAGAGATAATCCTTGACTTTCATCATTCGGTTCAAAGGTACTGTTGTGGCCCCGTCCTCTGAGCCTATCCCTTTGGAGGAAGGCAACTCTGAGCAGGAGGAAGAGGAGCCAGCCAGATCTCCCAGCCCTCCCCCTCTGGCACCGGCTCAGGTGCCAGCTGAAAGAGAGCCAAGTAGTGGGGAAACAGGTGTCTCAGATGAGAGTGAGGGAGAGACGTCATTCCTGGACGCACGCCAAAGAAGGCGAGAGAAAAGGGTACTGCAGCTGCGGCGTATGAGGAAATCCTGAGTCATTGGATTGGAGTCATAGGATCCATGACTCACTGGACCACACCCAGAAGCATATCTATTTAAGACAGTACAATGGGTCACGAAGTTCGTGACGAACAAAGCTGACTGCACAGCTAAACAAACGGAGCAACCTCGTAGTCTTGGAAGCTGGATGAACGGCAAAGCTACGTAGGTGATTTTCTTGTTTGTGTAAACCAATAAAGTCCTTGGCAGACGGTGTGCATATCGCTGCCAAGGTTGAGATAAGAACTGCAGAGTGTGCCAAGTGAGTCTTAACCCTCGGCTGGCTGTGTTTTTGTGGGTCTCTGAAGGGGGGGGGACAGATCATCTTGTTCGTCACCCAAAACTCCATCGTTAACCCACGATGGACCAACAGCTGCAGCAGCAGGTACAGCAGATGCTGGAGGCCAATCAACTTCTGCAACAGCAAGTAGCACAGCTAACTGCACAACTTGCTTTGGGAAATGCTCCTGTAGCAGCTCCACCTGCTCCCCTTCCCCGTCCAAGATGCCCAGTGAACATGCCAGATAAGTTTTCTGGACAGCAGGAAATGTTCCCGGCCTTCTTGGGACAGTGCCAGCTGTACATGGCAATGCGGCCGGAGGATTTTCCGGATGACCGGGTTCGGGTGGCTTTTATTATCAGCTCCCTCTCTGGCACTGCCGCCCGATGGGCCACGCCCCTGTTGCTGCAAGACAGCCCCTTGCTTCTGGACTATCAGGGCTTTTTGCAACACCTGCGCACCATGTTTGAGGACCCCCTCCGGGTGCAGACGGCAGCGAGGCGCATCAAAGACCTCCGCCAAGGCAAGCGCCCCCTGCAGGACTATATTGCGGAGTTCCGATTGCTAGGCCAGGATTCGGCCTGGAATGAGGCGGCGCTGATGGATGCCTTCCAGGACGGCCTCTGCGATGAGATGCAGGACGAGCTGGTTCGGGTGGAGGCGCCACAGACCCTGGACACGCTGGTGACCCAATGCCTGCGCATCGATGCCCGCCTACAACGGCGACGGCCCCGTAGGGCTCTTCCGGAACCACCGACAGTGCCGGCACCCCCGCGTTTCGTACCAACAGCGCCCCGGACCGTACCGCGTTTGGTGGCGACGGCTGAGGAGCCCATGGAGCTCGGAGCAGCCAGACCTCAACTGACGGCCCAGGAGCGGATGCGGAGACGCCAAGGGGGGTTGTGCCTCTATTGCGGCGAGGCTGGACATTTCGCCGCCTCGTGTCCCCGGAAGCGGAGTGGATCGCTCAAGCCTGTTCCGGAGCCTCGGCGTGACCAGCCGGGAAACGGGTCAGGCCTGGCCTAGGGGAAACTCTGGGTCAGGCAGGTGACCATGCCCCGCCGGAGGCGGCGGCTGTGGACTGTGAGCCCCCTCGGCACCTGATTTTGAACACCCGGGTGTTGTTGGCTAACCGGTCGGAGGGGCTCCAGGCGCACGCGCTGGTGGACTCGGGGGCCACCACGAACTTTATGGACCAGGCCTTTGTGGCCCATTACAAGGTTCCCTTGGTTCCAGTGGACCCTCCGTTGAGGGTCGAAACTATTGATGGGCGGGAACTTGTGGCGGGGCCCATCAACTTCGCTACTCAGCCCTTGCGCCTTGCCATTGGGAACCATGAGGAGGCGATCCAGTTTTATGTGACGGCGGACCTGCACTTCCCCTTGGTCCTGGGGATGGCCTGGCTTCGGGCGCACGACCCTCAGGTGGCGTGGTCGAGAAATGCCATCTCGTTCCCCAGCCTGCAGTGTGTCGACCACCTTCGCCACACCTGTGCCGGCCAGGACGTCTCTGCCCCGAACGTCTCCTTGCCTCCGGAGCTGACATCCTTCGCCGACGTGTTCAGCGAGAAGGAGGCGGATCGCTTGCCCCCGCACCGACCCTACGACTGCGCGGTGGACTTGATGCCCAACGCGCCCCTGCCCTCGGGACGCCTGTACTCCATGTCGGAGCCCGAGCTGGCCGCCTTACGGGACTTTCTGGACAAGAACCTGGCCCGTGGGTTCATCCGGCCTTCGACCTCCCCGCTCTCGGCCCCAGTCCTCTTCGTGAAAAAGAAGACGGGGGACTTGCGCCTGTGTTGCGACTACCGGCGCTTGAATGCCATCACGGTACGGAATCGCTATCCCCTGCCGCTGATCCCGGAGCTGATGGAGAGGTTGCGGGAGGCCTCGATTTTCACCAAGCTCGACCTCCGGGGAGCCTACAACCTGGTGCGGATGCGAGAGGGGGACGAGTGGAAGACGGCATTTGGCACCCGATACGGACACTTTGAATATACCGTCATGCCGTTCGGGTTGACCAACGCCCCCGCGGTCTTCCAGCACTTGATGAACGACGTGTTCCGGGACATGCTGGATCGGTTCGTGGTGATCTACCTGGATGATATTTTGATCTATTCCCGGACCCCGGAGAGTCACCTCCAGCATGTCTGCCAGGTCCTGCAGCGCCTGCGGGAGCACCAGCTCTATGCGAAGTTGGAGAAATGTTACTTCTTCCAGACTTCCATAGAGTTCCTCGGGCACATCATCACCCCCGAGGGCATCGCGATGGACCCACACAAGGTGGCGGCCTTGCGCAGTTGGGAACCCCCGCGTCGGGTGAAGGACGTCCAGCGTCTGTTGGGATTCGCCAACTACTACCGGACCTTCATCCCGGGCTTTGCCACCCTGACCGTGCCGTTGACCCAGCTCCTTCGGAAGAAGGTTCCGTTCCAGTGGGGGCCCCCGCAGCAGCAGGCCTTCGAGGTTCTCAAGCAGGCCTTTGTCACGGAGCCGGTCCTGAGGCACCCCGATCCACACCGTCCGTTCGTGGTTGAGACAGACGCGTCCAACGTGGCGATTGGAGCGGTGCTGCTACAGGCTCCGGTGGATGGTGGCACTCTTTTTCCCTGCGCTTACTACTCCCGGAAACTCACTCCTTCCGAGCGCAACTACACCATCTGGGAAAAGGAGTTGCTGGCTATCAAGGCCGCGTTCGAGGCTTGGCGACATCACCTCGAGGGGGCCCGACACCAGGTGGAGGTGCGGACGGACCATCGGAACCTGGAGCACCTCACCACGGCCAGGAATTTGAACCAGCGGCAGATCCGGTGGTCGTTGTTTTTCGCCCGGTTCAACTTCCACGTCACATACATTCCGAGCCACCTCAACCAGAGGGCGGACGCGCTATCCCGTAAGCCGGAATACTTTTGCCCAAAGGACTCCCTTTCCCCCCGGACGGTGCTGCCAGCGGACTCCTTGGCCGCGGTCCAGGAACCGGTGGACCTGCGGACTCAGGTGCTGGAAGCGCAGCGACGGGACGACTGGTCGCAGCAGCGGAGAGCGGACGTCGGCCCCGCGTCCCCATGGACCGTGGAGGAGGGCTTGCTCAGGCACCGGGGTCGGCTGTACGTGCCCACAAGTCCGCTCCGAGCCCTCGTCATGAACCAGTGCCATGACAACCCCGCGGCGGGGCACTTCGGCTTCTTTAAGACCTTGAACCTAGTGACGCGGACTTTTTGGTGGCCTCGGGTACGGCACGACGTGCACGCCTACGTGACGTCCTGTGTGCCATGCCGACAGGCCAAAGCCGCGTCCGGCCCCCCTCCTGGACTCCTCCAGCCGCTGCCGACACCGGAGAGACCGTGGGGAGCCATCTCCATGGACTTCCTGACTGACCTGCCCCTGTCCGCTACGTTCACGACCGTCCTCGTGGTGGTGGATGCGCTCACGAAGATGGCACATTTCATCCCGTGCCGCGGCCTGCCCTCAGCTCGTACCACGGCTCGCCTGTTCCTGCAACACATCTTCCGCCTCCACGGCCTGCCGGACCGGGTGGTTTCGGATCGCGGGGCCCAGTTCACGGCCCGCTTCTGGAAAAGCCTGATGGCTGCGCTGGAGGTGCAGGTGTGCCTGTCGTCATCACACCACCCGGAGACTGACGGGGGCACGGAGAAGGTCATTGGCATACTGGAGCAGTACCTCCGCTGTTTTGTCAACCAGCAGCAGGACAACTGGGCCGAGTACCTTCCCCTGGCGGAGTTCGCTTTTAACAACTCCCAACATACCTCCACCCAGATGACACCGTTCCATGCCAACGTCGGGTACCATCCACGTTTTTTTCCGTTGACCATCATGGACTCCCCTGTTCCTGAGACCCGGGACTTCCTCTCGGAGCTGCAGGCGGTGCAGCAACTGGTGCGGCGGCAGCTGATCCGGGCGAAAGAGGACTATAAACGGTTCGCCGATCGCGGCCGCCGGGCGACGCCACCGCTGGAAGTTGGAGATCGGGTGTGGCTGTCCACGAAACACCTCCCCACGGACCAGCCGGTGAGGAAACTGGCCCACCGCTTTATCGGTCCCTTCCCCATCGAGGCGGTCATCAACCCGGTGGCCTATCGGTTGACTCTACCCCGCTCCATGCGGCTCCACCCCGTTTTTCATCGGTCCCTCCTGGTCCCTGAGACTCCCACTAGCCGTCTCCGCCGCCCGCCGCCGCCTGCCCCCCCAGCCGCAGCCGACGAGGACGACGCCTCGACGTATGAGGTGGACAGTATTCGGGACTCCCGTTGGCTGAAGGGGCGCTTCCAATACCTCATCGCTTGGAAAGGGTACGGGGCCGAGGATTTCACCTGGGTGGACGCATCTGCCGTTCAGGCCCCTGACCTGGTGCGGGCTTTCCACGAACAGTTCCCGTCCCGACCCCATCCCGACCGTCAGACCCGGGGGAAGGGCCCTGCGGTGGGGGATAGTGTTGTGGCCCCGTCCTCTGAGCCTATCCCTTTGGAGGAAGGCAACTCTGAGCAGGAGGAAGAGGAGCCAGCCAGATCTCCCAGCCCTCCCCCTCTGGCACCGGCTCAGGTGCCAGCTGAAAGAGAGCCAAGTAGTGGGGAAACAGGTGTCTCAGATGAGAGTGAGGGAGAGACGTCATTCCTGGACGCACGCCAAAGAAGGCGAGAGAAAAGGGTACTGCAGCTGCGGCGTATGAGGAAATCCTGAGTCATTGGATTGGAGTCATAGGATCCATGACTCACTGGACCACACCCAGAAGCATATCTATTTAAGACAGTACAATGGGTCACGAAGTTCGTGACGAACAAAGCTGACTGCACAGCTAAACAAACGGAGCAACCTCGTAGTCTTGGAAGCTGGATGAACGGCAAAGCTACGTAGGTGATTTTCTTGTTTGTGTAAACCAATAAAGTCCTTGGCAGACGGTGTGCATATCGCTGCCAAGGTTGAGATAAGAACTGCAGAGTGTGCCAAGTGAGTCTTAACCCTCGGCTGGCTGTGTTTTTGTGGGTCTCTGAAGGGGGGGGGACAGATCAGGTACAATGACACTGCAAAAAAAGGACTGTTGTGACTGTTTTTCTCACTTACGACCGTTGCAACCATCTCTAGGGTCACGGGATCAAAATTCAGACACTTGGCAACTGACTCACATTTATGACAGTTGAGACACTTGGCCACTGGCTTGTATTTATGACTGTGGCCAGGTCCTGGGGTCCTGGGATCCCCTTTTACAGGGAAGCCAGATTGACTCCACAACTGTGTTAATAACTTAAGTACGGCACTTAACATAACAACTGCAGCAAGAAACTGGGACAAAGTTCACTTAACAACTGTCTCACTTAGCAACAGAAATTTTGGCCTCAATTGTGGTCATAAGTCGAGACCAGCTATAGTCATTTTTGAAAAAGAAGACAGAAACAGGGAATGAGGTAATTTAATGGCTCTCATCAAATTTAGTGGAGAAATCTGATTGGGCTATTAATTTCCCTTCTGCACGGAGCATACTTTGAAATCAAACTGCTCCTGAATTAATTTGGCACAATGCACACTTTCATAACATCCAATTTGTTGTCTTTCAATTCCAGCCTAGGGTAGAAAACCCCATTTTGGGTTTTTTTTTAATGTTAATCAAACCAAAAGTAAACTAGATAGTGATAAACACCAGGATAAGCACCTCAGCCATTTTTGTCTGGCTTTCTTTTGCGCGCAACTTTCCCAAATGTATTTTTATTTAAATGCAATGATCTCCAATAGATGGATATTTGTACCCAGTCCGTTGAGCTGGGATTCATTTTCAACACAGATGAGAAAGGATTCTGTGGGCTGTGTGTGTCTCTGATGCCATTGGTTCTGTTTTCACAGGTCATCCCATTTGTCTTGAAAACAAAATGTGGAAGAAATCTCTTTTAATGTATCAATTCATCAGTACATCGGTGGTCTTAACAAAAGTAGTGCAGTAACCCAACAGAAAAAATTGTGTTCGGTTTCTCTCTCTCTCTCTCCCTTTCCCTCCCGCTTTCTCCCTCCCTCTCTCCCCCCTCTTTCTCTCTCTCTCTCCCTCCCTCCCTCCCTCCCTCCTTCCTATGTGTGTGTGTGTGTGTGTGTGTGTGAGAGAGAGAGAGAGAGAGAGACTGTAAATATAATTTTATATATTTATACTTTGTACCCATCAAATGTTCTCTCTCTGTGTGTGTGCCTTTCCCTTTCCCTCCCTTTTCTTTCCTTTCCTTTCCTTCCTTCCTTTTTATCTTCCTACCTTCCTCCCACCCTCCCTCCCTCCCTCCCTCCCTTCCTTTTTTCCTTCCTTCCTTCCTTCCTTCCTTCCTTCCTTCCTTCTTACCTTCCTCCCTCCCTCCCTCCCTTCTTTCCTCCCTCCCTCCCTCTCTCCCTTCCTTCCTTCATCCTTCCTTCTTTCCTTCCTACCTTCCTTCCTTCCTTCTTACCTTCCTACTTTCCTTCCTCCCTTCCTCTCTCCCTTCTTCTTTCCTTCCTTCCTTCCTTCCTTCCTTCCTTCCTTCCTTCCTTCCTTCCTTCCTTCCTTCCTTCCTTCTTACCTTCCTTCCTTCCTTCCACAAGTTTTATGCACTGGACAATTGTCTCATAGATACAAAAAAAAAACACCAAACACCACACGAATAACCAATGTTAAGAGTCAAAGGATGATTAACATCTCTTTGATATTAGAAATTTCATTCTGTTTGGACACCGTTCATGTATACTTGTCATTCTGTCATATTCATCTATTTCAACATGACTCAAAATTAGACTTTTTCATGCTATTAACTTGTCTTCGAAATTACTGCAAAGCAATTTGTACTGACAACCACTTTTTGGCTAATACGAGCTATCATTTCTTGTCAATTCACACCATAATTAGGCAGCTCTGTATAACTGCTGGAAATAAACCAGTGGACAATATTAGCCCCACAGAATAATGTTCCTTATTTTTATTGCTCCTTTAAAAGCATATATTTATTTCTGCGGTTTAATTCTGGCAATTGTAGAACTAATTTGAGTTTGGATTTGTTTACCGTCAACTTTTCAACCTATTGAGAAATCAGGAACTATGAAGCCTAGAGAGACATGGGGATGGCAACTTTCCCTTTGTGGAGCTGGGATACATTTTTATTTTTATTCCCTCTCATTATGATAAAATTAGCCAGAGGAATTAGTGGAGTCTCTCCAGATTTTCTCCATCAAGGCAACATTGATAGTTCGATGCTTTTACATTTCAACAACTAGGAGAACCAAGTAAGTCTAACTTAAATTCAGTTAAATTGCCCTGAAGAAAAGAAAAAGAAATAGTGGCAAAGAATTTGCCAGAAGGTATGACACAACTTCAATTATTGTCTATTGACAGTATGAATGACAGTAATGAAAATAGATTACTAAACACATCAAGAGTGATAGGGCTACCACAAAGAAGAGGGAGTGTCAGCCTATTTTCCAAAACACCAGAAGGCAAGACAAGTAACAATAGATGGAAACTAATCAAGGAGAGAAGCAACCCGGAATGAAGGAGAAAATTCCTAACAGTGAGGACGATTAACCAGTGGAACAACTGGCCTTGAGAAATTGTGGGTGCTCCATCACAGGAGGTTTTTAAGAAAAGACTAGACAGTCACTTGCCTGAAGTGGTATGGGGTCTCCTGCTTGAGAAGGCGGTTGGATTAGAAGACTTCCAAGGACCCTTCCTGCTCTATTCTGATTGATTGATGATGAAGAAGTACAACAAGATGCATAACAAGAAGCAACAGATGGAAACTAATCAAAGAGAGAAGCAACCTGGAATTAAGGAAAAACTTCCTAATAGGACAATTAACCAGTTTGCCTTGAGAATTTGTGGGTGGTTCATCACTGGAGGTGATCTCAGACAGTCACCTGTCAGACAGTTAGACAGTCACCTGTCAGACAGTTAGACAGTCACCTGTCAGTCAGACAGTCACCTGTCAGTCAGACAGTCACCTGTCTGAAATGGTATACGGTCTTCTACTTGAGCAGGGGGTTGGACTAGAAGACTCACAAAGAAGAGGAAGTCAAGCTATTCTTGGAAGCACCTGCGGGTAGGGCAAGAAGCAATGGGTGGAAACTAATCAAGGAGAGAAGCAACCTAGAACTAAGGAGAAATTTCCTGACAGTGAGAACAATTCATCAATGGAAGAACTTGCCTCCAGAAGTTGGGAATGCTCCAACACTGGAAGTTTTTTAAGAAGAGATTGGACAATCATTTGTCTAAACTGGAGTAGGGTTTCCTGCCTAAGCAGGCGGTTGGACTAGAAGACTTCCAAGGTCCCTTGCAACTCTGTTCTTCTATTCTACTTGCAGGGTCCATTCCAGATCAATCTATTCTGATTGATTGATTACAAAGAAGTAGAACAAGAAGCAGAACAAGAAGCAATGGCTGGAAACTCATCAAGGAGAGAAGCAATCTAGAACTAAGGAGAAATATACTGATAGCGAGAACAATGGATCAACTTGCCTCCAGAAATTATGGGTGGTCCATCACTGGGGGTTTTTAATAAGAGATCAGACAGCTATTTGTATGAAGTGATATAGGGTTTCCTGCCTGAGTAGGAGAATTGGACTAGAATACCTCCAAGGTCCTTTAAAACTCTGTTATTCTGATAACATGCTCACTTTCTCAATTGTTTCTAACTTTACATTAATTTAATCTAATATAAACAAGATTCCGTTTTCCAACTCTTTACAAAAATGGGCATGTCTTTTGACACTCAGTTCTCCTCATTTTGTTCTGGGCATGTTTCCCCCCACCCCAAATGGCTGTTTTCCCACTGAATTTCCTAATTAAAAATAAGTAACATGTACACAAATGCAAAAGCCTTAGATCACTTTTGCACTTTTGAAAGTGGCGAATTTAAATAACATTTATAACTGTGCTTGATTCATCCATGGAGTTTGGAAAGTATACACGATGATGCTACTTTTTATAGTTCATCACATCGGTCTGCATAATATCAGCCTTTTATATGTATGGAAGCAGATGGGTCCATCCTTTTGTGATGATGCTAATTGTTTGCTTTTAAGTTATAACAAAGAGGTTAAATGTATTAGTGGAAGGAAATGAAAAATTAGGAAGCATCAACATTTTGAGGTCTGCTATGTGGTGAACTAAAAGTCACTCGTAGACAACAAGGCAGATAGATACAGATTAACAGAGTTGGAAGGGACCTTGTAGGTCATCTAATCCAACCTCCCACCCATGCAAGAGACCCTACACCATTTCTGACAGATGGCAGCCCAGGCCCTTCTTGAAAGCTTCCGGTGATAAAACTCCCACAACTTCTGAAGGCAAGCTGTTCACTGGTTGATGGCTTTCGCTGTCAGAAAATTTCTCCTTATTTCCAGGTTGAATCTCTCCTTGTTCAATTTCCATCCATTGTTCCTTCTCTGGCTTTCTGGTGCTTTGGAAAATAGGTTGACCCCTTCTTCCCTGGGCAATGCCTCAAATATTGGAAGACTTCTATCATGCCTCCCCTGGTCCTTCTCTTCACTAGACTAGCCATGCCCAGTTCCTGCAACATTGTTCAGTAGAATGCTTTTTTTTTTGGGGGGGGGGGGGATACATTTTGATTTAAGTTTAACACCATCAAACAGATTAACAGAGTTGGAAGGGACATTGTAGGTCATCTAGTCCAGCCCCCCACTCAAGCAGGAGACCCTACACCATTTCTGACAAATGGCAGTCCAATCTCTTCTTGAAAGCCTCCAGTGATGAAGATCCCACAACTTCCAAAGGCAACTTTTGTTCCATCGGTTGATTGTTCTCACTGTCAGAAAGTTCCTCCTCATTTCTAGGTTGAATCTCTCCTTGGTCCGTTTCCATCCATTATTCCTTGTTTGGCCTTCGGGTGCTTTGGAAAACAGCTTGATCCCTTCCTCTCTGTGGCAGCCCCTCAAGTATTGGAAGATGGCTATCATGTCTCCCCTGGTCCTTCTGTTCACTAGACTAGCCAGCCCCAGTTCATGTAACCATTCTTCATATGTTTTAGTCTCCAGTCCCTTAATCATCCTGGTTCCTCTCCTCTGCACTTTTTCTAGAGTCTCAACATTTTTTTAATAGCATGGTGACCAAAACTGGATGCAGTAGTCTAGGTGTGGTCTTACTAAGGGTTTACAGAGTAGTATTAGTACCTCCCTTGATCTTGATTGTATCCCTCTGTTAAAGCAATTTAGGATTGTGTTGGCTTTTTTAGCTGCTGCTGCACATTCCTGGCTCATATTTGGCTCATAGGTTTAACTTAATCTGAATGTGTTCAAAGTATTAGGCTTCTCTCTGTTACATGACACCATCAGTGGTGGGTTTCAAAAAATATTTTATTACAAGTTCTCTCTGGATGTAGCTTTGTGGATGTGGCATGGCTTGGTGGACATGGCAGGAGAAGGATACTGTAAAATCTCCATTCCCTCCATTCCTACCCCACTCCAGGGGCAGGATACTGTAAAATCTCTATTTCCTCTCCACTCCAGGGGAAGGTTACTGCAAAATCCCCATTTCCTCCCAATCAGCTGGGACTCGGGAGGCAGAGAACAAATGGGGGCATGGCCAGTCAGAGGTGGTATTTACCAGTTCTCTGAACTACTCAAAATTTCTGCTACCAGTTCTCCAGAACTGGCCAGAACCTGCTGGAACCGACCTCTGGGCACCATAAGCAATCCCTTCAGTATTCCATGTGACGTTGGACTTTCTCCATTGCTGTCACTATCCATCAATCCCAAATGTATTGCCTCCATCATTATTTCTCCTTAAACTCAGAACATATGTTTATCTAACAGGTTTCCTTGTTTAAGGATGCCCAGTCAGCCACGCAAGTGGAGAAGGGAGAGATCTGAAACATTTCACTAGCAAAGGCATTCAGCTTTGGTACACGATTATACAGTCCTGTGCAATCTTGCACAGCAAGACCCGAGTAATATTGCTTTCTCTATAATTGCCGAATACCACAATTAACTAGAGAGAACTAATTGCTGTTTCTCTTGCAAGTTGCCCATCTGTAGCGTGGGCTTTAATTCTGGCTTAAATTGCTATTGGCCTAGAGACACAAGCTATAGCCAGCTGAGTGTAAAGATTCAGCTACATCTGTCAGAGTTCTAATCAACACTTTCAGGAGGTAGCTTTGTAGCATTAGATAAGCCCAAGCCATTCTTTGAAGTAAAATAAACATGCAGTTAATGGAATAACAGAGTTAGAAGGGACTTTGGAGATCTTCTAGTCCAACCCCTCAAGCAGAAGACCCAATACCAGTTTCAGGCCAATAGTTGTCCAGTTTCTTCTTAAAAACCTCTAGTGATGGAGCACCCCATAACTTCTGAATGCAAGCTGTTCCACTGGTTAATTTTTCTCATTGTCAGGAAATTTCTCCTCAGTTCTTAGCTTGGTTCTTTCCCTGCCGTTCCTCCTTTTCATGTATTTCAAAAGGAACCTTTTATTGAGAAGACGTGATAGCAGGACGAACGAAGCAGACTCTAAATTTCCCTCCCAAACTATACAGTTAGAAATAGGGCTTTTAAAGCTACATTAAGGACATCTTGTATGTCTGAAAGTGCCTCCCCTGTCCTTCACTTTTGCTTTCCTAAAAACTGGGGAGGGTCACTCCTGAGATGCTTTCACCACTCCCCCTCCTTTAGATTCAAATATCATTTATTGGAATATTGTCTAGGCTGTGACTCTCCTACCTGTTGTCAGGGTTCCAACTAACACCCCCAATGAAAGAAGACTCCGAGGCCTGAAGTTTTTTTTTTTGTTTGTTTGTTCATTTGTTTTTTGATTTGATTTATATGCCGCCCTTCTTCAAAGATTCAGGGTGGTTTACAATGCGTTAAGCAATAGCCTTCATACTTTTGTATATTTATACAAAGTCAGCTTATTGCCCCCACAAACTGGGTCCTCAATTTACCTACCTTAGAAAGGATGGAAGGCTGAGTCAACCTTGAGCCTGGGGAGATTCGAACATGGTGCAATTGCAGACAGCTGGATATTAATTAGGGTGCTTAGTCTGCAGAGCTATCCAGGCTTCAAGTTCCTCCAAGTTCCATTTTATTAGAGATGTCATATTGGCACACCTGGGAAAACCCGAATCTGAAAGCTTCCAGGTTTTCCCCACCCAAAGGAAAGTCCAAGTCCCTGCCCAACACCCACAAGTCCATCACAAGGTCCAATCAAAACACTGTCCCAACTGGAGATGCCTCCCAGTTCCAGCCCTCCAGGTGCAGGGCGAGATGTCCTTGACTCCCTGAGAAAGGAACGTTATTATGACTATATATCACCCTTGCTCCATACAATCCCCCCTCCAAGTTTCCCACAGTAGTAAATGTGGCAGGTCTGAAGGCCCAATGCAAAAGATGGCTTCCAGGCATGACACCTGTATCTTAAGATCATTCCCGCCATTACACTATCAACCTGTTCTTCTGACTGGATGTAATCTATGGTCCTTCAAAGATCCATAATTTTCCAGCGGGTGGATGAGTGAGTAAAGACAAATCTTTCCAGACTGGATCTTGCAAAGATAAATTTTCCCAGAGTTCTTGTAATTTCTAGAGTCTTTCTTCTTCCAAATTACCTGATCTACCAACAGTGGTGTGAGTAGGCTACATTGGCATGGAATTCTTTAAGAACCCTGTGGATCAATTAATAGCAATAGCAATAGCACTTCGACTTATATATAGCTTCACAGTGCTTTCTCTAAGCCCTCTCTAAGTGGTTTACAGCATCAGCATATTGTCCCAAACAATCTGGGTTCTCATTTTACTAACTTTGAAAAGATGGAAAGTTGAGTCAACCTTGAACTGGTCAGGACTGAACTCCTGGCAATGGGCAGAGTTAGTCTGCAATACTGCCTTCTAACCACTGGGAAGGAAGGAAGGGAGGGAGGGAGGGAGGGAGGGAGGGAGGGAAGAAAGGCAATAGCAATAGCACTTAGACTTGTATACCTCTTCATAGTACTTTACAGCCCTCTGTAAGCAGTTTACAGAGTCAGCCTCTTGTCCCCAACAATCTGGGTCCTCATTTTACCCACCTCAGAAGGATGAAAGGCTGAGTCAACCGTGAGCCAGTGAGAATAGAACTGTTGAACTGCAGGCAGCCGGCAGGCAGCCAAAGTAGCCTGCAGTACTGCATTCTAACCACTGTGCCACCATGGCTCTTTAATAATTAAATTAAATAATTGTTTTATTTATTTATTCTTTTTTGTTTTCTAAATGGACCATTGTTGCCTTGGGTTCTACAGCATAATATTTGTTTTGGTATTTAGAGATTTGGGCATTTTTACTTCTAAGTAAATGCATTCTGATAGCTAGAGATTTCATTTGCTGCCAATACCTTGCTACACACTTTTGTGACTCTCCAGTTTTGCATTGGCTTCACACAATTACTGCCTCTGCTTATGCTCGGCCCAAAATCAAAGGATAAAAGTTAAAAGTAACAAGCAAGTGATCCTAACAATACATGGGGGGGGGGGATGAATGAAAAATGGGTGATCTGTCCTCCCCCTTCAGAGACCCACAAAAACACAGCCAGCCGAGGGTTAAGAATCACTTGGCACACTCCCCAGTTCTTATCTCAACCTTGGCAGCGATATGCACACCGTCTGCCAAGGACTTTATTAGGTTACACAAACAAGAAAATCACCTACGTAGCTTTGCCGTTCATCTAGCTTCCAAGACTACGAGGTTGCTATGTTTGTTTTGCTTTGTTCGTCACAAACTTCTTGACCCACCATCCTGTCTTATATAGATGTGGTCCAGTGGGTGTGGTCCAGTGGTCCAGTGACTCATTGATCCTGTGACTCCAATCCAGTGACTCAGGTCTATTTCCTCATACGCCGCAGCTGCAGTAATCTTTTCTCTCGCCTTCTTTGGCGTGCGTCCAGGAATGACGTCTCTCCCTCACTCTCATCTGAGACACCTGTTTCCCCACTACTTGGCTCTCTTTCAGCTGGCACCTGAGACGGTGCCAGGGGGGGGGGGGGCTGGGAGATCTGGCTGGCTCCTCTTCCTCCTGCTCAGAGCTTCCTTCCTCCAATGGGATAGGCTCAGAGGACGGGGCCACAACACTGGGGAGGAAAATGGCCTACAATATCTTTACTATCTTTAGAAAAACTGATTTTTAACTCCTCCCCGTGCATTTTAAGGATTTGCTTGAGTGCTGCTTATTTAGCACTGACAGAAAATTGCCACAGTGTGGATAATCACCCAAAACAATGAAACTCATATAGTGCAAAAATTACAGAAGCATCCAGGGAAATCTTGCGTTGACTGGGGCGAGCAATCCAATAGTTTAAGGAGAGAAAGATATTGAAAATTTGCAGCAACTCAGTTAATTAACAGCTTGGCAGACCAGCTGCTTGTGCTATCAAAATGTAGCTTGCCATTGCGTGTTGCGTCGGGAAATCCTTCAACATTTAATAAGCCAAAACGAAGTACAACAAAGCATATTTGTTCGATTTGGGTTTTTTTTTTTTTTTTAAAAAAGCATATGGACCAAGATTAGCAACAATCACCTGCGATTTCTACTAAAGGTCCATTTTTAAATACCAGAAAGCACTAGGAAATGTGACCACATGTCTGAAATGAAGATGTTCCCCCACCCCATTCTCATTTTGGAATTTAATTTTTGATTAATGAAACATTTCCTTTCAGATTTTGAAGAAAATGTATTTCTTGGGCATCTACTTTAGGATGCCCATTTGTGTATTGGAACTCAAGCTGTTGGGGCTAAAACTATTTTTTTAAAATATATATATATTACTATTCTACCTGTTTACTACTGATAAGAAATTCTGTGAAACAGTAAAAGCTGAATTCTCAAATCTCATTATGAGTCATAATCTTGCTTAGCGCGACATTCTACATTCATTGTTTAGGTTCCATTTTAAAAGGATTTCTATTTTAATAGCAAGAGCACTTAGACTTATATACCGCTTCACAGTGCTTTACAGCCCTCTCAAAGCAGTTTACAGAGTCAGCATCTTGCCCCCAATAATCTGAGTCCCCGTTTTACCCACCTCAGAAGGATGGAAGGCTGAGTCAACCTTGAGGTGGTCAGGATTGAATGCCTGGCTGTGGGCAGAATTAGCTTGCAATACTGCATTTTAACCACTGTGCCACCAGAGCTCCTAATAGCAGTAGCTCTTAGACTATATTGCTATGACTAAGGGTCAGCAACCTTAAACACTCAAAGAGCCACAAAGGTCCTAACCGGAAGCCCCCGTTCAATTCTGGAGCCGACCGGAAGTCTGGTTCCTCCACCATAGAGTATTCTCCTAGCATGGCGTCCTTTTACTTCTGCTAGCTGGAAGTCGGTTCCTCTAGTCTCCTACTAGCACGGCATCCTTTTTCCTCTACCTGCCCTAACTGAAAACCCTATCAATTGTGGAGCCGATGAGCAACAGGGAATTGCAGCAGAGGGATGAAAGAGCCACATGCGGCTCCAGGGCCGCAGGTTGCTGACCCCTGACTTAGACTTATATACAACTGAGGACCCAGTTTGTGGGGGCAATAAGCTGACTTTGTATAAATATACAAAAGTATGAAGGCTATTGCTTAACGCATTGTAAGCCGCCCTGAGTCTCCGGAGAAGGGCGGCATATAAATCAAATTAAAAAAAAAAAAAAAACTTCATAGTGCTTTATAGCCCTCTCTAAGCAGTTTACAGAGCCAGCATTTTGCCTCCAACAATTTGGATCCTCATTTTACCCACCTCGGAAGAATGGAAGGCTGAGTCAAACTTGAGCCTGGTTAGATTTGAACTGCCGAACAGCTGGCAATCGGCAGTCAGCAGAAGTAGCCTGCATTTTGCAATATCCTTCCCCCAGGAGTGGGGAGGGAATGGGGATTTTGCAATATCCTTCCCCCAGGAGTGGGGGGGGAAATGGAGATTTTGCAGTATCCTTCCCCTGCCCACCAAACCACGCCCACCAAGCCACACCACGCCCACCAGTAGTAGCCACGCCCACCAGTAGAACCAGTAGTAAAAAAAATGGATTTCACCACTGGTATTATTACTATATTCCATTCAATGATGACTGAAGATCATATCCAGAAAGATGTATGATTCGGGAAATCTATACAGGACCTATATAAATTGCATCTAAGGATAATGAGTTGGAGAGCGATAATCCCATCTTCTTGTTACATTTTTATTAGTTATTGCACGTTATTACAAATTATTTGTTATTGCACGGATAAAGGAAGGACAACACTATATAGGACTTGTGTGATATCATAACTGGATGTTGTATATATTAATTTGTGTCCTTGAAATGTGTTTGCTTCTTTCTGTGGTACCACAAAGGTACTTGTGATGTGCTAATGAGCTTGCATTTATATACATTGGATTACTGAGTTGACAGGGAATATCTCATTCAGCTCCTTGTTTTCACACAGTATCAAAACAAGGCTACAAGGGAACACAAAATGCAAATGGCTCATTAGGAGAGGGGGGGAAAAAGGATCTTTTTCATGACATCCTAATTTGAACATTCACATACTAATAATGAGAAATGCAATTTAGGAAGCTGTGCAAAAAGAACTACATCACCTCAAGCCAATGCCAAGTGATCTGGTTGGGAAGGAAGTCTTGCATCATGAAAATACGTAGCACTCATTCTGGATCAAATTGAATTTAATCCAAAATTCGTTATCTGTTAGAAACAGCCATTCTCAAGTGAAAACCCACTGTGTCTTATTTATCCCTAATATTTATATTCCAGAAGCACCAGTGGTGAAATATAAAATTTGTTACTACCGGTTCTGTGGGCCTGGCTTGGTGGGGGGGTAATGTGACTGGGTGGGCATGGCCAACTTTTTTTTTTTACTTTTAAAACCATTTTTTCTACAACCTCTTCAGCCGAAATGCTTTTAAAAGCCTCTGACGATCCCAGCTGAGTTGCCTGATTGTCAGAGGCTTTTAAAAGAAAAGAGGTTGTAGAAAAAATGTTTCTAAAAGAAAAAAAAAGCCTCTGATGATCAGGCAACTCAGCTGGGATTATCAGAGGCTTTTAAAAGAAAAAAAAGCCTCTGATGATCCCAGCTGAGTTGCCTGATCGTCAGAGGCTTTTTTTTTCTTTTAAAAACAGTTTTTCTACAACTTCTTCAGCCGAAGAGGTTGTAAAAAAATGCTTTTAAAAGCCTCTGACGATCCCAGCTGAGCTGCAAAATCATCAGAGGATTTTTTTTTTTACTTTTAAAAGCATTTTTTCAGTCAAAGAGGTTGTAGAAAAAATGCTTTTAATTTTTTTTTTAAAAAAAAAGCCTCTGATGATTGCGCGCCTCAGCTGGGCATGGGGGGAGGCAGGGATTTTTGCTACCACTTCTCCAAACCACCTGCCTCCATCGCTACCGGATCGGGCAATCCAGTCCAAACTGGGAACATTTCATGCCTGAGAAGCACCCAATCTGTCTATGCAGATATTTTCATTGGTCTCTCATAGCTAATCCTTATTAATAATCCAAGCTAGGTGAAGTTCTCTCTGATTCATAAGCCACCAAATACTACTCTACCCCAGGAAGTTAGCAAATTTTGGTTTTTAAAATGGCTACGCACCTAGTGGTTCATTCAATCTCTAGTTGGGACTGAGAAAGGACTAGTTATGAACCTATGCAGAGGTTCTCTGTGTCAATGGCAGGCATCATGAAACCGATATCTCTGAAGCTTTGAATTTATTCATTTAAATCCCACCTTTATTATTTTTATAAATAACTCAAGGTGGTGAACATAGCTAATAGCCCTTCCTCCTCCTAGTCTACCCACAAAAACAACCCTGTGAGGTGGGTTGGGCTGAGAGACAATGACTGACTCAAAATCACCCAGTCGGCTTTCATGGCTAAGGCGGGACTAGAACTCATAGTCTCCTGGTGATTGGCCGCAGTGGTTAGGCAGCTACTTCAGCTGACTTCTAGTTCAGCAGATCAGCAGATCAAATCTCACCGGCTCAAAGTTGACTCACGATGTGGGTAAAATGGGGACCCAGATTGTTGGGGGCAAGATGCTATTTAGTATACCGTCGATTGTTGTAAGCCACCCAGAGCCCTTGGAGCCTTTGGAGGGTGGGCGGCATAGAAATATGATTAATAAAATAATAATAAAATAAAGCCAATAACCTTCAACCCTTCGACAGGGTGGCAGTTCCTGAGTATTTGGGGCTCTTGATGTGGCTTGACAATTTCTGAGGCCCCTCCCGATTTCACTTTGCAGTTATAGGACTGCCTCCCTGTGTCGTCGTCAGGCCTGTTCACAGCCTGTATCATTAAGCAAATTCATTTAAATTTTGCAATCTCTGAAACAAATTGCAATGTGCTAACATGCTTTAACTTTCAAGCCTGGATGTGGGCTTTAATTTGCTACGTCTTGATAAAGCACCATGTGCAGCCATCTAAAAGTCAGCAGCGGGAGGTTAATGGCAGTGAACTAAAATAAAACTAAATGTCACTACGTCTTCCTTTTCTGTAAAACCCTCCTAAATAGATAAGACGTATTCAGAAAGCTGTAAAATGTGCCCTTTGCTTACAAGGGAAAGGTCAGGCCTGCGCTAACAAATTGGAATAGGTTAGTCATAAATGATCACATCAGCAGCTGAAATATGGTACCTTACATATGTTAAATATTGTTCCAGCAACTTTTCACTGGCGCTCTTTTGCATTATGCAAAGCATCCTAGGGTAGCAGAGCCATAATAATCAAAGACAAAAGCACTTTCAGAGCAGAGTGGGAGCCTAGGAAAGAAATTATCCCTGAGGTTTATGGTGGCTTCTCTGATAAGCTGATCCGTTCAGTTCCAGCTGAAATCGGTGGCTGGTTTCTTCTTTTAAGCAGCAAGCTTCTGTCGGTCATTGTCCATTTTTTTTTACAACATTTTTCAATCATTTAATTGCAAATGCACTAGAAGTGAGTTCTGACCCAGCCTCCACAAACACGACAAATCTTCTGAAGTTAACTCAAAGTTTCCTTTAATCAGGACTGCCGGCAACCCCGGCAAAAAGTTTCTCTCTCACTGCAGGCTAACAAATCCATCCGGCCGGAAGATGAATAGTTGTCTGCCATATCTATTCATCTCTGCCCCCTGCCTTTTATCCCCAGAGCTAAGGTGGGGCTTCTCTAGCAACGGTGGCTCTTCTGTCCCAAGAACCGGCCCACGGATTTCCACTGCTCTCCTCTCCTCTGCCTTCTGCGCATCTGCGTGTCAGGCACTGGACCTAGCTGTTCCTCCTCTTCCTCATCAGCTACCTCCAGATCTGGGCAATGTTGACTCTCCATCTGAGGGCTGATGGATGGACCAGACTCACTCACTCACTCTCTCTCTCTCTCTCTCCCTCCCTCCCTCCCTCCCTCTCTCTCTCTCTCTCTCTCTGCCAGCTCTATTCCCTCTTCCCCCTTGGAGCTCCCAGGTTGCCCTGATGCTGACCCTGGCCTCCTCCTCCTCTGATTGCTGGAGGGGCTGGTGACCGACAGGCCACAACAAAGTGATTCAGAGTTTGCCTAATAGAAACTAATTTGATTTTGAATTTAATAACTGCAGCAAGACTTTTGGTGGCGCAGTACTGGAAGAAGGAGGACCTACCATCTATTGAAGAATGGACATTAAAAGTAACAAATTTAGCAGAAATGGCTAAAATTTCAGCATATCTAAAAGACTATTCGAACGAAAAATTTAGGTTGGAATGGAAAAGATGGATAGAACATATTCAAGGCAAATACCAGACTAAAAAATTACAAATTGCTTTTGAATAAAGAATGGGTTAAGAAAGTTTTATAATATATTTAAGGTTAGATTAGTAAAAGGGAGTTAAAAGTTCAAGAGGGTGATAGAAGACTATAGATTACTATCTTATATTAGTTTATGATTGTTAAATGTGATACCCTGTATTTTGCTTTGGGAAGTGGGGGGTGGGTTAGGGAGGGTAAGGGGGGAATGGGAGAGGGAAGGGGAAATATATGTAAAACTTTTTAAAATTTTCAATTAAAAAAAAAAGTGATTCAGAGTTTGCCTAATTGCTTCAAACCCCATATAGAAAAAAGGGGAAAAAATCTTCACCTATTTTTCTACCAGTCTTGATTTTATTTTATTAAAGAGAACGGTTTTTTTTTTTTCCTTCTAAAAATCATCCAGCAGGGCGGGGGAGGAAAGTTATCTGAAATTCTAAAACTAGAATGTGGAGTTCTTGCAATGATTTCATGATGAAATCATTGCTCTATTGTGTGGATGTTTGGGTGGTTTAGGGGTGGAGAATTATGGTGGGTGGGAGTGTGTTTGGGGATTGTTATGTGTGTTGTGGAGCTGGTCTTTGGGTGTTAAGTGAATTTCGTTGTACGGGTATACTGTGTATACACGTACAATGACAATAAAGTTATTTATTTATTTATTTATTTATTTATTTAATGACGGGAACAATGGTTGTGAGTATATGGTCTTCTTTTTCCAGTGTGCAATTCCCTTTCCAATATTTTGCAGCTTTACTGGCATCCCATGCTTTCCCTAAACCCTAAAAGAAGATTGTGAAGCATAAAACAGCTGATGTGATAGAAAACCCACAGCGCGCGCGCACACACACACACACACACACACACAAAGAATTAGTGGAGCCTATTTCCCCAACGTCTAAAAATAAAGGAAGTCCAATTCTAGATTCAATGGTTTTCTTAGATGTAAATTAATGAGGGTGGAGGTTTGTTCTGTGAGCTTGTGGGTTGGTTTCCGAATGTTTCATTACCAAGCTAGGTAGCATCTTCAGCGGAATTTAGGGGAAGTCAATATCAGTGTTTTTCTGCTTATAAGGACTTCTTGTGGTCAGTAGGTCTTGTGATGGTGAGGTTATTTCAGGTGAGGGCCACATCAGTCTTGTGAAGGTGTCAGAGTTGGTTGCAGAAATCACATGCAGAAAGCACACACAGATAACTGATTCAACAGGATTCATTAACTTCTCTTTATATATAATATAACATGTAAGTGAATGTACAATACCAATGGCAGATTCTCCAACGTGCTAGAGAGAAGAGATTGGTTTCAGTTCCAGAGAGCAGACTAGTTTGCAGCTTTTGCACAGACTCAGAGGCCCAGGCTCCTTCCAGTTTCAGTTTCCAAACAGTCCTCATTGGCTGACTTAGTTGCTATGCCTGTTCATTGGCTGACCTTGTTACCATGTCTCTGCCAGTCATGAATTCTCTGACAGAAGGGTCAGGTGTGAATTAGTGTAAATTAATCCTCCTCCGATCCTCTCTTTTATTTTAAGGAAGTTCGCATTTTCAGAAGAAGGTAAAATAAGAAAAAACTCTTTGGAAATGAAAGTAAACTTCCACACGAGGTAATTTTGGCTCACCGCTAAAGACAACCAGAGGGTTAGAGTCAGTGATGGGTTTCAAAAAAATTTACTACTGGTTCTGTGGGTGTGGCTTGGTGGGTGTGGCATGGCTTGGTGAGTGTGGCTTGGTGGGCGTGGCATGGGAAGGATACTGTAAAATCTCCATTCCCACCCCATTCCAGGGGAAAGTTACTGCAAAAACCCCATTTCCTCCCGATCTGCTGGAAGTCAGGAGGCAGAGAATAGATAGGGTCGGGACCAGTCAGAATTTTTACTACCGGTTCTCCGAACTATTCAAAATTACTGCTACCGGTTCTTCAGACCTGGTCAGAACCTGCTGAAACCCACCTCTGGTTAGAGTTAGGATGATGAAATGGTAGTTGGCAGTTGGTGATGTTTGAGATTCAGCCAGTTTTCATTTCAGCCTTTTTCAAATATGAATGAGAATTTGGAATAGGATGTAACAGAACAATTTATTTGGCCAAGTGTGATTAGACACACGAAGAATTTGTCTCAATGCTCTCAATGTCTGTATGGTTTGAATGGGGATCACAGTTAAAACAGGGAATGGACGTTGTAATAGACAATACAGCAAATGATGGGGACCTCATTAGCTTAGGAAGTCCTCAGGGTGGGAAAGCTGATTAAAATTGGAATATATTTGACTCCTTGGGTTCATGCCAGGGATGAAATCCAGCAGGTTCTGACAGGTTCTGGAGAACCGGTAGCAGAAATTTTGAGTAGTTTGGAGAACCAGCAAATACTACCTCTGGCTGGCCCCAGAGTGGGGTGGGAATGGAGATTTTGCGATATCCTTCCCCTGACATGCCCACCAAGCCCCGCCCACAGAACCGGTAGGGGAAAAAATTGGATTTCAACCCTGGTTCATGCTATGGAAAAAATAGGCAGGATAATTAAGTCACACAAAAAAACTGCATTGAATCTACTACTCAGGACTATTCCAGAACCATCAAACGTTTCTATTGTTGAAATCACATATCTAAAATTTCCCTGACATAATGGTCATCATAACCATGAAACGTATAAACGCGAATTAAATGCTGTGTCCATTTATCTTTAGCTACTGTATCTATCTCTATTTGTCAGTCTTGTTCTACATTAATCCGCCCATCCGTACAGTTGGTGTTTGTTTGTTTATTGAAGGCATTTTGTTCATCATACTCTAAAATTAAGCCCTATTAAAGTGTTATTATCTCTGAGTCATTGTGATGTGTATCTTTGTCTTGGGTGTTTATTATCCAATTAAAATGCGTTGAAGATTTAACATAAGCCACTCTTTGAGGCTAGCAGCTATTCTGAAAAATGTCATGATGTTAACATGCATGTTCCATAGACAGTCAACCCATATATATAATAGATTCCAATTTCTTCCCAGCTCATATCATAATGTCAGTATTCATTAGGCCAAAGGTGCAAACCTTGCAAGTTATTCTGGCATTATTCAGATAAACAAGATCCATTTGAGCCCAGTCCATGGCAGAACTGAAACTAATCATGTTTATAGGGAGCCTGTTTACCTGATCCACTCTTTACAGAGCATGACAGGGGGTGGGGGGGTGGGGTGGGGGGGGAGAGATAAACAACAACTTCTGGTCAGTGGTGGGATTCAGCCAGTTCACACCAATTCAGGAGAACTAGTTGTTAATTTTCTAAGTAGTTTGGAGAACCGGTTGTTGGAAGAAATCTTACTTTGTTTTTTTCCACTTTATAGAGCTAATCCTGTAAGGAAGGCAGGAAGGAAACATTCTGGCGGTGTTTCTAGCCTAATTTTTATTGCCCTGCTTTCAGAAACTGCCTCTCTGATTAACTCTTATTACATTGTAACAGCTAAGGCAAAGCGCCCATCGACATGAGTGATGTTGAGTTGGCCACACCCACACAGTCACATGACCACCAAGCCACGCCTATCCAGCTGTTCATTAGGGCAGAGAACCGGTTGTTAAATTATTTGAATCCCACCACTGCTTCTAATTAATAAAAAGTTGACAATCCCATGGTTTTCCTAGTGCTGAAGTCCAATTTATCTCAAGCACAGGTCAGATGTCCAGAGATTATGAAAGGGGGGGGGGTCTCAAAACTCCTAGAACAATGACTTTACGTATTTTATTTCAAATCCTTGGTAGCTCCAAGTAGGGCTGAAATGATGCCTGCCTGAAATCCTGAAAATTAATGGTGATTCTCCAAGTGTTTACTGAGGTACAGCTATTGGGAGAGTGTATTTTATTTATTTATTTTATTTTATTTAGTTCGTCAAACATGTGCAAGATAACAGGTATAAGTATAAACATGGACATGAGCACATGAAATGAGTACAAATAAATGGGGACAGTAGGACAGGGATGGTAGGCACACTGGTGTGCTTATTCATGCCCCTTACGGACCTCTTAGGAATGGGGTGAGGTCAATAGTAGACAGTTTAAGGTTAAAGTTTTGGGGGTTTGGGTATGTAACAACAGAGTCAGGTAGTGCATGTTTAATTCTCTCTCTTCATCTTTTGATCATTTACTGGAGCAAAACACCTGACCACAACAGGCATGTAACAAGCAGTAAATAAATATGAATGTGGCGTTCATAATTTATTTTTTGGTCCATCTTAATTATAGCTTATCTGTATCCATCACTAGTAGAGTAGCTTCTAGATTTAACGTGACATGTTTCCCAGGCTACTGGTTGTTAACATGTCTAAAACAATGATAATCATTCTTTATCCTTTTGTGAAGAGGTTTGTCTGGACTAGTAATGAACAAACTTGCATAGAATCACATTACTAGGGAATTATTAGTATTTTGGGGGGCTTACTTTCTTATTGAGTTATAAAGTAATATAAAATACAAAGTATCAAGTAAATAGGAAAGGAATGGGGAGAGAAAAGGGAAGGAAAAGTGAGGAAAGATAAGAAAGAAAGAAAGAAAGAAAGAAAGAAAGAAAGAAAGAAAGAAAGAAAGAAAGAAAGAAAGAAAGAAAGAAAGAAAGAAAGAAAGAAAGAATCGACTTCTGACTCTCTCTGTTACAGTATAATAAGGCATTAACATCAAATCACAATGTTTTGCTTTTTCCTAATAGTAAAAACAAGCCATTCCTATTAAGATCTATCAGTCTAATCGGTAAATCCCAAAGTCAAAGTTTCATTCTTCTCCACCTCAAGCATGAAGTTCAGAAGAGGTACTACTAGGCAATTTTTAATCTGTTAATTTTCATAGACTTTCCCCAGGCATTTTACTTACATTTGCCCACCTACAAAAATTTAACCAGGCTCTATTTTTAAACAGAGTAGAAATTCACGTAGAGATTTGTACAGCTAATCTATTTGAGGTGAGTCGTTAAGCCCATTTTCTCTCTGGCTCTCTGCAGTCGCCCTACCATTTCAATATTTCCATTTTAATGACAGTGAAATATAAATCACTCCTCTGTCAAAACTGTTGCCTGTCATTCCAATGACAGAGTGATTGGTAGCTAAAATAGACTCAAACTTTCCCTGCACTTACATGAGTGCACTTTTTTTTTTATTATCATTATGGGCCTTACAAAGAAATTGCTGAGTTCTCATGTAGATTTCATGGCCTTTATGGTGAGGGATAATCCTCCTAACCTAATTTGAATTTCTTGTATTAATCATTGCACTTTTCTGAATATTTCAGCAATTGTTGGAGGGACAGAGCTTCTCAGGGTGGAGACTAAAGGAATAATGTTTGACCTTCTAATTTTTTTCCCATGTTAGAACAAGAATGTGCACAGGAAAAAAAAAGAAGAAAAATAGACCCAAATCTATGGATGTCTTCAATGCCTTTTACTACATTGTAAGCAGTGGTGGGTTGTCCCCAGTTTGGACTGGTTAGCAAGAACCGGTAGTAAAACTGATGGGAGGCCCCGCCCACCGCCCCGGATGCATCATCGGCGATCTGCGCATGCGTGATCCTGTTGCAAACTGGTAGTAAAGGTAAATAGAACCCACCCCTGATAGCAAGGTAAGGTTCGTGATGGCGAACCTATGGAAGGTGTGTTAGAGGTGGCATCAGCACCCTCTCTGTGGGCATGCGAGCTGCCCCTCCAGTTCAGCTCCACCGCACATGCGCGCATGCCTCCCATTGGCCAGCTGGTCTTCGGATCTCTGCCGTGTATGCACTGGGGGCACGGTGTGTATGTGGGGGCCTCATGCGGGGGACCGCACAAACATTGCATTTTGGGGGTACTGGCATGTGTGCATGGATTTGGTTGGTCCCCTCTTCTTTGGGGCAGCCCCTCAAATACTGAAAGATTGCTATCAAATCCCCTGTAGTCCTTCTGTTCATTAGACTAGACCCGTGATGGCGAACCTATGGCACATGTGTCGCGGGTGGCACGTGGAGCCGTATCTGTGGGCACGCAAACGTTGCCTTAGCTGAGCTCTAGAGCACATCCGCGCGCACATCCAGCTGATTCTAGTCCCACCAGAAGTCAGGAAACGGGCCGTTTCCAACCTCCGGGGAGGTGGGAAAGGCTGTTTTCACCCTCCCCAGGCTCCAAGAAAGCCTCTGGAGCCTGGGGAGGGCAAAAAAAAAAAGGCCTACTGGGCCCACCCCTAACCTTTTGGTATCACGTGCCAAAAGCGGGGAGAGGTTGTGCGCGCTTGCACAGGAGCATGGGTGGGCATTGAATTATGGGTGTGGGAACATGTGCGCAATCCCCCACGTGCGACTCCCGCTTTTGGCACGTGACGGCAAAAAGGTTAGCCATCACCGGACTAGACATACTCAAGTCCAGCAACTGTCTGTTACAATTGAAAGCAATATCACATCTAAAAGTAGATTAAAAATCAAATTTTGGTAGTATTACATGGGTGAAGGTAGGTTGACCCTCCTTATTCTCTACTAATGTGGAGTAAAGGGTTTAGAATCAAATACCTCTTGTTTCTATTGGTCCAGAATAACTCTTCATTCACTGAAACGGTGCTCTTTTTCTGAAGGAAGATGCCATGTTTCAACCAACGGGAGTGCTAAATCCTTTAAAACAATCATTCCATCAGTTCGATGCTTCTGCCTTGACAAACCACGCTTAATCTTTCCCAAAATGAATTTGTTCTGGACAAAATAATTTGCAGCAGACAAGATTGAAATGTCATAAACAAAAATATTGCTGTCCTTTTTAAAGTTGCTTCAGTACGGTATGTGATCAGCTTAATTATCTTAGGATTTACTGTGCTTGAGCCCGGATACCAAAAATCTGTTTAAACAGGGTAAGCATCACTGATCAACTTAAACCATACATCCATCTTCAGCAAAATTGATGGGCCCTGCTTCTTGCTAGCAGATGATGCTGCAAGATCACTACAGCTATTTACGCTTAATGTACAATGCCAAACAGAAATGAGAACAACACAATTCTACTCCCTCATTCCTTGATGGGTATATCTATCTATGAGCTGCCATAGAAAACCCACACGCATTTAGAGGGATGGGAAATTAGAAGACATTTAGGGTTCCTGGAAAATGGGCAAGATGTATCATCCATATCAGAGGGAGATATTGTGGAGAAGTCCTCCAGAACCACTATTGCCCTAAAGGAGAAACTTCTGTGCCAGCCTTAGAAAAATAAGTTCAAGAAACAGCCTGGTGGCGCGGCAGCCTAAAGCACTGTAATTAACATTCGGCTGCCTGCAATTACTGCAAGTTCAAATCTCACCAGGCTCAAGGTTGACTCAGCCTTCCATCCTTTCTAAGGTAGGTAAAATGAGGACCCAGATTGTGGGGGCAATAAGCTGATTTTGTATAAAATATACAAAAGTATGAAGGCTATTGCTTAACGCATTGTAAGCTGCCCTGAGTCTCCGGAGAAGGGCGGCATATAAATCAAATTAAAACAAACAAACAAACCTTATTTACCTTTCTCAGTTGAACAGAGAAGAACCAAAAGGACTTTTAGTGGGATAAAGACGTGAAATATAGTTGGAAGAAGACTCATGAGGAAAATGGCATAAACACATACATAAATGCACACACAATATGATATTTAAAAAGTACCTTCCATGTTTTTTAAGAGGTCCCTAAGGGGGCGTGCATAAGTGCAGCAGTGTGCCTACCATCCCTGTCCTACTGTCCCCATTTATATGTATTTATTTTATGTGTTTATGGCTATGTTTTGCTTATTTATTTCCTTTTATTTCTGCCAAATGTTTTTCATGTGTCCATGTCTATGTCTATACTGTTATTTGTTTCCTTGTACTTATTGATAAATAAATAAATAAATAATGAATGAATGAATGAATGAATGAGAAGCCAAACATCAACTTTGCCAACTTTTTCAAGAGGCAAAAGTCCAGTTGCCTCTTGAAAAAAGCACCTTTGGGATATTTCCATAGTGATTTTTTTCTAGAGAAGGAAGGGCTACCTTTACATCATGGTAGAACCAGCAATTACTACATTTTTTTCTCCTTAAAAAAATGGCAACGATTCCTTTTGGGGGCCTTTGTTTTATTTAAGAAGGTTAAGCAATATGGCACATGATCCGAGGCAAAATATAGCTGGATAAATACAAATAATGGAGATGACTTGATGGCTGTAGCAAAAACAAACTGTAATTATGCTTCAAAAATGAATTTGATAGGGGGTTTTTTTCTCCTTAACTGAAGCTGTAACATGAGACTCGTAGGATTCCTTAGTTCTGCGATTCTGCGATTCATTGTCCAAATTTTGCAGACATGCACAGATAATCTGGTGTCCTAACAGTCACTAGGCAGTCCAAAATGACAGTAGATGATTAATGAATTCCAAAAGTGACAGCCGCAACTCATCTACATTAAGCACATGCCAGATTGTGGAAGGCTGAATGTTACTTTGCTTGGGGTATTATTAAAAAAAAAATTATAAGGCTATATTTAGGAATATTGGAAGATACACAAAGGGTAATTATCCATTGTGGAAGATGTGAGATCCAGAGTAATTCAGATTTGTCTCAGTTCAGCTCAAAATATACAAGACGTTGGTAGATAATAGTTCCTGAACAGATATCAGAATTGCTAAATAACTGACATTATTTTAGTTTAGTTTAGTTTAGTTTATTTCAGATTTATATACCGCCCTATCTCCCAAGAGGGACTCAGGGCGGTGAACAGCCAAAAAATTCAAATACATAGAATACAAAAGTTATAAGGAACTAAAATAAATAAATTAAATCCTTGGCTTCTCAATTTAAAAAAAATTAAAATTTCGAACCCCCCAAATCCATAAAATTCCAATTTAAAAACCCGAATCCATATAATTTAAAAACCCTGTTAAAAAACCCTTTGGGCTAGGCCGGCTTGTTGGAATAGGTAGGTGTTTAGGGCCTTACGGAAGGTGTGAAGGTCCGGGATCAAACGTATACTAGGAGGCAGCTCATTCCATAGGGTGGGTGCCCCCACAGAGAAGGCTCTCCTCCTGGGGGCCATCAGTTGACACTGTTTGGCTGAAGGCACCCAATACACTCACACCCTCTCTGTGTGAGTGTATTGGCCGGTGGGAGGTTATCGGTAGCAGCAGGCGGTCTCGCAAATACCCTGGCCCTATGCCATGGAGCGCTTTAAAGGTGAGAACCAACACCTTGAAGCACACCCGGAAGACCACTGGAAGCCAGTGCAGCTCACAGTTGCAGCTCGCATTATTGCAGTTTTCTCTTGCTTCCCTGTACTGCATGTACCGTGTACTGCATGGAATTTGATTTAGGAAAGTTTTTGTGCTCCACTGCATATATATTTCCCAAGAGTAGAGGTCCTCACCTCCAGTCTGTGGACTGGGACTGGGCCGCGGCATGCCAGAAACTGGGCGGCACAAACAAGCGAAGTTCCATCCACAGGATGCAGGCAGCACACGAAACCACATGTCCACTCTGGTCCGTGGAAAAACCTCTTCCCACGGAACCAGTCCCTAGTGCCCAAAATATTGGGGGCCACTGTCCTAGTGTACTAGCTGTCAACTCTGAAGCTGGCCTCAGTGAGGCCATTTTCTGGGCTTCAGTGGAGCTGAGGGATAGGGAAGGGGGAATAGAGATAGATTGTTGTGACCGAGGCCCATGTAGTGATTACCAAACACAATTCAGTCCTGAACAAACTTATTTTATTAAAACCCTTGAGAATTACTTCATTCTCAGCCTAGTTCAAAACAAATTCTTCATAACCAGTTTGTCAGCCTTATCACCAACCTCTGATGTCTTTGGCAACCTGCCAAAAGCTTTTTTTTTTTGGCAAAATCCCCACAAAGTTCAAGAGACGCTGACAAGAAGCACTCAATGTTGCCTTTCTACAAAGAACCCAACTTTTTGTTGCTGCTCTTTTAAGCCTTATGGGAGTGGCCAATCATCTTCTGGCCTTACTCCTGAGTCATCCTTTTTGCTTTGCTGCTCTTGGCTTCTGGCAGCTCTTTGCATGCGTGCACTAGGAACAGGCTCCTCCTGTTCCTCTGCCTCTCTGCTGTCTACCTCTGGAGTCCACACATCACTCCCAGATGGCCCTGGCCCCATGTCTGCCTCGTCCCCTGACTCCAGGACTGGCCATTGTCCTCCCCAACTGACTCCACTGCTGGGTCTTCAGGTTGCTGGCAGACCACAACATAGATGGGATTTGTAGCTAAAACAAAGTGCTTTCTCCTGGGAACCAAGGACATTCCCACAGGTGATCGGAGAGAGGTGGAGTGAAGTTATCAGGCAATTGGATGACATGATGATTGGACCAGGTGACTGATTGTTTGGGGAAGGGGGAAAACTTACTTTTAATTAGGTGAAAATTGCAGAAATATTCAGAGTCGGTTTTCATCAGCCTGTGCCAATATGATATATCCAATAAACCAGTTATTTGAGGAGTCTACCTGCCTCGGAGTTCCATTTATTATGGGTGTATTACTTGGAATCCTGACACTAGCTTAGGATCACCATTTCAAGGTGTGTAACTTTTATGATTGGCTGGCTGGGGAGAGCAATCTGCATTATCCTGTGCCGTTCTTACAATGTTGGAACTTATCCATAAGGAGAATTAAATGCACAGATATTTAGGCTAGGTAAATCAAGAAATAAGTCTTTCTGATCCACCCACTGTGTTTCCAAGTAATGTTCCTTTCTGCAAAATTGCATCCTTTTACCTTTATTTTTAACTACATCAAACAGATGCTACTCTCCTGGTTTTCCCATACTTGCTAGTTTACCATGTGACATTTGTTATGGGACATGCTGAGCACTCAGTCAACTAGAAGGAATTGACTGAGAAATGAATGCATCATGAATAAACATTTTTTTCTTCTTCTAATGCTCACATTTTGTGATTGTCTTCCATGGCTTTGGGGCAATTAATCCCAGGCTTTCTTGTAATGAAACCATGGAAATCTTTCTGTAAAGCTTCTGACCCCACCATGAAATTTTTCTTATGATCCTAAGCTACTTCTCCATTTATCTGGGGTTCTGAGTTATCTTCAGCTACTTCAAAGATTGGAGTCCCTGCAGATTTTACTTACCTAGTCATTGCCGACTATAAGAGAAGTTATAGAATAGAATGAATGAATGAGCTGAAAGGGACCTTGGAGGTCTTCTAGTCCAGCCCCCTGCTCAAGCAGAAGAACTTATGCTATATGGGGGCAATGTTCTTCTCTGTTTCAAGCACTGTCCGAAGACATTTCCACAGTCAGGTGGCTAGCATGGCATCATAGAACACTGCTTCCTACCGAAGTGGTACCTATTTATCTACTCGCATTTCCATGCTGTTGAAATGCTAGGTTGGCAGGAGCTTGGTAAAGAAGGAAGCTCACCCTGTTGTGTGGCGCTTGAGTCTCCAACCAGGGCTGCCAACTTTCCAAACAATAGGCCCAGCATCTTAACCACTGAACCATCATGCTGCCCATTTAAAAATAGACTGGATCCTAATTCAGTAGGGTCTTCCATCGAGAGGTTGAAAAAGAAGCAACCTTAAGACTGTGAGACTTACTTTTTCCTGCAATGGAGTTCTGAATACAAGGAAGCAAATGCAAGAGAAAACTTTGGGATAACTGGTGTTCCAAATGAACTTGAGAGCACACAGTTATGATATACTAAGATAATATGTTATTTTACTAGAGTCCTGAATATTGGCCAAATTTCTTGTAAAAAGAAGCAGATGCACTTCACTGTAACAATTACATCAAAGAGAGGAGGGCAATTTTCAATGCTTAACTACATTTGCTCATCTGAAAACCTTGCTCAAGAATCTTGATGCAGTGATACTGCTATAATTGCATTTTCATGATGCTGCCAAGAAAACTCAGGATTCATACACACACACACACACCCACACACACACACGTTATATTAAAACCAGAAAAGAATTGTAATAATTCAGTACTTAAAATCTCAATTATTTTCCCTCTAATCTGCTTTCTTTATCCCCCAAAATATCTGGGGACCATGGTGAAGACTTTGTGTTTCTAATACAGACTGAATTTGTTGCAGATTAAAAGTTCTGTGTCCTCACAATAAATATGTGCAAAACTTTAACCGAATTCAAGTTCTTCACATCAGGGTACATTTACACCTACCAGACCTATTCATTTTGCACACTTAATCAGCAGAATCTCTTTGATGTTTGTTATGACGACACCCCTAACACCATCAATCAGCCATGTCTGCCTATCCCAGACCTTGGGAAGGACCTAATATTAGGTTCAGAGGCAATCACCAGGTTTTTTTTTTGGGGGGGGGTGTCATTTAATGACCCTGTAATCCCTTGTAGGGTGGAATCTGGCAACTGAGTGGAGCTGAGTGTTTACTGGCCGGATGCTCTTCCTGTCGCCAATGCAGAGTTCGCAGCAGATATATTCTCATTGTGCCCAGAGAGAGAAATATCTGCCTCCACCTAGGATCGAACTCACAGCCTCCTGATTGTGAGGCAAGAGCTCCATCTCTAGGCCACCGCACCATAGAGGGCAATCACCATTAAGTCTATACAAATCAAAACACCAATTCTTTGGAACCCTAAAAGGAAAGTCGATTTGCACAAATAAATACACTGCAGTTGCAACTGTTGTTGCTAACCCTGATGTATTAATAATTAAAAAGGATACCCGGGTATAGTCTGCATTGATTTAGGACTAGGTCTCTCAAAGGAATGGAACTAGAAGCTCTGTAAAGGTGATGCATACACATTTGGGGGCCAACATATACATTGGGAGTCTTAAGAACTTACCATGGGAACAGAACAGAACAAAACAGAACAGAACAGAACAGAATTCATTATAGGCCATGTGGTTGGACACACAAGGAATTTGTCTTTGGTGCATATGCTCCCAGTGTACATAAAAAGACAAGATACATTTGTCACAAAGCATAAGGTACAACACTTAATGATAGTCATATGGTACAAATAAGCAATTAAATCATACTAGGAAACAGTCAATATCAATATAAATTGTAAGGATACAAGTAACAAAGTTACAGTCATAAGTGGGAGGAGATGAATGATAGGAACGATGAGAAGACTAATAGTAATAGTAATGCAGACATAGTGAATAGTTTAACAGTGTTGAGGGAATTATTTGTTTAGCAGAGTGATGGCATTCGGGAAAAAAACTGTTCTTGTGTCTAGTTGTTCTGGTGTGCAGTGCTATATAGCATCGTTTTTCAGGGGAGGAATTGAAACAATTTATGTCCAGGATGTGAGGGAGTCTATAAATATTTTCACAGTCCTCTTTTTTGACTGGTGCAGTATCCAGGTCCTCAACGCAAGGCAAGTGGATAACAATTGTTTTTTTTCTGCAGTTCTAATTATCCTCTGAAGTCTGTGTCTGTCTTGTTGGGTTGCTGGAATTTCCAGCATGGGAAGGAAGCTTGCTTGTTCACAGGATGATTTTCTTCCATGATGGAAGGGGCAGCTCGCCAAGTACCTATTTACCAGAACACAAAGTAAAGATGTTGCTTCCAGCTATCTCCTGTAGCTCCTCTGTTTACTTTCCTGAATGTCGGAAGTAGAGGAAAAGAGGGAAGAGATTGGCAACATTCCAGAGAAAGCAATGAGCTGGAGACAGTGCTCATTTTTATCTTCTGAGCATGACCAGGGGGTTTATGTGGCGCACAGAGGCATTCTTGTAAACAATGCTACAGGCTGGAGTTTTGCTTTGCAGCATACTCACTTCCTATCCATCTTAAAAGAATGCTTTAAAAGATCAATAGGAGAGAGGACTGGGCGGTAGTGGATACAACTGTGAGCACATTGATATTGATAGGTCTCAAGGTGCTTACCACTGCTATAGGAGATCTTGCAAAAAAAAAAAAAAAACGTGATCCCTCTTCTGGTCCATTACCATAGGTGGTTGAAATGGGTTGTGATGAATTGATTCACTCTCTTGCGCCAGCTTCAAAACTTTCTCCTGGGAGTCAAAGTGCCACAAGATGATGATGATGATGATGATGATGATTTAGAGTAGAATAGAATTCTTTATTGGCCAAGTGTGATTGGACACACAAGGAATTTGTCTTGGTGCATATGCTCTCAGTGTATATAAAAGAAAAGATACATTTGTCAAGAATCATAAGGTACAACAGTTAATGATAGTCATAGGGAAACAGTCAATATAAATCTTAAGCATACCAGCAACAAGTTTACAGTCATACAGTCTTAAATGGGAGGAGATGGGTGATAGGAATGCTGAGAAGATTAATAGTAATGCAGACTTAATAACTAGTTTGACAGTGTTTAGGGAATTATTTGTTTAGCAGAGTGATGGCGTTCTGGAAAAAAACTGTCCTTGTGTCTAGTTGTTCTGGTGTGCAGTGCTCTATAGCATCGTTTTGAGGATTGGAGTTGAAACAATTTATGTCAAGGATGTGAGGGGTCTGCAAATATTTTCACAGCCCTCTTTTTGACTCGTGCAGTATACAGGTCCTCAATGGAAGGCAGGTTGGTAGCCATTGTTTTTTCTGCAGTTCTAATTATCCTCTGAAGTCTGTGTCTGTCTTGTTGGGTTGCAGAACCAAACCAGACAGCTATAGATGTGCAGATGACAGACTCAATAATTCCTCTGTAGGATTTCAGAACAATCAAGGAACGGGAGAGAGAAAGGATTCAGTCCTAAGTTTGCTTGACGGTGCCTCAGGACAAGAAACAATGGTTGGAAACTAATCAAAGAGAGAAGCAATCTGGAATTAAGGAGAAACTTCCTAACGGTGAGGACAATTAACCAGTGGAACAGTTTGCCTCCAAAATCATCGGTGCTCCATCACTGGAGGTTTTTAAGAAGAGACTAGACTAGGGGTGTCAAACTCAAGGCCCGAGGACCTGATCTGGCCCTTGGGTTGCTTATATCTGGCCTGAAGGGCTGCCTTGGAAACAGTGAAAAACCAGCCTGCAGTGCCTCTGCCAGCAAAAACAGAGCTCGTGAGGGCCACGGGCGACACTCCCAAGCTCCGTTTTCACTGGCAGAGAGTTGTAGGAGGGTGTCACAGCCAAAAATGGAGCTTGGAAGCCTGTTTTCATTGGCAGAGCACTCAAGCCACCGCAGGCGCCCCCATCATGAGTGACATCAAGCTGGCCACATCCCCTGGCCATACCTCCCCCCTGCCCCTCCAAGGTCAAATACAACCCTGATGCGGCCCTCAATGAAACTGAGTTTGACACCTCTGGACTAGACAGATATTTATCTGAAATGGCATAGGTTCTCCCGCTTGAGCAGGGGAAGGTCCCTTCCAGATCATTCTATTCCATTCCATTCCTATAAGGACTTTCAGGATGGTTTTATGTGAGAGTTAATCATTCCCACCACTTGCAGTTAACCAAGTGGAATGTTCAATATTATTTGTTTGTGGTCTTTATACCCTACTACAGGGGTGAAATCTAACAGGTTCTGGAGAACCAGTAGTGGAAACTTTGAGCAGTTTGGAGAACCGGCAAATATCACCTCTGGCTGTCTCCAGAGTGGGGTGGGAATGGAGATTTTGCAATATCCTTCCCCCCAGGAGTGGGGAGGGATTGGGGATTTTGCAGTATCCTTCCCCTGGAATCGGTGGGAATGGGGATTTTGCAGTATCCTTCCCCTGCCACGCCCACCAAGCCACGGCCACAGAACCGGTAGTAAAAAAAAAATTGGATTTCACCACTGCCCTACTATCATCCTAAAGACTTTGGGCAGGCAAAGGTAAGAATTATAGTACTACAAAACAAGGAAGTGCCAAGAATACATGAGGAGTATGCTTAGATAAGATGGTTGTCATTTGGTTTCAAGTCAGTTTATGGCCATTTATGACCTGAGGAGGGTTTCACCAGGTTCTGACCAGTTCTGGAGAACCGGTAGCGGAAATTTTGAGTAGTTCGGAGAACTGGTAAATACCACCTCTGACTGGCCCCACCGCCATCTATTCTCTGCCTCCCCAGTCCCAGCTGATCGGGACGGAATGGGAATTTTGCAGAAACCTTACTCTGGAGTGGGGAGGGAATGGGGATTTTGCAGTATCCTTCCCCTGCCATGCCCACCAAGCCACACCCATAGAACAGATAGTAAAAAAATTTGAAACCCACCACTGATTCATATGTCTAGGAAGAGAGTTTCAAAGACTAGGATAGAATAGATATGGTACCGAGATGGTCTGTTTTCTAGAAGCACAATTCTCATTTGGAGGCATATCTTAGTAGGGTTTTTATGTGCTGTACAGAGGGTCACATTTTGCTATAAACAATGTAACCCAAACATATATTTGTATAAAGAGGATGCCTCTTTCATAAAACATGCAAAAGGTCATTTCCAGAATAGAAACATCTGAAAAAATTGTCAGAAAGGCCCTACACGTTCCTTTCATTATTCCGCTCTACAGAGCTTATAATGGAATCGGAAATACTTCTTCCTATAGAAATATTGTCTAGCAACTACACACCAAAAAGAAAGAAAGAAAGAAAGAAAGAAAGAAAGAAAGAAAGAAAGAAAGAAAGAAAGAAAGAAAGAAAGAAAGAAAGAAAGAAAGAAAGAAAAGAAAAACCAGGAAAAAACAGAAAAGCAGCCTTCAATTCCATTTTGTTAAATAATAATTTTCTTTAGCATTATAGTTAAACAGAGAAAAAGACTAACACAAAGTACAAAAAGATATGCGTATAAAAAGAAAAATTATAGCAGAGTAGAAATCAGTAGTTCCAAAGACTGATCATCGCTAATACCTCCTCCACTTCTTCCTCTTCGTCTTCCTCCCCTTCCCCTTCCTCTGTTTCTTTCTCTGTTTCTTCTTGCAGGTGTTTCATTACCCTACCTGTGCTGATGTTGTTACCTAGTTAGGTAATGAAAGGTCTTCAAGAAAAGGAGCAAGCTCAAAGAGCACCAAGGACCCCATAATTGTCGTCTCCTCCTCCTCCTCCTCCTCCTCCTCCTCCTCCTCCTCCTCCTCCTCCTCCTCCCCCCCTTCCCTTCCCTTCCCTTCCCTTTCCTCCTCACCATCATTATATTATTTAGTTGAACACATTTAAGAGTTTAGCCTTGAGAAATCAGCTAAGTGGTAAGATACCAAGCTGGAACTACAGATAGGTAGAGAAACATTCCTTGATGTCCTCAATTCTTCAGTTAATACTTTGGGGCAGTTAATTGTGTTAATTTCCCATCTCTTCCCTTTCCCGGCTCTTTTTGGAAATATTCATCGGAAGAGGCAAAGCTTAACAGATAAAGAGAAGAGGCACCCTTTGCCTCTTTGCAATGTAATGGAAACATCCATTAAAAAGATGGAATAATTACTTGCAACTTCATGGACAAATGAATATTTCTATTATTATCTCTGATCAAGCATGATACAGCAGCTTCATAGTTAAGATGTCCATCAGGATAAGCTGGGCTGGTTTGATGGTAACGGTTACATTTATCGGTTTGATCATAAAAATGTACGGGGTGGCAGAAGGGTGAAGCGGAATGCGGCTAAATTCCATGGCGATTACACAGGCCAATGAGTAATGGAGGATTAATGAAACAATAAAACGCAAGAATCCCCTGTCGTTACAATATGTCTTAGGCTTTGAAGTCAAACCATTGGGCAATTACAACGATGGAAAAATACTTACATGCAGATCCAGAGCAAAAGTTACCCATGGTGAAAAACCATAGTAAAATGCAATAGTGACAGACTATATCACTTTGGAAAAATAGAGAAGGTTGGCTGCTGGGAATCTCTTTTATTATTCTAATATCATAGTTCTAACCATCAGTTAGAACAGTATAACTGTTACAGAAACCAAAACCTAGGAAGCTAAAACCTTTTGATGTTCTGATATTTGGGGGTACAACACACTAAGTGGGGGAGGGTCATCTACCCTGATTAATAGCAATAGCAATAAGACTTATATACCGCTTCACAGTGCTTTATAGTCCCCTCTAAGTGGTTTACAGAGTCAGCCTATTGCCCCCAACAATCTGGATCCTCATTTTACCCACCTCAGAAGAATGGAAGGCTAAGTCAACCTTGAGCTTGGTGAGATCCGAACTGCCAAAATGCAGGCAGCCGGCAGTCAGCAGAAGTTGCCTGCAGTACTGCACTCTCACCACTGCACCACCATGACTATATTTAAGCTATGGAAGATATAATTATACTAAGATATACTAACATTTCTGCAAAGAATCATAGAATCATTGAAGGGATGGAAGGGGAGTGGTGTGGTGGCCTAGAGGTGGAGCTGTTACCTCACAATCAGGAGGCTATGTGTTCGATCCTAGGTAGAGACAGATATTTCTCTCTCTGGGCACCCTGAGAATATATCTGCTTAATGAAACTCCGCATTGGTGACAGAAAGGGCATCCAGCCATTAAAAACTCTGCTTGTTCCATTTGGTTGCCCAGACTCCCCCTGCAAGGGATTATGGGGTCATTAAATGAAGATGATGATTGTAGGGATGGAAGGGATCTTGGAGGTCTTCTACTTCAACCCCCTGCCGAAGGAGTAGTCCTTAACCATCCCAGACAAAGGGTTGTCCAATCTTCTTGAAAACCTCCAGCAATGGAGCCCTCGCAACTCTGGAAGGGAAACAGTTCCACTGATGAACTATTCTCACTGTCAGGAAATTCCTCCTTATTTCCTACTCCTAGTTGGATCTTTCTTTGATGAGATTCCACTCATTGCTTCCTGTCCTGATAAAAAATGCAAATGTCTTATGGGCCATGCTCTAACTCTGATGGCTTGCTTGTCCACAAGCAACTCTTTAGCTGAGTTAAAAAAATTTCAAAATTTCCATTAGTTAACCAACGTCAGTGGATGTCAGTGTGGTCACAACAACAGAAGTAATGACTCTTAGAATGCAGCTGCGCGAGTGGTTATGGGGGCGACACATCACTCCCATGTAACACCTCTCTTGCATGAGCTGCACTGGCTCCCGGTGGTCTTCCGGGTGTGTTTCAAGGTGTTGGTCACCACCTTCAAAGCGCTCCATGGCTAAGGACCTGGATATTTACTGGACCACCTTCTGCCACCGGTTGCCTCCCACCGACCGATACGCTCTTACAGAGAGGGCCTCCTTAGGGTGCCATCGGCCAAACAATGTCAACTGGTGACCCCCAAGGGAAGAGCCTTCTCTGTTTTGGGCCCCTGTCCTATGGAATGAACTGCCCCCGGATATACGATGGATCCCTGACCTCCGCACCTTTCATGGTGCTTTGAAACCCTATTATTCCATCAAGCTGGGCTGACAGAATAATGATTTTAAATGGGTTTTTTAAATGGTTTTTAATTTGGGGTTTTAAATAACGGCCAATGGATTGAATTATTTTAATTGGGTTTTTAATTTTTGTGTGGTTGTTTTATTACGGCTGTACACCGCCCTGAGTCTTTCAGGAGAAGGGCGGTATAAAAATGCAATAAACTGAACTAAACTAAACTAAACTAAACTAAACTAAACTAAACTAAACTAAACTAAACTAAACTAAACTAAACTAAACTAAACTAAACTAAACTAAACTAAACTAAACTAAACTAAACTGAATCAATCTATGGCACAAATCCTGAAGCAAAGATATATCAAAAGATTGTTATCATGTTTTCTTTTTCTAGGCCCAACTTCAAGGATGGGCTGCTGGGGGTTCACAGGGGCTCAGGAGAACCTCTAGCTAAGATTCTGTGCAGTTTGGAGAACCCCCAAATCCCACTCTTGATTGGCCCCTGCCCACTCGACCCCGCCTCTCCCAGGAGTCCCCACAAAGCCCATTTTGGATGCAGGTAAGTGCAGGGTGTACATAGAAGCTTGGGGAGGGCAAAAAACAGGCCTACCAGAAGTTTGTGAAGGCCTGTTTCCGATCTCCAGAGGGCCTCCAGAGCCTGGGGAGGTTGTTTTCGCCTTCCTGGAGGCTCAAGGAAAGCCTCCGGAGCCTGGGGAGGGCAAAAACGCTGCCCCCCAGCTGTGGTGAAGGAGGCCAAGTAGACCACACCCACCATGGCCACGCCCACCCAGCAACCAGGCAAAGAACCCCTTGCTAAAATTTTTGAAGCCCACCCCTGCCCGGGTTAATATTATCACATATTTTTACAGGCTGAAAATGCGTTCCTTCCGAAGTGTCACTTGTAGAAATTCAAAGTTCCTACTAGCTACGCTAATAGAAGACACTTCCTGTTGATATGTTCTACATTCAGACAGAAAACAAAACTGAACGAAATCACCCACCATTTGGGATGTTTAAAAAAACAGATACAGATCAAAGGAAAGAGGACAAACTTACAAATCAAAAGAGAGATTCCTAAGCGCTGTCATTCCATATTTCCTCCCTCAGCCCCTGTGTATTCATTTAATCTTATTTTTTAGGGCAGGACAGGGGGAACACTTAAATCATATAGAGAGAATAACGTGACAGTCGTTCAGTGTAGTTGGTCTCTGGGAATTAAATGTTTTTGCTTTTCTTCTTATAAGGATTTTTCCCCACAAGACAGATCACTGAACCTCAAATGCTGTAAGATGAAAGAATTTTTTTTTTGTATGTGTTTGAAATATAAGTGACATGTTTAAAAATTTAATTCCTCCAGGGAACAATAAGTGACTAGATAAGGAAAGGTAAATTGGTACCATCATGCTGTTACTGCCACAAGAAAGCACCTGCCTCTGCTAAATCAATAACAGCCTGCTTTCTTTCAAAGGGACTTGAAATTCTGCACAACATCCCAATAACAATAATGAGGATTCCAATAAACAGAGACATTTATACTTAAGTGTGACAATTTATTTTCTCCAGAATAAGCACAATAAAAATGCCTTTGCTCCCCCCTGCCAAAAAAAAATCAAAGAGCCTAACAAAACTATTTGTTAGCTTTACAGATTTTTTCATCAATATGGATAGTCTAATAGATCATGATTAGCTGAATTCATACAACATCCTGAGACAAAATATGGTTTATTAATAGTCCATTGTTCGGAGTCCGGATACTATCATTTTATCGATAGCCTTTTACCAGCAATTGATGGGTACAACCTCACATTTATACCTAAGACACTCTTGGTTTTTACATAGAACATTGAGCGTGAATTCCATAAATCATTAACCACAGAAATAGCACTGATGCCACTACCTAATGTCTTCAAGAAAACAACAAAGCATCAAGAACCCTGAGCTACAAATATTCTTTTCTATTGACACAACAGCACTAGTCCACCAACATCAGCCGAGGTGGGTTTCAGCAGGTTCTAACCAGTTCCAGAGAACCGGTAGCGGAAATTTTGAGTAGTTCGGAGAACCGGTAAATACCACCTCTGACTGGCTCCGCCTCCATCTATTCTCTGCCTCCTGAGTCTCAACTGATCTGGAAGAAATGGGGATTTTACAGTATCCTTCCCCTGGAGTGGGGTGAGAATGGAGATTTTACAGTACCCTTCCCCTGCCACGCCCACCAAACCACGCCCACCAAGCCATGCCACGCCCACCAAGCCACACCCACAGAACCAGTAGTAAAAAAATTTTGAAACTCACCACTGAACATCAGCTGTGCAGTTTGAATGCAGAAGTTGAACAGCTGATGTTAGCATTTTGCAAAGGTGTGCAGGGAAGGGAATTTATAAATGAACTATAAGATCTTCTGCTACACAGGTAGCAATTTCCCAATCTGTAGTTGTACAAGGGATGTATAGACAGGTCACACTTCTTCTTGGGTGATGTCCATCATCGGACATTGGCAATCATGTTGCCAAATGTATTTTTGTCAACAGCCGTATGAAAAAGTGCTGCTGAGTTTGGTCTAAACCAGTCCCTTAGGTTTTGAAGCCATGATGTTCTTCTTCTGCCTGGACCTCGTTTGCCTTCAATCTGCCATATTTTTCTGGGTGTCACATCACATGTCCAAAATATTCAAACTTTGACTTTTTAATGGCTTTGATTATTTCCCTTTGCTTTCCCAGGCGGCTTATCACCTCCTCACACACTGATCTGTTTTATCATCCATGTTTGCTCAATGGTTTACAGGAGGAAGTGGTACGTATTCCATGTATTTTATTTATTTATTTATTTATTTATTTATTTATTTATTTATTTATTTATTTCAATTTATATACCGCCCTTCTCCCCGGGAGGGGGACTCAGGGCGGTGAACAACCAAATTTAAAACACATATAATACAAACATTAAAAGAATTTTAAAATTGAATTAAATCGTTGGCGTTCCAGATAAAAGTCTCAACCCCATTAAAATACCCAATTTAAAACCCCAGAAATCAATAATAGCAAAAATTTTGTTAAAACCCCATTTTAAAATCGATCAAGCAAGGCCGGCTTGTTGGCATAAATAGGTCTTAAGGGCCTTTCGGAAAGTGCGGAGGTCTGGGATCAAACGAATTTCCGGAGGCAGCTCGTTCCATAGGGTGGGTGCCCCCACAGAGAAGGCTCTCCCCCTGGGGGCCACCAGCCGACATTGCTTGGCTGATGGCACCCTGAGAAGGCCCTCTCTGTGTGAGCGTACTGTACAGTGGGAGGTTATCGGTAGCAGCAGGCGGTCCCGCTGTATGGATATGTATGGATAACTTAGATCTATGTCACTTGTGTTCAGACCTAGGTATTGCATACAAAATTATATGTAGTAAATGTAAATGACTTTTTCTGTTTTAATCATGAACAACCGCTTTAAACTCAATGCAAATCGTTCTAAACTTGACTGTAAAAAAGATGGTTTCTATAATAGAGTTGTCGAAGTCTGGAGTGCCCTACCTGATCCAGGTGTCTCAGTTACAAATTTTCACAGATTCAGTCACAAATGGACTTCCGTGGACCTTACATCATACTTAAGTGGTTCGTAGAGGGGGCGTGCATAAGTGCACTAACGTGCCTATCGTCCCTGTCATTGTATTTTTATTCTTTTATTCTTCTTGTCTTTTCTGTTTGACAAATTCTAATAAATAAATAAATAAATAAATTAGTTAATTAATTAATTAATAAAATAATACAATAATAAAATAATACAATAATACAATAATACAATAATACAATAATACAATAATACAATATTCACATTTACACAGTCTTACAACTCAAATAATATAAATTGTTGATAGTTTAAAATTTCTGAGGGAGAAGGGCAGTTAAGAAATAGGATGGATTGATGAATGATGAAGAATGAATGAATGAATGAATGAATGAAATATATTTCTCATCCCATTTTTATACTTTCTCCCAATATCCGCTTTTTTTAAATACAAATGTCAAAGGTTTGGAAGCAACGTACAATTGTGTTATTTTACCCTTTTTCCCTTCCGTTCAATCATGTCTGATTCTCAAAGACTGCCCGGGCAAGTCCCTTCAATTTTCTTGGCAAGGTTTGTCAGAAGTGGTTTGCCATTGCCTCCTTCCTAGGGCTGAGAAAGTGTGACTGGCCCAAGGTCAGCCAACTGGCTTTGGGTCCTAGGTGGGACTAGAACTCAGTCTTCCGGTTTGTAGCCTGATGCTTTAACCCCTACACCAAATTATGCCCTTTCAAATGGGAAGTATGAGACTGCCTGTTTTATTTCATGATGGTTACATTAACTGGTTAGTTGGCTAAAGGTGAAGCAGTTTCAAAGGCCAAAGTTATTATTTTAAAAGAACTTCTGTGCTTCTTATTAAATCTATTAATTCCACATATCCACCGCATGCAGAAGAGTATGTGATTAAGCAGGCATGGGAAGGCTATTATGATTAACTCATGGACAGAAGTAATCTGCTGGCCTTTTGGCTAAGTAATGCAACAAACTCTGTGTGGTGAGCAATTTGGGTTGATAAATGGAGCCATTTTTCTCCATTAAGTACCAAAAAGTAGAAAGGGGGAGGGAGGACCTCTGATTTTCACAAAATATGTTCTTGGTCTATGTAATTATTTGATTAATGTTTTATAGGAGCACATTTCAGTCCCCGGTTTTCTTCATGAATTATGCACTAGGCCTACAGGAGGTACAACATAATACCATACTTCGGTTGCCTAGAAGGAAGGAAGGAAGGAAGGAAGGAAGGAAGGAAGGAAGGAAGGAAGGAAGGAAGGAAGGAAGGAAGGAAGGAAGGAAGGAAGGAAGGAAGGAAGGAAGGAATTGTTTTTGATTCTATGGCAATCAAAATAAACACTGGACTGCAGTTATTAAACTTAGCTGTAGCGATCTATTAATATGTTGAATATTTTACTTGTTTTTATTACCTGGTTTGCTTTTAACCAGAAGTACAGATGGGTTAAATGATGAATAGATTGTATCAGAAGACTGCTCCTGATTCTTTCAAAAGTTCTTTTAAAATTCCACAATCTTGAAATTTCTCTGGAACAGCTCCCCCGGCTTTTTATGATGCATTTATTAATATGAATATCAATATTTCCATCAATCGAATATTGCTGATTAAGATCCATTGTCCACTCTACTCTGATCAACCTCACCCAATTTGGAGTTAATTTAGATGCCGGCCTCATTTAGAATCGAATGAAGAATAAGCCAATGTATCTTTGATCTAGTTGGTACCAATAGGCATTTCCTCAATTTTCAATGAACATTTTAAAACATAACTTTACTTATTGTCGTTGCACGGAATAGAGACTATTCCTGTTGAAATTAACGGGCCACATTTCTCTCAGCTTACTTAAATTTTATTTATTCAAGTTTCTATTATTTCCCCTAACCCTTTTTAAAATAATAATAATAATAATAATAATAATAATAATAATAATAATAATAATAGTGATGCATGTTGTTTAGTTTTAACTTACTTTATCGATTAGCCCTTGGGCAATATTTGGGCCCTGGGCATTTAATTTCATTGTACAAGTTGCAATGACAATAAAGTAAACTAAAAACTAAACTAAAAGAGCAGAGTTCGAGGCACAAATTATTAATAAAATCTGATAAAAACAATTTAAAATGGTATTGGATAAAATACAAATTAAAATGAAATTGGAATAAAATACAGTGATTAAATATATAAATAAAATATGATAAAATTCTATATCGGTGTCATCCCTACAATCAGTCCCACCCCTACAATCAACCCCAATCAGTCCCACATATGTTGATCTCAACCAAACCATTTTGCTCAAGTACTGTGCTGTGTTAAATGTTACTTTCAGATTCTGGCCGCACATAAGGGAAGCTGTTTTGAGATGGGGGATCCCAATGAGTCATTTGTTTAGTATATAGACCAAGATACTTGTCTCCCACACTCTTATACAGGCAACAATCAAATAGGATGTGAGTATGTTGTTTATTTTTAGGGACACAGTGGCTCAGTGGTTAAGATGCTAAGCTTGTTGATCGAAAGGTCGGCGGTTCGAATCCCTAGTGCCGCATAATGGGGTGAGCCGCGTAATGGGGTGAGCTCCCGTTACTTGGTCCAGCTTCTGCCAACCTAGCAGTTCGAAAGCACGTAAATGACAATGCCTGGAATGCACTACCTGACTCTGTGGTTTCATCCCCAAACCCCCAAAATTTTAACCCTAGACTGTCTCCTGTTGACCTCACCCCATTCCTAAGAGGTCTGTAAGGGGCGTGCATAAGAGCACCAGTGTGCCTACCGTCCCTGTTCAAATGTTCTCTTTAATGGTATTCATTTTATGTATTCAGTTCATACTTATATATATATATATATATTATCTAATATGTACTCGACAAATAAATGAATGAATGAATGAATGTAGAAAAATAGGGACCACATTTGGTGGGAAGGTAACAGTGTTCCATGCACCTTTTGCATTGAGTCATGCCGGCCATATGACCAAGGAGATGTCAAAGACAGCGCTGGCTCTTTGTCTTTGAAACGGAGATGAGCACCGCCCCCTAGAGTCAGGAATGACTAGCACATATGTGCGAGGGGAACCTTTACCTTTATGTTGTTTAAAGATGGTGACTTTGTACAACATTTGTGTCCAGCTCAGTCCCATGGCTATTATTTTCTTGTTAACACCGGACAGAAAACTCACATGCTCTTCTAATCTTAAAGACTGTGCAACTTTCCATAATTCTCCAGATATATCATTGTCCTTTTGGATGATATTTCTTTTACAAACCCATTTTGTCACTGCTTAGACTCTAAACGGAGGAGCTGCTTAAAGAGAGGTAGCTTTTAACAATGCTCAAGAAAACATCATGAATAAAATAGAAGCTTTTTAAAAAATGCTTCAGAGAATTATCAGCCATGTGCACTGAAGAATCTTTTTAGGCCATCAACTTTTTTTTTTTTTTCTGAATAAGAAATCTAATCTGTCCTACTCACTTCCTGGACTGCTATAGTTCAGTGTTTAAATTGAAGTTAGAATAATCTTCTTTCCTGATGAAAACAAAATAGTTTAGGAAGGATGATTCAATAGGATTTGCTGACTCTTTACTATGCCCCAAATAAACAGCTGAAGTCCTACTTCCAGGGTTCAAGGGTTTTATTTGATATCATGCAAAATTGGGAATGGAAGGAGCAAACCCCCGAGCCCAAGCTTATTTATTGTTTCTGTCAAAGAAAAATATAACGCGGGAACAGCTACAAAAATGGGCCTCGCTGCTTATCCCAAAAGGATACGAAAAGCCAGATGATATGCCAAAAAGATAATGATAAATTTGATCGTTGCTTATTAGTTTTTTTCTCTCTAAAGCATCACCACACCTGTCTCTTGAAGTTATTTAATTAATCCTTTTCCCAAACAGCTTCAGTACAAAAATCAGAGTAGCAACAGAAGAGAATATTTGCAGCTTAGGGTTGACCTGAGGGGGTCCTTGGTGCTCTCGGAGCTTGGCTGTTTCCTTGCAGACGTTTTATCACCAAACTAGGTATCATCATCAGTGCTAGAACTGAGGTTGGCACTCTTGTCCTGTCAGGGTTGGTAAAGGTGTACTTGGTGTTCCTTGATTAGATGAGAGTTTCTGCAGGTCAGACCACATGGAAAGTTTGAGTGATGTATTTGTGGAGGAAACGTATTTCAGGAGGCTATCTCCACTAGCTTCTGTTAATCATGACTTGTGTGGTCTCTGCAGTAGGGAGACAAGGATCAATTCTCATCTGTTGCTCTGCTTTGTTGGATTGATGGGCCCTGATGTCATAAACTGGGACTGATCTCGGTTCATTTCTTGTCTCTGGATGGCCTTTTTTGGCCTCGGGACTGAGCCCTAAGGCCAAACATCAATCAGGAGCTTATCTCAGAAGCTGCTAGTGTGTTGTCATCTTGACTCATTCCCCCCCACCCCCAAAATGGTGCAAAAATAACAGTCCTGAACTGTCAGAAGAATCTGAAAAACCTACAGTAATTTTATTTATGCCCCTTTTCATGCTTTAGGATAAAAATGGCATGGCATGGCATGGCATGGCATGGCATATATTTTCAATTAAGGAGAGAGGTCTGTTCCCCAGCAGTGTCCTCCAGTTCTAAATGGGTTGCCAGATGTTATAGCAGATGTAATTGCATATAGTGTCTTTCAAAATGATCACAGGCGCACACACCAAAAAGCTGAATCAAGATTTAAGAGTAATTTAAAATAATGGGACTTACGTTGCACAGCAGTACTACTACTAACTACTGACTACTAACCTGAATTCCATACTTTTCAATATCATTTAAGAATGACATCTTGATACTTGCAGGCATAACCTACAATATCATAGTAGCTTTGTTATACTGTAGTGTCTTATCTGCCATCTTCTACATAAAAAGAAAAAATCTAGAATAGAATTCTTTATCGGCCAAGTGGGATTGGACACACAAGGAATTTGACTTCAGTGCATAAGCTCCCATTGTACATAAAAGAAATGTGATATATCATGAACATTTATTGATTTGATTTGATTTGATTTGATTTGATTTGATTTGATTTGATTTGATTTGATTTGATTTGATTTGATTGCCACCCTTCTCCTGAAGGACTCAGGGCGGCTCACAACAATAAGAAACAGAGAATACAAAAGTTAAAAGATAAATTAAAACTATGATGAACATAGTCATCATAAAAATACATTCATCATAGAATGGAATGGAATGGAATGGAATGGAATGGAATAGAATAGAATAGAATAGAATAGAATAGAATAGAATAGAATAGAATAGAATAGAATAGAATAGAATAACAGAGTGGGAAGGGACCTTGGAGGTCTCCTAGTCCAACCCCCTGCTTAGGCAGAAAACCCTATACCACTTCAGACAAATGGTTTTCCCATCTTCTCTTAAAAACTTCCAGTGTTGGAGCATTCACAACCTCTGGAAACAAGTTGTTCCACTTATTGATTGTTCCAATTGTCAGGAAATTTCTCCTTAGTTCTAAGTTGCTTCTCTCCTTGATGAGTTTCCACCCATTGCTTCTTGTCCTGCCCTCAGGTGCTTTGGAGAATAGCTTGACTCCCTCTTCTTAGTGGCAGCCCCTGAGATATTGGAACACTGCTATCCTGTCACCCCTAGTCAGGGTGGGATCCTACTGGTTTAACAACTGGTTCACTAAGTGTGCACTTTGCGCCCTTGCTCTCGCTACGTACACATATGCACAGTTTGGGGAAAACTCAGCTTCCATATTGCTGCCAGCAAGGAAAACACCTGAGGCACAGCAATCCACTCTGCTGCGCCGATCAGCTGGGCTTTAGAAATGGAAATATACATTGACTATAACGCAGGGGCGGGTGGGACCATTTCAAAATCGGAGCAAACCAGTTCTCTCACGGCTGAAAGTTGGAGCTAATGGTTCGCCCAAACTGGTCCAAGCAGTTGGAATCCCACCACTGCCCCTAGTCCTTCTTTTCATCAAATGAGTCATACCCAGTTCCTGCAGCCGTTCTTCATTGTGAACACACAATTCTTGTTTGTTGTTTTTTTGTTCAGGCACGTCAAGTAATGAAAGCATCAGTTCTAACAGGAAGCACTTTAGTTTATGCACACATCTATATCATGCAGGTTGTTGAACGCAGAGAATGCTATCAACCTGGTCATTGAGCTCATATGCCCTCTTCCATTGTGGAGCAATTGCAGAATCATGTTAGCCATCCATTCGACATTGATGACTGACAGCACGGGTTCACCTGAGCACAGCCTATCCAAGTGCAAGCCTTTAGTAAGAAAGGCCCCCTAGCACATATTTGATATTACAGAGAGGCAAACGCATAAGCAATTTATATAGGGTGCATCAATAACATACATAAGCAAATATTATTTGGGCTACAGACATGTGGGAAGACAGGAAATTAGATTAGATTGGAATTCTTTATTGGCCAACTGTGATTGGACACACAAGGAATTCGTCTTTGACAATGAAGGGGGAAAAATGAAGGGGAAAAAATTCTCATTAGGGAAATTTATTTGTTTGTTTGTTTGTTTAATTCAATTTCTAGAGTTACCCAACTCAACCAAATGACTCCGGGTGGTTTACAAATCTAAAATTATTGTGCAATTAAATACTAAAAGAATAAAAACACCACACGCACACACATAAACACACAAAGTACAAACAGTAGCTGTGATGAATAATCAGCTAATAGCAAACCAAATAACAAGAGCCATGTTGATCCTTAAGACTGTGAGAATCTGAGTTACTTTTTCATGCAACAGAGTTCTGAATACAAGGAAGCCAATGGAAGATGAAATCTTGGGATAACCTGTGTTCCAAATGAACTTGAGAGCACACAGTTATGATACTAAAATAATATGTTATTTTACTAGAGCCCAGAACATTGGCCAAATTTCTTGTGAAAAGAAGCAGATGCATGCATTTCACTGTAACAATTACATCGAAGAATGGAGGGCAATTTTAAATGCTTAACTACGTTTGCTCGCTTGAAAACCTTCCTCAAGAATCTTGATACTGGATTTCAGTGATACTGGATTTCGGGGAACAGGCAATGGTTAGAAGATGGTTAGAAGAGATGACAGCACAACAAATAGATCTAAAACCAGAACTATTCTTATTAGGCATACTACTGGGGAAATACAATAAAAGAATCACTTACTTAATGTTACATGTAATAACGGCAGCTAGAATCTCATATGCACAAAATTGGAAAAATTAAAGTATACCTATAGATGAAAAAGTAATAAAGAAAATACTCGAATGTGTCGAATTGGACAGGTTAACAATGGAATTTAAGGATAAAGAAGAATCAAAGTATTACTCAACATGGGACTTATTGTGCAAATGGTTAGATAACAGGTGCAGAGTTTAGTAATTTAATAATGAAAGAAGATTAACAATATTTATATATATATGTATGTATGTATGTATGTATATGTATATGTATATGTATATGTATATGTATATGTATATGTATATGTATATGTATATGTATATGTATATATATATGTATATGTATGTCTTTGGTTATTCTGGTTTTCTCCCGCATAAAATTGGAAGTGTCTTGGCGACGTTTCGACGAAGTCTCATTCGTCATTTTCAGGCTAGTGTTCTCGGCTTCGTGCTTCTAGGAGCAATGTGTGATTGCGGCTGTTTCTTCCTTTTAACTGCTTGTGGGGGTGTGAACTGATTGGGTGGGAGCTTGGCTGTGTTCTGATTGGGTGGAGGTGTGTTCTGATTGGTTGGGGGCTTGGCTGTACCCTGACTGGATGAGGGGTTGGCTGTGCTCTGATTGGATGGGGGTGTGTTCTGTTTGGGTGGGGGCTTGGTTGTGCTCGGGTTAGTCTGAGTTGCAGGGGGATTTGAGCTGGTGAGCTGCATTGCTGTTGTTTGGCTTCGCGTTCGTGGTCATACCACATCTTCATGGTGGGTGTCAATCTGCTTCATATATGGATTGGAACACAGCCAAGCTCCCACCCAATCAGTTCACACCCACAAAAGCAGTTAAAAGGAAGAAACAGCTGCAATCACACATTGCTCTTAGAAGCACGAAGCTGAGAACACCAGCCTGAAGATGACGAATGAGACTTCATCGAAACGTCGCCAAGACACTTCCAATTTTACGCGGGAGAAAACCAGAATAACCAAAGACCTACATACAAACACCCGCGAAAACCTCAGAATATGTATATATGTATGTATGTATGTATGTATATTGTAAGAAATATTAATATTGGACTGTATGTGACTATAGACTAAAATGTATAGAGAGATAAATATATAGAAGATTATAGTATAATTAGGAGAATAATGGTTATAACTATGATGTATAACGTTATGCATTTAAAAGATACTTTTAAAGAGACTATAACAGTGGTGAAATCCAGATTTTTTTACTACCGATTCTATGGGTGTGGCTTGGTGGGTGTGGTGTGCAGCTTGGTGGGTGTAGCAGGGGAAGGATACTGCAAAATCCCCATTCCCTCCCCACTCCTGTGGGAAGGATATTGCAAAATCTCCATTCCCACCCCACTCTGGAGCCAGCCAGAGGTGGTATTTGTCGGTTCTCCAAACAGCTCAAAAGTTCTGCTACCAGTTCTCCAGAACCAGCTGGATTTCACCGCTGGATTATAATGTATGATTAAGTGAATACTGGTTATAACCAGAGTGTATAATAACTATGTATACTTGAAAAGAACTGGATACAGCCAGTACATTGTCATTGCAAAACTGGAAATGGGATATATTATGAAGAAAAATGCATAATATTTTTTTTTTAAAAAAAAAGAATCTTGATGCTGTGATACTACATTTCACAGAACGGGCAATGTTCAGAATTACAGATCTCCACCTTGAAACGTCATGTCAATTGTTCTGAATCCCCGGGGTAGTAATAGCATTGACGTTCAGAGACTTACAACATGGTAAAACAATTCATAGACAACATACTAAAACTGTTTCTGACAGATCATCTGAATCGTAGGTTACGAGCCTTGCCTGACAAAAGAACAAAATTGGCTGTCTGGTGTAAGTTGTTTGATTCATAAAAAAAAAATAAAAAAAAAAATGAAATTGTGCTTAGGCCAATTGTCAGTCAAGCCAAGCTTTCTTTGCAAACAAAACTATTTGTCCCTCTGGATATAGATTCATTCCATTTAAGTTATAGCAAATAGATCTTTGAATGTAGAAAATAAAGCCTGGCATTTCTCTGTGTGCCAATTAGAAGGATTATGTTCTGCTTAAATAACAACAACATCATCAACAACAACAATAATAATAATAATAAATAAAATGAGAAGGTGAAGATCTTGTGGGACTTTCGAATACAGACGGATCGTCACTTGGAACACAACACGCCAGATATCACAGTTGTCGAAAATCGAAACATACAATTTATTGACAACATGGACCAGGAGGTGCCAGAGTCAAAGAAAAAGAACTGGGGAAAAAATCACAAAATATCACGACTTGGCATCAAAACTACGTGATTATGGATGAAACATGTAACAGTGATACCCACTGTCATCGGGACGCTTGGTACCTGTCCAAGAATTTTATAAGATACATCATCAAATTGCAGCTTCCTACAATAACACCAGCGGAACTACAAAAAAACTGCGCTACTCAGAACATTGTACATCTTAAGAAGGCACTTGGTTGATACCTAGGATGCTGGCAGCAACCTGTATCAACCATTAGCACCAGTCAATGCTATTTGTGATGCATTTTTGAATGTTCAGTTGACTGAGTTTCACGTTTAATGAATAAAGTTAATAATAATAATAACAACAACAACAACAATAATAATAATAATAATAATAATAATAATAATAATAATAATAATAATAATAATAATAATAATTGCAATACCTGGTGATGCACGGATTGAAGATAAGCAGCAAGAAAAAATCACAAAGTACCGGGACTTGCAAATCGAAGTTAAGCGACTATGGAAAAAGAAATCATGTGTTGTTCCGATTGTAATTGGAGCCCTTGGAGCAATACCCAAAGGGCTACCCCGCTATTTAGAAATTCTAAATTTGCCGGACTTGAACATTTTGACTCTGCAAAAAACCACCTTACTCGGAACAGCTTACATCCTCCGACGATACCTTAACAGTTCCTAGGTCCTTGGTTAGGACTCGAGCTGCTGAGCTATTAACCAGCCTCAAAGACTGTGGATCTCACTACAGATTAACCAATAATAATAATAATAATAATTGCTGCAGGCTGTGAAAATGGAGAACATTATAAAAACAACAGAAACAAAGGTAAAATATAATGAAGAACAGCTAGATGACATACATTGAGTATTCAGTTGACTGAGTTTCCTGTTTAATGAATAAAAGAAATAATAATGATAATGATAATGATAATGATAATAATAATAATAATAATAATAATAATAATAATAATAATAATAATAATATGCCAAGCAGTGGTAGTACCGATAGTAATAGGCACCTTGGGTACAATCCCAAAACAACTGGAGCACCACTTCAACACCATAGACATTGACACATTTGCCATCAGTCAATTGCTGAAGGTGGCTTTACTTGGAACAGCTTCCATACTAAATGATATCAGTAACACCATGAAACATCCAGATTTGCCTGTCCCAAGTCCTTGGTAAGGATTCGATAGATAGACAAAATGCCAAACACAGTCTACATAACAACTTTATTATTATTATTATTATTATTATTATTATTATTATTATTATTATTATTATTATTGGTTAATCTGTAGTGAGATTCACAGTCTTTGAGGCTGGTTAATAACTCAGCAGCTCGAATCTTGACCAAGGACCTAGGAACTGTTTATTATTATTATTATTATTATTATTATTATTATTATTATTATTATTATTATTATTATTAAATCTGTAGTGAGATTCACAGTCTTTGAGGCTGGTTAATAGCTCAGCAGCTCGAGTCCTAACCAAGGACCTAGGAACTGTTAAGGTATCGTCGGAGGATGTAAGCTGTTCCGAGTAAGGTGGTTTTTTGTAGAGTCAAAATGTTCAAGTCCGGCAAATTTAGAATTTCTAAATAGCTGGGTAGCCCTTTGGGTATTGCTCCAAGGGCTCCAATTCCAATCAGGACATCATCATCATCATCATCATCATCATTATTATTATTACTATTATTATTATTATTATTATTATTATTATTATTGTTGTTAATATTATTATTATTATTTAATCTGTAGTGAGATTCACACAGCTCAAGTCCTAACCAAGGACCTAGGAACTGTTTTTTTTTATTATTATTATTGGTTAATCTGTAGTGAGATCCACAGTCTTTGAGGCTGGTTAATAGCACAGCAGCTCGAGTCCTAACCAAGGACCTAGGAACTGTTAAGGTATCGTCGGAGGATGTAAGCTGTTCCGAGTAAGGTGGTTTTTTGTAGAGTCAAAATGTTCAAGTCCGGCAAATTTAGAATTTCTAAATAGCGGGGTAGCCCTTTGGGTATTGCTCCAAGGGCTCCAATTACAATCGGAACAACACATGATTTCTTTTTCCATAGTCGCTCAACTTCGATTTGCAAGTCCCGGTACTTTGTGATTTTTTCTTGCTGCTTCTCTTCAATCCGTGCATCACCAGGTATTGCAATGTCAATGAACCATACTTTTTTCTCTTCAACTACCGTTATGTCAGGTAACAACAATAATAATCATCATCATCAACAACAACAATAATAATAACATTATTATTATCAACATTTTGACTCTACAAAAACCCACCTTACTCAGAACAGCTTACATCCTCCGACGATACCTTAACAGTTCCTAGGTCCTTGGTTAGGACTCAAGCTGCTGAGCTATTAACCAGCCTCAAAGGCTGTGAATCTCACTACAGATTAACCAACAACAACAACAACAACAACAACAGCTTATAATAAACACATACAGCACTGAAAGGAAGTTTGATGCTTAAGTTAAATGCTTAAGAAGATATCCACCAGACAAATTGAATGCAGAATGTGTGTGTAATTGTCTATGAGATTAACCTTGAGATGCAGAAGAAAGAGGAGACAAAGCCTAGACAAAAGATATTGCAGCCCATAGAAGGGATGTGAGTTTGAAAAGCATCTCAGAAGAGATCCACCCTAATCCTCTGAATAGTAAAAAAGAAAAAGAAGAAAAAGAAAAAGAAGAAATTCTGCCAGGCTTTAAAAATAAGCTTGGCAGTCTGACAATTTGGCCATCAATGGATGCATAGACATAAACAACATCTACATACTACGCAAAAGAGACAATCAACCAGCCAAAAAGGAAAAACAAAAAACATCCCCGACAGCAGATCTATATCTAGATGAGCATAGATTAACAGCAAGAAAACGGACGTGGTGACTCAGTGGCTAAGACATTAAACTTGTTGATCAAAAGGTCAGCAGTTCAGTGGTCCAAATCCCTAGTGCCACATAACGGGGTGAGCTCCCATTACTTGTCTTGGCTTCTGCCAACCTAGCAGTTCAAAAGCACGTAAAACATGCAAGTAGAAAAATAGGGACCACCTTTGGTGGGAAGGTAACAGTGTTCCGTGCGTCTTTGGTGTTTAGTCATGCCGGCCACATGACCACGGAGACATCTTTGGACAGCGCTGGCTTTTCGGCTTTGAAACGGAGATGAGCACTGCCCCCTAGAGTTGGGAACGACTAGCACATATGTGCGAGGGGAATCTTTACTTTTATCTTACATTTTTAACATTTATAAATAACTCAAACCAATGAACATACCAGTCGTGGGTTTCAAATTTTTTTACTACCGATTCTGTGGGCGTGGCTTGGTGGGCATGGCATTGCTTGGTGGGCGTGGCTTGGTGGGCATGGCAGGGGAAAGATACTGCAAAATCCCCATTTCCTCACCATCAGCTGGCACTTAGGAGGCAGAGAATAGATGGGGGCAGGGCCAGTCAGCATTTTTACTACCGGTTCTCCAAACTACTCAAAATTTCTGCTACCGGTTCTCTAGAACTGGTCAGAACCTGCTGAAAACCACCTCTGGAACATGCCTATTACTCTTCCATCCTCCTATTTTCCCCACAACAATCACCCCGTGAAATGAGTTGGACAGAATGTATGTTACTTGTCAATCAACACCCATCTGGCTTTCATGCCTTAAGGCGGATTAGAATTTACCATCTCCCTGTTTCTAGCCTGGTGCTTGAACCATTAGATCAAACTGGCTCCATTTCGGTCTGCTGGCTAAAGTGCCAGGCTAGAAATTAGTAGACTATGAGTTCTAGTCTTCCTTTCTTAGGCATGACAACTGACTGGTTGACTTTGAGCTAATCATCCTTTCTTAGCCTAGCCCAGTGACAGCTAGCCTTTTTGCCATTGCATGCCAGGAGAGGGGGGGCTGGGGAGGGTCACACACGCACGTGCCCACAGGCATGCACATGCAATCCCCACCCACCCACCTCCCGCTCCTGGCAATGATGACCTGATAGGCCCATTTTTCTTTCTTCCCTAGCTCCAGATCCTCTCTATGCATCTGGGGAGGGCAAAAACAGCCTTTCCCACTCCCTCGGAGGCCCCTCCAAAGGCCTGAAAGGGCCCATTTCCCAACTCCTGGTGGGACAGGAAGTGACGTTTTTTGCTGTCCCCAGCCTCCAGAGCCCCTCTAGGAGTCTCTGGAATCTGGGGACAGCAAAAAACGTCACTTACTGTTCCACTGGGAGTTGGGAAATGGGCCCTTTCAGGCCTCCAAGGGAGTGAGGAAGGCTGTTTTCACCCTCCCCAGATGCATAGAGAGGATCTGGAGCCAGGGAAGAAAGAAAAACAGGCTTTCCCCATCCCCCACCCCTCAGGCCCTCCAGAGGCAGGAAACAGCCTGTTTCTCTGCTTCTGGTGGGCCCAGAAGGCCCGAAAATCAGCTGGCCAGCGAGCGCATGCGCCCCAGAGCTGAGCTGGCATGCCCACTGATATGGCTATGCATACCACCTGTGGCACGCATGCCATAGACTCGCCATCACCAGCCTAGCCCATAGTAGTTGTGAAAAAAACCCCAGAGAAAGCACTTATAAGTATCGAAGCCTTAAGTGTAAAAATAAAAAACAGGATCTAGAAAATCAAATAATTAACTAAAGACCATTTAGTTTAAAAGAAGAAAAGGAAATTCAAAGCAAAACCAGGTTTTTTTTTTTAAATGTCTTCTATTAACATAACTGAACAAGATCAAGCTAATGGCAGAACCAAAATACCACTATCTAAAAGCAAAAATCCCAGTAGAAATGCTTTCATTGCCAACTGGTTGCCAAATACCATGGGCATACCGCTGCTAGATTAAATCTGCACTCTGCCTGAACTTTATTATAATATTTGTAAGAAAAATGAACTTTGGTTTCAAATTGACTAATCTATCAACCCAATCAATTAATGTCTGCATATTTGCACGCATGAGCAAACATTGTTATTCGTCTCAAACACAAGCTGTAAACAACATGTTTACTCTCTCTATCCTGAAAAATAGCACAGTGCAATGGAAAGTTTCTTCCATGGTGATACGAGCATTTGTTAATTATTCTAATAGTGCTGCAATGAAAGTCTAGTGAAACTAATGAGGCTGGATTTCCTCTGGAATGAACAGACAGAATAAGCTATGCAAGATTTTTCTGATGAACCGTTTGGATTTTCCCATCTTTATCCTTAAGCATGAAAGGATAACTATGCGAGAGAAATTTCACTAATGTGTACTAACCAACTAGTGGTGGGATCTGACCGGTTTAACAAACCGTTTAGTGATCGTGTACTTCAATTGATTGCACGATTGTAATTGAATGAAAAATCACCTTCCGCGTTAGCGCTAGGGAATTAAAACAGCTGAGGCACAGCAATCCGCTCAGCCACGCTAATCAGCTGTGAAGATATAGGTAAGTAAAGCACAGAGGTGGGTGGGTGGGCCCAGCTGATTGTCAGAGCAAACCGGTTTGTCTGAACTGGTCCGAACTGGTAGAATCCCACCCAAGTAACTAACCTATAGTCCCCTTCCTCCGGTCTACTCTAAAGAAGGGTACTTTATGACCAGTGGTGGGTTTCAAAACTTTTTACTACTGGTTCTATAGGTGTGGCTTGGTGGGTGTGGCATGGCTTGGTGGGCATGGCAGGGGAAGGATACTGTAAAATCTCCATTCTGACTCCATTCCAGGAGAAGGTTGCTGCAAAATCTCCATTTCCTCCTGATCAGCTGGGACTTGGGAGGCAGAGAATAGATGGGGGCAGGGCCAGTCAGAATTTTTACTACCGGTTCTCCAGAACTGGTCAGAACCTGCTGAAACCCACCTCTGTATATGACCTAACTAATCTACAAGTTAGAAATATTGGAAATCTCCTTTCCCTTCTCTTCCCTTCCCTGCCGCTGGATGGGGGAAGGATTGAGGGATTGCAAGACTAGCTTGGAAATTGTCACGGAATGTCAAAAATGAAAATTATAGAGCAGCCCAAGCAGCCAAGTACCATTGAACCAGCCACAATATCCCCAAATTTCATTTCCTTGAGAATCATAGGTCCCAGATTTCAGGCACATCCTTCAAATTTAACCCATTTGGTTCTTTGCTTCCAAAATGGTGGTCTTATGACACATCATTTTGCCCTGTTAAAGATGATGAAAACAGGAGTTTTAATAGCATATAGATAGCTTGGTAAGAAAGATGTACCTTCAGGTTATGTTTCAAACCATAAATCATGCCCACTTTAACAGTATGAAAATCTGCCCTCATGACACCAATCGTCCCCCCTTTATCTTTAAATAAAAATACAATCTTCTCTATCAGCTCCTATTCCTTTGCCACCAGTTTGTCATCCTGGAAATTAAAAACTAAACAGAAAGCTGCAATTACATACGGGGTTTTATTTCTAGATTCCCTGAGAGGTGTAACAGCATGCTGAAACAGGAAACATTTTTATGTTTGGCAGGGGGTAAAAACCTGTTTTGGTTGTGTGTGGTTTTCTCCGCAGAATCCAGTCTCTGGATTACTGCATGAAACTGTGGCTTCTTATTTTCCTTGGATACTGAAACAGAAATATCCACATGCAAATTTGTGTACAAGGAGTAACAGCACCATCTAAAGGTTAGCATGATATCTCTCTCTCTTTTTTTTTTCCCTCCTGTATAGACTTGCATGGAAAGATGATCCACTAATTTTACAATTAGAATGGAATGGAATGGAATGGAATGGAATGGAATGGAATGGAATAGAATAGAATAGAATAGAATAGAATAGAATAGAATAGAATAGAATAGAATAGAATAGAATAGAATAGAATAGAATAGAATAGAATACAGTACACTACACTACACTACACTACACTACACTACAATACAATACAATACAATACGGAATACGGAATACGGAATACGGAATACGGAATACGGAATACAAATAGGGAATAGTATAGGGCCATGATGGCGAACCTATGGCACGGGTGCCACAGGTGGCACACGGAGCCATATCGGTGGGCACATAAGTGTTGCCCTAGTTTAGCTCCGGTGTGCGCCAGCTGATTTTTGGGCCTTCCGGGCCCACTGGAAGTCAGGAAATAGGCTGTTTCCTGCCTCTAAAGGGCCTCCAGGAGTGTGGGTAAGGCCATTTTCGCCCTCCCCAGGTTCCTAGAAAAGCTATTGAGCCAGGGGAGGGCGAAAAACAGGCCTACCGGGCCCACCGGGCCATCACATGCCAAAAGCAAGGAGAGCACGGGGGCATCATGCATGCATGCATAGGGGACGAGGAGCATTGAATTATGCAAGCCCCCCGTGCTACCCCCACTTTTGGCACGAACAGCAAAAAGGTTTGCCATCCCAGGTATAGGGAGTAGAGTAGAGTAGAGTAGAGTAGAGTAGAGTAGGGAATAGAATAGGGAATAGAATGTAGAGTAGAGTAGAGTAGAGTAGAGTAGAGTAGAGTAGAGTAGAGTAGAGTAGAGTAGAGTAGAGTAGAGTAGAGTAGAGTACAATACAATACAATACAATACAATACAATACAATACAATACAATACAATACAATACAGAATAGAGAATAGAATAGAATAGAATAGAATAGAATAGAATAGAATAGAATAGAATAGAATAGAATAGAATAGAATAGAATAGAATAGAATAGAATAGAATAGAATAGAATAGAGTTGAAAGGGACCTTGGAGGTCATCTAGTCCAGCCCCCTGCTCAATCAGGAGAACCTATACTATTTCAGATAAGTGGCAGTCTAGACTCTTCCTAAAAACATCCAGTGACGGAGCGCCCACGATTTCTGGTATCATATATTTAAATATTTCTGGGCAGACTAGATAGAAAGACACTGCACACTTATTTAAAAGCAAGCAGTACAACAGGGAAAGTGGGGGGGAAGACAAAATATCTCCATTACATCATATTATATTACAGTCTCCAACATCTCCAGGTAAGCTTTTAGAGATCCAAGTAGACAGTGCTGAACTAATATTCTCAGAATTTATTCATTTATTGATGTTTATATGCCTACCTACTCTAGATACTCTGGGCAACCTCATTAAATGAGCTAAAATTATCAATAAACTCAATTTTGAAGGCATGGTTTCAGAATTCATCTGATCAATGTTTTCCAAAAACAAAGATTCCTGGGCAGATTCAGAAGGGGAAAGCACCCCTTCATTGGCTTATTATAAATCAACTCAGGAACTTTTTTTTTTTTTTTTTTTTTGCCATTTTCAAGATTACATTTTCACCCTGACTAGCATTAAAAATGCCATTGGGAAATCTGTGCTATTCTCACCTCTTGATCAGCCCAGGCTTGGCAATGTTTTAGAAATTACATATCTGCCATCTTGACAAAATACCCAGTTGGAAACCACTTGCATTTCAGATTAGCCTGATAAATCGACGGGTTGCAACATGGAGAACTCGCAATCTGAAATGGGTGCCTTTAAGTCAGTTTTGACTCCTAGAAACGACTTGGACAAATCCCCAGATTGTTTTTGGCGATGTTTTTAGAACCGATTTGCCCTTGCCTTCTTCCCAAGGCTGAGAGTGAGTGACTGGCCCCAAAATGACCACGCTGATGCGGTGAAATCTCCCTCTAGACTAGAGGGAGACATTAAGAGGAGCCTTAGTTTAGAGTCCTTGAACTGCAGAAAATGACACAGGTTTGTCTTCCGCCAGAATCCCTGAAGCTTTATCTGACTTTTCCCAATGGAATGTAGTCCGTCTGTCAAGATTCTCGTAAATTAGATGACTAACAAAAGGGGTTTTTGGTGGCTTGCGCTCAACAGACAGGACAGCTTGATAACAGCACTGAAAAAGAGAAGACATGTAGATTTAATACCTTTTGGCTTCAACATACAATGAGAAAAGGTAACTTTCGCCTGTAACAGAATTCCTTCATATTCTATCACCTCTGTTCCATAACTTTTACAATGGCTACAATGTCCTTTTAATCACATTACAGACATAACTAAAATGCTTTATTTGCAATGTTTCTTCTTTGTCTTATTGCTGTAACACAGTTCTTAAACACATACATGTGGGAAATACAATATCATTCCAACGGCATTCCTGGAGAAAGAAATGTAATATGCCCGCTTCATATTCAACAAAACAACAGGATAAAATGGACTAGAATAATTAGAAGGATAAGTACACGTGAATAAAGATGATCGTTGGTTTTTCTCTCGCGGATTCTGATATGCTTAGAGTAACTATGCTAGCATTGATACATAAATCAGAATTCATGATACTCCTGTTTAGCTTGTTACAAAGAATATTGTAACAATGGATATTTTGTTCATTAAGTTCTACTTCATTGGCTCTCTCTCCATCAGAAATAACTTACAGGAATGAAGAAACATATATTTAAATGCTTTAAATTGTGCTTTTATGGTGCTGCTTTCAATTGTTTTCATTAGTGATCATTGCATATAATTTCAAGATAACGTTTTCAAGCAAGATACCTTTTTCAAGCCAGTTGAAACATATCTGTTTCAACTGGCTTTACCTTCCATTCTTATACCAAACTAGCTGGATGCCCGTGCTTCGCTAGGAAACTATGTGATCAGGCATGATAAATTGACACTTAAAGCCTGTAAGTTAATGTAGAATGTGTAACTCCATAGCATCACAGCATGTTAATATAAGGCAACTGGCAGTTGGAACAGAGGGGGAGGGGGAGTAGAATGTCCCAGCCTGCAGGCCATATGAGTCATGCGCTGGCCATGCCCATGCCCGGTTTAGCGAAGGGGTAGCATCAGAGTGTGTTTTTATAAGGCAACTGGCAGTTGGGACAGAGTTCCTTTCAGGTGGTGAGGGGGAGTAGAATGTCTAGTTTCTTAGCATCAGAGCATGTTAATATAATACTGTATATGAAATGCTAATGATCTGGTGGTTATTTCGAAAAATCCTTTCTTAGTGAGCACCTAGAAGTTAAGATGCCAAATTTCAAGTATGTGGGCTTTACCGTTCTGGAGATTCCATGATGAGTGAGTGGTATCAGGCTTTTATACATATATATATATAGAGAGAGAGAAGATGATACCCAATAGCTATTCCACTGAGATTTAGCTGAGTCCTAAAATAAGTCCCTTGAACTATTAAGACTTAGTCTTACTCTTTTCCTCACCTTGCCTCTTTTCATGTTTGTGTCTTTTCTTTCTGGATTAAGACAAGACTCCTCAGACAGAAGCCATGCCTTGGCGCTGATCTAAGCCAAACCACAAAATTGTTAAGATGAAATATAAAGCAGATTACATCTATGGGATTTAAGAAAGAAGTTTGCTGATCATACATAGACTGCTTGTGCGGTGATTAGGTGGGTTCTTAAAGGTAGAAAGCATGATTGAACATCTCCAATCTGTCAGGCCTGGAAGCCATCTTTTGCACTGGGCCTTCAGCAGGGGTAGGCTTCAAAAATTTGAGCAAGGGGTTCTCTGCCCAGTTTCTGGTGGCCATGGTGGGTGTGGCCTAGTCGGCCTCCTGCACCATGGTAGTGGTGGGGGATTTTTGCCCTCCCTGAGTTCTGGAGGCTTTCCTCGAGCTTCTAGGAGGGTGAAAACTGCCTCCCCAGGCTCCAGAGACCCTCTAGAGACCAGAAACAGACCCATTTCCAGCCTTCCCGAACTTCCGATAGGCCCATTTTTCACACACACACCCTGAACCTCCGCATGCATCCTACACTTACCTGCATCCAAAATGAGCCACGTGGGGAGTCCTGGGAGGGGCAGAGTGGGCGGGGCAGGGCCAGCCAGGAGTGGGATGTGGGGGTTCTCCAGACTGCACAGAATCTTAGCTAGAAGTTCTCCTGAACCCCTGCGAACCCACAGCAGCCCACCCCTGGCCTTCAGACCTGTCACATTTACTGACCGTGAGAAACTGGGAGGGAGGATTGTATAGAGCATGGGTGATATAGTCATAATAGTCATATAGTCATAATAACATGCCTTTCTCAGAGAGTCAAGGATATCTTGCCCTGCACCTGGAAGGCTGGACTTGGGAGGTCTCTCCAGTTGAGATGGTGCATTGATTGGGCCATGTGATGAACATGTGGGTGTTGCACAGGGTCTTGAACTTTCCTTCGGGTGGGGAAAACCTGGAAGCTTTCAGATTCGAGTTTTCTCAGATGTGCCAATATGACATCTCTAATAAAATGGAACTTTGAGGAAACTCAAGCCTCGGAGTTTTCTTTTGTTGGGGTTGTTACTTGGAACCCTGACAAAATCTTTAGGTAGCTGTAAGAGTTGTTGATGGCTGTAAATATAAATTTATTGAGTAAGTGAAGGACTTTGAATATTAAAAGTATTGACTTTCAAGCATCCACTGAAAGCCCGCCGAGCTCTCATCATCAAGAACCTTCAACGAAATTATTAGATTTGCAAGCCACAACGGCAATAATTATCCAGTTATAGCTTTTAAAAAGGAAAAGAAAAATCTGAATATTTGCTGTTCTATAGTGCTCAACTTTGTATGTACAAGGACACTACTACTTTGGAAGCAATTCAATCTAATTTTCTAAAGGTCATTCTTCACATCTTTCAATCAAATGGACACACACACACACACACACACACACACACACACACACACTCTATCTTGGATGGAACCTGGCGGCGTCTCTCTTCAAAGCCTGCTTGAGTCTTCGCCATCTTAACTTTCTAAAACTAATCAAGTTCAGAGTGGTGTTTTGAGCAGCATCCTTATTCTGTGAGGAACGTGAAAAGGATCTAGGTTTATATCATCTACTTTCAGGATGGCTGAAAGAAAACATATCCTCTGCAGCTAAAATGCTTCCCTGCCAAATTCAGAAACAGAAGTCATTGTTACTCTTCCCAATTCATCCTCGGTTCAAGGGGCTCTGTTACTGATCTCTTACACTTTAGTTATACCTTTAGGCTGGATTAATATAATGTGCTCTGTCGGATGTCCTTCAAGAACTTTCTATAGAATCATATAGATCCAGAATGCCTGGGCAATGATATGTGTGCCCCAATACACTGAGGTGATCCCTCTACTTTGAGAGCTCCATGATGATCAGTAGTTTTCCAGGTGGATTCAATCTGATTGTTATCTTCAAGACTTTATATCCCTGAGGGCGAACCTATGGCATGAGTGCCAGAAGTGACACGCAGAGCCATCTCTCTGGGCATGCGAGCTGTCACCCATTGCTCTGCGTACACATTGCACCCATTGCAATGTGTAACTCCATAGCATCAGGGCATGTTAATATAAGGAAACAGGCAGTTGGGACAGAGGGAGAGGGGGAATAGAATGTCCCAGCCCACAGGCCGGATAAGTCATGTGCTGGCCATGGCCATGCCTGGTTTAGTGAAGGAGTCGCATCAGAGCGTGTTAATATAAGGCAACTGGCAGTTGGAACAGAGTTCCTTTCAGGAGGGGAGGGGGAGTAGAACATCTAACTCCTTAGCATCAGAGCATGTGAATATAATACTGTATATGAAATACTAATGATCTGATGGTTATTTTGAAAAACGCTTTCTTAGTGAGCACCTAGAAGCCAAGAGGAACATACGTGCCAAATTTCAACTTTGTAGGCTTTACCGTTCTGGAGATTTTGTGATGAGTGAGTGGTATTTGGCTTTTATATAGATAGATAAGATAAAATAGAATGTAGAAGTAATGGAAGATGACTCTTCGGTCTATAAGGGCTTAGTTGGACATTCTAGTCCTATGCTGTCCATAAAACGCATAAAATTTCACGTGTTAGAAACCAAGACTCAGTCGCTTTCTAGTCAATATGCTGTGACAGCCCAGAGAAAAATAAAGAAGCACCAAGCAGTATTAGGGTTAAAACAATATATTGTCCTGTGAGTTACATTGTAATTAGACCACTGACAAATTATTTATATATATATATAAATATTTTAACCCTATATTTTTTAACCCTATATATTTTAAAGCGTTACTTGGGGCTATATAAGGGAGAAGGGCCCTCTTCACCATTCTAAACACATTTTCTTTCTAAACTAGGCTAACGACCAAATTAAATTCTTCCTTTGTCATTGTTCGTCTTGATACACTACTTCTATCGATAGCTGCCCCCAATGTTAAATGTAGATGGTTGCCAAAAAAGAGCAAGATTAATGGAAATTTTCCTTGATCTATTTTACAATAAAAGACAGAGCGGTAAATTACACACAGAACTCAATTACTAAGTGATAAAAGGCAAATAATAATCTTCCTATCCATCAGTGACATCAGCATGAATCATGCCTTAAAAACAAAACCCAAAAGGGGGCCTTAATTAAACAGGAAAGAGAATTTGTAAGTCTCAAAGGGTCAAAGCTCTCTTATGTCCATTTACTGTTGTTCAAACTTCAACATGATTTAGAAACAAATATAGCTACTGAGATAATTGCACACACAGGAATCCACTTTGCTTTGAAGATGCTTCTGAAATGCCATTCCACCTCAGTTTCTCCTTAGGTTGATCCTTTTTTTCTCTTTTCCAAAATGGAATCAGCTTCTTCAGAATTCTCTGTTGTTCTATTTCGTGACTTTTAAACGTCCACATTATATTCAAAGCATCACAATGCTCATCACAATGTTTGGTCTATTGGCTTGCAATTGCCTTTTTGCCTTTCTAGAGGGCTGTGAAAATATCTACAGACCCCTCACATCCTGAACATATATTGTTTCAACTTCTACACTCAAAACGATGTTATAGAGCATTGCACACCTGAACAACTAAACACAAGGGCAGGTTTTTTTCCCCACATGCCATCACTCTGCTAAACAACTAATTCCCACAACACTGTCAAACTATTTACTAAGACTATTACTATTATTTTTCTCATCCTTCCTATTATCTATCTTCTTCTACTTATGGCTATAACCTTGTTGCTTGTATCTTTATGATTATATTGTTGTATTTAGTTTCCTAAATATGATTTTGATTGCTTATTTAGTATCCTAAGTATCACTAAGTGTTGTATCTTATGATTCTGGATGAATGTATTTTTTATGTATCCCGAGAGCCTATGCACCGAAGGTAAATTCCTTGTGTGTCCAATTACACTTGGCCAATAAAGAATTCTATTCTATTCTATTCTATTCTATTCTATTCTATTCTATTCTATTCTATTCTATTCTATTCTATTCTATTCTATTCTATTCTATTCTATTCCATTCCATTCCATTCCATTCCATTCCATTCCATTCCATTCCATTCCACTCCACTCCACTCCACTCCACTCCACTCCACTCTACGATTAATATATTTTTATGACAACTATGTTCATGATTTATCACTTATATCTTTTATGTACACTGAGAGCTTATGCATCGAAGACAAATATCTTGTGTGTCCAATCCCACTTGGCCGATAAAGAATTCTATTCTAAATTTTTTCTTTTTATGTAGAAGGTGGCAGATAAGGCACTACAGTATAACAAAGCTACTATGATATTGTAGGTTATGCCTGCAAGTATCAAGATGTCATTCTTGAATGATATTGAAAAGTATGGAATACAGGTTAGTAGTCAGTAGTTAGTAGTAGTAGTGCTGTGCAACGTAAGTCCCATTATTTTAAATGAGGCTACTCTTAAATCTTGATCCAGTTTTTTTGGTGCGTACGCCTGTGATCATTTTGAAAGACACTATATGCAATTACATCTGCTATAACATCTGGCAACCCATTTAGAACTGGAGGACACTGCTGGGGAACAGACCTCTCTCCTTAATTGAAAATGCCACTTCTGAGCATGTTGCTAAGTGCCATTACCTGTAGAAGAGCAGATTATTCGTAATTCTCTGGCCTTCTAATTTAATTTCAGGAATCGAAGTGGTGGAATCTGCCAGTTTGGGCTACGTAAATGTGCTTACAATTTCCTTTCAGTCCTTAACACTTAATTTGTAAAGTTACACTGCTGGATCTCAGTGCTGAGAAAAGCCAAGGAAAGTTTGAACCCCTCACGTATAATTAATGTTAACCTTCACAGGCAGGCTAAATGCTTGCAGGAAGCTGGAACCTTTTCAGATAGATTTTGATGGATATTTCTCTCTTCTTCTTCTTCTTGAAGAAGAAATGTGTTCAAGGAACTGCATCAGCCAATAGGCGTGTCAGCTAACTAACCTTGCACATTGAGAAGTTCTCACTATAGGAGGTAAAGGTAAAAGTTCCCCCACACATGCGGGCTAGTGGTTCCCGTCTTTAGGGGGCGGTGCTCGTCTCTGTTTCAAAGCCGAAGAGCCAGTGCAGTCAAAAGACGTCCCCGTGGTCATTTGGCCGGCATGATTAAATGCCAAAGGTGCATGGAACACTGTTACCTTCCCCCCTATTTTTCTACTTGCATTTTTTACATGCTTTCAAACTGCTAGGTTGGCAGAAGCTGGGACAAGGAACGGGAGCTCACCCCGTTACGCGGCTCTAGGGATTCAAGCCGCTGATCAACAAGCTCAGCGTTTTAGCCATTGCATCCCCTAGGAGTGTGATGGCAAACCTATGGCATGCATGCCACAGGTGGCACGGGGAGCCATATCTGTGGGCATGTGAGCATTGCCCAAGGTCAGCTCCAGCTTGCATGCACGCACCGGCCAGCTGATCTTTGAGCCTTCCGGGCCCACTGGAAGTTGGGAAATTGGCTGTTTCTGGTCTCCAGAGAGCCTTCAGGGGGGTGGGGAAGGCTGTTTTTGCTCTCCCCAGGCTCTCCAGAGCCTGAAGAGGGTGAAAAACTGGTCTACCAGGGCCACAGGTAACCATTTTGCCATTGTGTGTCATAAGCGAGGGAAGTACGGGGAGGGGGGTGACATGCACACATGCACAGGGGGAAGGGCATGAGGGGCATTGAATTATGTGTGTGGGCACACACACGTGTGACCTCCCTGCATTCCCCCCTCTTTTGTCACACAACGGCAAAAAGGTTAACCATCACTGCCCTAGGAGGTAGAGAGACGCGAATGGAAATGACCAAACTCATGCCTTTCGTCCAAGCTTCCAAAACATGTAAAAAAAAAAAATTGCGGTGGGTGAGGGGCAATTGGGGTGGGTGGGGGGAAGTCTTCGACTTGCAACGGTTCATTTAATTCAAAGTTAAACGGGCCTGGTGGCTCAGCAGACTAAAGCATTGTGATTAACACCAGCTGTCTGCAATTACTGTAAATTCGAATCTCACCAGGCTCAAGGTTGACTCAGCCTTCCATCCTTTCTAAGGTAGGTAAAATGAGGGTCCAGTTTGTGGGGGCAATAAGCTGACTTTGTATAAAATATACAAAAAGTATGAAGATTGTTCTTCTTTTTGGTATGAATACTCAAGTCTATTAAGAACAATGTCTGATTTGACTGTCAACCTGATTTTCCTTAAAGTATTTGAAAGGGTTATTTTGCTGATTTTTAAAAAAGAGATTTAGTCATCAATAAGAAAATGTAAGCCAACAAATCAGCCTCTTCTCCCTTCATTTAATATTTAACCAAACACTTTTTAATATGTATATTAAAGATATATGCATTACCACTTGTACAACTTTCTCCCAAACACCAGATGTCAAACATTAAAAAGCAAAGATGGGAAATTACATTTCTAAGTATTCAAGTATGGAACAGGAAATCAACAGATTCGTTAGCAGATCGACTATGAGCTGATACCTAAACTCAATTTTGGGCTGTGCTCATTCAAAAAGTCCAACAATTCAGAACTATTTTGTGATCATTAAATGCCAATCGAGGCTTTGACGTTGAATTTTTAAAGCCAAACAAACTAGGCAGAGGAGTTGCAAGGTAGAGGAGACTGGTCTTAGAAGGCTTTAGAAGGAGAAAAATCTAATCCAATTAATGCCAATTTAGCTCCTATGAAGTTAAGTCCATCAGCAACAAATCTAAGACAAGCTATCCAATGATACTTCACTCTACAACTGCTTACACCACGTGTGTCAAACTCAAGGCCCGGAGGCCAAATCCAGCCTTTAGGGTGCTTAAATCTGGCCTATGGGGCCACCCTAGAAACAGAGAAGGACTGGCCTGCAGGAGATCGTCACAGCACACGAGAGCCGCAGGCAGCCCCCTTCCCCTGAGCTCTGTTTTCACTGGCAGAGGGTTGCGGGAGGCCATCACATCCAAAAATGGAGCTCGTGAGAGCTTTGAGCAGCCCTCCCGAGCTCTGTTTTCACTGGCAGAGTCTTGCAGGAAGCTGTTGCAGCCAAAAACGGAGCTCAGGAACCCATTTGCTCTAGAAGAGTGCTCGGACCACCAAAGATGCCCCTAACACAAGTGACCATGCCCATCCTGGCCACATGCACTATGCCCCCCTTGAGTCCAACACACAACCCTGATGCGGCCCTGAATGAAATCAAGTTTGACACCCCTGGTTTACATGTTGATATGCCGAATAACTAATACACAAGCCAAATCTCTCTATATATATACATATATAAGCCAAATACCACTCACTCATCACGAAATCTACAAATTTGAAATTTGGCACGTATGTTTCTCTTGGCTTCTAGGTGCTCGCTAAGAAAGGATTTTTTGAAATGACCATCAGATCATTAGTATTTCATATACAGTATTATATTCACATGCTCTGATGCTAAGGAGCTAGACGTTCTACTCCCCCTCCCCACCTGAAAGGAACTCTGTCCCAACTGCCAGTTGCCTTATATTAACATGCCATGATGCTACAGAGTTACACATTCTACATTAACTTTCAGGCTTTAAGTGTCAATTTATCATGCCCGATCACATAGTTTCGTAGCAAAGCATGGGTGTCCAGCTAGTACAACATAAAGGATACATGATATTTGGTATGAAATGTGACTGTCATGAGTCTTAGCATCACTGCTGAGTGTACAGATACAAGAGCAGCTTATGATTCTGCTGAAGTTCTGGAGAAGGTCATTGAAATGACTCATCAAAAATTTTAAAAAAACTGTTTTTGCCGATACTCCAAACTTGGTATTAGACAAAGTCAGCTGTTTCCTTCTTCCTAAACGATAAGACTAGCCTTGCAGGTGTTGCTACAATCTAGGTGATATGCAAAATCTTTCCCGTAGACATTTCATGTCAAAGAAGAGCTATTTTGACCGTATTTGGAATTATGCAGATGGCTCTCTTGAGGGAGAGTATTTCAATCTGGAAGCTCAAAATGAGATCGAATGGTCCCTCTGAGAAATTTCACATAATTATTTCTGTTCCTCTTGAATCTTGGCCAGAGCCAATCATGCCCATTCATTTCAAGGTTGACTAGGAAAAATGTCAGTCCTAACTGGACCTTTGGAAGCAATGGACAATGTGGTTTCTGTCTGATGGTTAGTTTTGTTCCTACATCTGAAAAATCGCTATATAATACAATATGTCAGAACTAACCTGCATTGTCTGAATTTAAATAATTTTAAATAAATATTTTAAATGCATTTTCTATCTAAGGGAAACTAAAAAATGCCTTCATCTGAAGCAATATACTCTCCAAAACCCAATGCAGAGAACAGCAAGGAATATAAAATCAACACTGGTATAATGGCTTAAAGCCGACAAGATTTGCTATAATCAGAGGATAAATAAGGCAGCTCATAAATCACAGGTGCTAAATTTTATTTTAAACACATATCCTAATATTTATACACAGGTTTTTTTTGTGTGTGTGCCAGATAAACGTGAACATCAAAGCAAAAGATGGAAGTTCCATAGATATTCAGAGACTTATTCCAGAGGTGCCTCTTAAAAAAACAAAAAAAAAAAAACAAAAACAAAACAGGATTGGTATATTTAGACAGTCTTGTACATAGGGAAAATATCAAAGCAGTAGCAAAGGCTGGAACCACTATTTTGGGAGGAGAGTGTTAATAGAAAATGTTTACCCTATGTACTTTTTTTAAAAAAAATTGATTTGTATGCCACCCTTCTCCGGAGACTCAGGGCGGCTTACAATGTGTTAAGCAATAGCCTTCATACTTTTGTATATTTATACAAAGTCAGCTTATTGCCCCCACAAACTGGGTCCTCCATTTACCTACCTTAGAAAGGATGGAAGGCTGAGTCAACCTTGAGCCTGGTGAGATTCGAATTTACAGTAATTGCAGACAGCTGATGTTAATCACAATGCTTTAGTCTGGCTGAGCCACCAGAGTTAAGCAATGCAGTTTTGAAGAGTATTCTTTGTCAAGGCTGAATTTGATTTGGGTGTAGGATTGTTTGTATCTTTGGGTATTCTAATATGAATTCAGTTTGACCCACTTTGCAGCTGAAGGAGGATAGAGGTCTCAGTCATAACATCATAGCTAGCTGGTGAGTCACGCACATTCCAATGGCTGGGTACCAGAGCAGGAGGAGAGAAGTTGCTAAGCAACCAGCTCCCATCTTGATTGGGCAATGTGACAGTTTGTTTTGGAAACTTAAGAATCTGAAACTTATATTGGGGTGAAAAGCCCGGGAACTTCAGTACTGGCTTTTCACCAGTTAGTGCCAATATGGTGTATCTAAATAAATGTGTACTTTGAGAAAAACGGAATGCCTCGGAGTTCTATTTATGATGGATGCATTACTTGGAACCTGACACTCTTGTTGAAATCATCAATTGGATCTTTGTCTATTAAGATTGAATTTAAAACACTTCTTCCTTAAATATATACTGGTTGTATATTGCATGTATTCCTTTTTCACGTGTTGGTTTCTCCATAGTCCTGGTCTACAGAGTGCAGGAAATGTGAAAGCTGGTGGATACTCTGGGTTTTCATTTACAATTCATCATGGCATATCCTTTCGCTTTTCCTTATCTTTTTTAATGAATCTGTTTATGTCAATTTAATTGATCATTTTTTTTTATTACTTCAATCATTTCACACTGAACTCCTTCTAGATGCAACCGTATGGGCAGCAGAAGTTATAAATAAGTTCAAGAGATATGGATTAAGTTGGCTGAGGTCTCAAAGAATAGAAAGTCTTCGAATTTGCTGCAGAATTTGTGCTAAGCAATCTCAACCATGTAAAAGAATTGAAGAGTATTTTGAGCAGCGAAGCTTCATTAAAGCATAAATGCTTAATGCTTCCCACCCAACTGTGAATCGGACCGTATCATAAGAAGCGTACAAGTCAAAAGTTGGGTTCATTCCAAATGTTAGCTGATGAACTCAGAAATCCTCAAGGAGCCACTTTCCAATGCAAAAGTTGGAGATTCTTTTAGTTAGTGATATAATTTTAGAAGCAACACAGAAAAAAGCTGCATAATAGAGGTGATAGGTACATACTCATTGTGACAGTGAAACCATTTTAATTACCCTTTTGAAAATGAAAGCTGTCAAAATAAAACCCCAAATTCTCTCACGCTGCATTATTCTAAGGATGACTTGTTAATTAATATTAGTTTCACAATAGAAACTTCTATGCCAAATTACACCTTCACTAGGTGTTAACATACCAACAACCAGGATCAGATGCCTAAGTGTAGTTGTTAAGAATACACCAAGATAATTGAGCTAAACAACTATAGAAAGAATCCTATATTAAAAATCGGTGTCTTTCAGTTGCACATCCAGCATCCATGATATGTAGGTAGATAAAGATGCTAAAATGGGTTTGTGATGTGAATTTCTGGATCTTGATTATGATATGAGGTCTATCCAAAGCAAGATAGGATGCCTTCCAGAGGTGGTATTTAGCCGGTTCTGACCCCTTTGCCTGAACCGGTAGAGGAAATTGCAGGTGGGCCCATGGGCCCACCCACCCGTCTGCCTCCTGCACCAACCTGGAAGCCAAAACGGGAAGCAGGGGGGCAGGGGTGAATGTGCGGGGGGCAGGGCACATGCCCAGGGGGCAGGGGACATGTACAGGGGCCAGGGCGCATGCGTGGAAGGGAGATTGCATTGCATTTGGGGGTTTTAGGCACATACATGTATATTTTTGCGCACACGCATGCTCTTTGGACACTCAGCACCAAAAAGGTTAACCATCACTGCTCTATATATTTTTGTTTCTTTTCATCAAAGTTCCCAAATCAATTAAAACTAAACTGGATTCCTTCAGATCAATATGCACTGAGAAGCATCTGTCTATGTTGGGATGTTTGAATCAGTTTAGAAATAGGAATCAAGCCCACATAATTTCACAACTCAGCCCAGAGATCCCAATCAACTCATACTTTTTCAACTCAATCAAATCAGATTTGCACCTATGTTATTTAAGCATTGCAGATGTCTCTGGAAAGCTCGAAGACCAGATAAAAAGTGTGTCGGAATATTCATGAACTGGGATAGACATGGCAACAGGTCAGCCATTGAGGACTGACTGGGATAGACATGGTAACAAGGTCAGCCAATGAATAGGCATAGCAACTGGGTCAGCCAATGAGAGATGTTTTGGAAACAAAAACTCAAGCAAGAAGTCTGGGCGTGGTTTAGCTGTGCTGAGCTCTGAGGTCTGTGCCAAGAACTAAACTAATCTGGACTTGTCTGCCCACTGAATTGAAACTTAAAAACTCCACTCCTCTGCTTGTGTTTTGCCTGTAACCCTCTACCACATTGGAAGAACCTACATTGGTTTTGTACATTTATCTTCATGTGTTATATGTATATAAAGAAGTTAATGAATCCTGCTGAATCAGTTGAATAACTGAATGTCATTTCTGCAAGAAACTCTGACAAAGTGAAAGATCACTTTTTTAACAGCTTGGAATTCCATTTTGTATTTTTGTTTATAAATCCAAAGTTTTCAGGGGGTCACGGTTGTTCATGGCCCTATCTTCCAAGTCTTTTTTTTTTTTTTACCAATTGCATTTTATATTGTAGAAAGTTAGCACCCATCCCTCTCCTAGAAGAACAAAATATATTAGGAAATATTGAAAGGTACAAAATATTATGTTTCCCTGGACGAGAAATGGAGAAACATGTTTTAAAGACAAAGCCTCCTCCCACCTTTCTCAAAGGACCATTAAGGCCTCAGCCAAGCTCACTCATCCCCCCCACCTTTCTCAATGGACCATCATCTGCAACACAATAGGACCCATCTAGCAACAGAAACTCACCACATGGCACTTAGGAAGATTACATCAGCCAGCAAGGCTAGCTAAGACCCCCACCCCCTGGGAGTCTGACAACCAATCAGGATACTCTTCCTTTGCCCCAGGAAGTTAAAAGTGCAGAAAGGGCATAAAACTAAGGCATATTCAGCATCTCGATCCCTTTCTGTTCAAGAACTCAAACCATGTGATCCTGTCCACCATTAAACCATCTTTCCAAGAAGTGTCCGTGTTTCCAGTGTCTTTCCCCCCACTTTGTTCTGGCCCAGCTACAGACCCCAAAGAACGCAGCACACACAAAGTCTGTACAAACCTTAGTTTACTAAATTAAATCAGTTTTTTTTTCACCAAAGGCTGTTAATTAACTTTCTTAACAGCCTACAAGAATCCAAAGAATAAGTAATCTTAATCTTAATCCATTTCTACTATGGTTGCAGAAAGCCCAGAATCAATTTGCAGAGAACTAAGATCAAGGCACGAAGGAGAGTGAATGAAGTTGTTCCCTGCAAATTGCTTCAGTCAGCGTTCCTCCTTAAATAGGCTAAGGGAGTGGCCAATTAGCCTCAAGCCTTACTCTCGAGGAGACCTCCTCCTGAGGAGCTACTCCAGCCTTTTGGCAGTTCTGCACGCCCATGCATCGAAAAGAGGCTCCTCCTCTTCATCCTTTTCACTTAAGGGAGCTTCTGGAGGTTCTGAAGGCCCTGGCTGAATCCCCACCTCTGGCACCACATCTTCTCCAGCCTCCTCACTGTCCGACTCAAGTGCCAGCTGCACAAGGCTGCTGGCGCAGCACCACACCAGTCTCCTCGCTGTCTGAATCAGCCACCAGCTGCACAGGCCGTGTATGGACCACAACACACTTGGGGCTGAACCCAGATGAACATTTCTTCCAACAATAATTTCCAGAATTTAAACAGCATTAAAAAAACAACAACCCATGCACTAGGAAATGGGAGAAAAGAGTCAGTAGAAATGGACCAAATATATATATATATATATGACTATAGAGGTTTCTAATGACATTCCTAATTACTTTTGCCACTAAGAAGAGGAAAACTTTGAACAACGTAAGCAATTACAATTTGAGCTAGTCGCTCTGGCTCTTGACAAACTATCCAAGTCTGACTTTTGCTACAAACAATGCCGGTTTCTTTTTTCATGCCCATTTCTCAAAGAGAAATATTGCCATCTTATGGCGTTCCCAATGAATATTCTTTGAAGTGAGTTTGATCAATGTGAACCGATCTAGACTGTGGGACTATAATAGCTACTAGTGGGTCACTAAAAAGAGAAGGTGATGTAAGAGTGGGCTTTGCAAAAGATTTCTCTTTGGATAAAACAACAGGAAATAAAGTAGCAATGAATTTAATTAAGACTTGATAAATGAGTGCCGCGTATATGTGGGATAGAATAGATCACAACGTTTTTCCAGTAAGCTAAGAATATGTTTCGGTTCCTTTTTCTTAAATTCATACTGGGTTTTTCTCATTATTGCAATTAAAGTCAAATGTGAAAATTACGCTCTAATCCTAAAGAAGCAATTAGATTTTTTTTTTAGGATTTTGAGTACAAAAGGCCCTTCCTAGATACAAACAGCATTGTGTCTGAAGAGGCACCTACACTACATCAATCCCCAGATAATTTGTCTATATTAAAGAGTGCAAGTCAAGTTTGCTTTCCCAAATTTTTCTGCAGAAAATCCAATGCATTTGAAATAGTACCATCCATCACCGCTTCAGATATGCTGTCCTTGAAATAATTTGGACTAGCTGAAATTTGCAGGGGTGGGGTGCGGTGGGTATATGTGTTACTTTTTTTGAGCCTGGAACTGTATAACAAAATTTAGGAACTCCAACCCAACCGTATTCCAATTTGTAAAATTTATCTTCAAAGCTCCACTCAACCACAATATAGAAACTCCACTTTCACATGGATCTTTAAAGCCACGCCTTTAAAATATCACTTAAAATTCAAGTCAGTTAATAAATTGGATCTTCCTCAATGATCTTGAGCGCTCACCAGCCTACAGTATACAATATACGGGATTGATAAAAGAGGAATAGTAAGTAACATACTATGAGGAAACTCAAGTCTTGGAGTTTTCTTTCGTTGGGGGTCTTATGTGGAACCCTGACATTAACCCGAATCTAGCTCTGTCATTCTGTATTCATTTGTTCTGTAAAATAAGCTTCATATTTTAACTTTCATCCCCTCTCAGTTTTAGCAACCTTCAATTCTGAGCTCCTTCAGTTCATTCAAACTTTCTCATTATTTTTTTATCAACTATTCCTAATTTCATAGCGCTGAGAATTTAGTTTTCCCCATTGACATCGGTAATACTTCGACCAATATAATTTTTGTTGTAGATAACCTTTATATGTTGCAGCAGGTTCCTTCCCGCTTTCAGCCTGAATAAAGTTCACGAAGAGATGATGAGCTCAGATCCTAAAATTCTTCTGCTTCTTTAAAAAAAAAATCCTATGGATTTTTCAAAATAAAATAAGAAAGGGTCAGAGGGATTGAATCTCATTTGGGAAAATGCCTTTATCATATCATAAGCTAAAATTAACTAACAAACCACAATCTGAACGCCCTTCCAGATAAACATTTACAGATTCTGCAACCAATCCAGAATACCAATAACCAAAACCCCATAAGACTAACTTCCGTATTTTTCTTATTTAAAATATAAGATGAAAATGAACAGCGGGCAGCTGGAATCACCACATATTGATTAAGAGTGGCTGAACGGTTTTTCAGCATCTAACTAAATCAGTGTGAAAAGGGTAATTGTTTCAAAAAAAAAAATACCCTCAATTCTCACACCATCTTACATTAGATTTTGCTGCTGCCCTCAGAAGGAACTCGCCCAATTTCTCATACATATTAGCATTATGCTGTCAAGAGAAGCTTCCCATTACAATTTGCTCCTACTTTGGGTGGCCTTTTGACAAAGCCATGGGTAGATGTATGGCATAATCATACCTCTTAGGAAAACAATGTCCTGAAAATGTCTAATTTAAATAACTATCTTGGGTTTTTCCTCTATTGTAGTGTTCTCAGTTTTAGCAACGTGAAGACAGGTGGACTTCAACTTCCAAAATTCCTCAGCCAGCATTCGCTCAATTGTTAAATCCACAGAGGGAATATTGTTAGGTCCCTTACAACTCTGTTATTCTATTCTATACTAAGTGATATTCAGTTGTATCATCCTTCCCAATCCATGCCAAATGCATAGTCTATGGTCGTGATGGTGAACCTATGGCATGGGTGCCACAGGTGGCACGCAGAGCCATATCGGTGGGCACGCAAGCTCAGCTCCGGCATGCATGCATGTGCCAGTCAGCTGATTTTTGGGCCTTCTAGGCCTACCAGAAGTCAGGAAACACACTGTTTCCAGTCTCTGGGGGGTGGGGAAGGCTATTTTTGCCCTCCCCAGGCTCCTAGAAAAGCTCTGGAGCCTGAAGAGAGCAAAAAACAGGCCTATTGTGCCATCATGTGCCAAAAGTGGGGGGAGCATGGGGGGAGGGCGCATAGAATTATGGATGTGAGCACATGTGCGTGTGACCCCACCACGCTCCCCCCACTTTTGGCATGCGATGGCAAAAAGGTTAGCCATCACTGGTCTATGGGATAAAGAAACGTTGGCTCTCTTTAAATGCTCCAAATTTGTAATTTCAGTAGACCGTAGCAGCATGGCCCAAAGGTGAGAGATACTGAAGTGATGGTACATCACAGAACCATCACATAACTTCATCTCTGTTCCACAGATAAGGCAAGGAACATTGCCATGAACCAGAGGTGGGTGTCAGCAGGTTCTGACCAGTTCTGGAGAACCGGTAGTGGAAATTTTGAGTAGTTCAGAGAACCGGTAAATACCACCTCTGGCTGGCCCTGTCCCCATTTATTCTCTACCTCCCGAGTCCCAGCTGATTGGGAGGAAATGGGGATTTTGTAGTATCCTTCCCCTGGATTGGGGGGGGAATGGAGATTTTACAGTATCCTTCCCCTGCCATGCCCACCAAGCCACACCCACCAAGCATGCCAGGCCCACCAAGCCACACCCATAGAACTGATAGTAAAAAAAATTGAAACCCACCACTGTTGCAGATGTTTTAAAAACTGTTCAGTCACATTTACTTTTTACCTCTAGACTGGGCAGGGATCAAAACTAGGAAGATTTAGCAAGCTCCAGGGGACTGAAATGTAACTACTTTTGATTGATAGATGACAAGCTGGGTGAGTCAATCCTATCCAAATACAAATTAAATTAAAAAGTAGATACCCTTGAAACACTTGTAACGTCAGTTCCTGGTCAAGTTGATTAATTTGGACCAGTGATACAGCATTTTGCTCACAAGCTTACAAACAAATCAAAAAATTCTCCACTAGATAACCATTAATCCCTAATGCATTTTTTTTCCTTTAAGCTTTTGCCTTTTTAAGAAATAATACTCTGCTTTTTAAAAAAAAAAACAGGTTATAGTTTTATTGTTTTATTATATCTAATGTCAAAGATAAATATAGAATGCCGTACCTGTGTCTGAATGTCAAGAGGAACTCTAGAAGCTTCAACAGATCAAGGTGCACAGATAGTTTCTACAATTGCAGTTAATTTGCAAGAACCTATTAAAAATAACCAGAATCAGTGCCAGGAATAACGACATCATTTTCTCCCTAACTTCAATGATAATTTTTTTAAAAGAAACATTTTAATGCTTTTTGCTTTCAAAAGAGAAAATGGTATTTTTACTTTGGAATTCCATAATATTGTAGATAGGAGCACTTAGCACTGGTTTGTTTTTGTTTATTTTAGGACAAATGAATAGAATAGAATAGAATAGAATAGAATAGAATAGAATAGAATAGAATAGAATAGAATAGAATAGAATAGAATAGAATAGAATAGAATAACAGAGTAGGAAGGGACCTTGGAGGTCTTCTAGTCCAACCCCCTGCTTAGGCAGGAAACCCTAACCACTTCAGTCAAGTGGTTATCCAATCTCTTCTTACAAACTTCCAGTGTTGGAGCATTCACAACTTCTGGAGGCAAGTTCTTCCACTAATGAATTGTTCTAACTGTCGGGAAATTTCTCCTTAGTTCTAAGTTGCTTCTCTCCTTGATTAGTTTCCATCCATTTTTTCTTGTCCTGCCCTCAGGTACTTTGGAGAATAGCTTGACTCCCTCCCAAGCCCCTGATAGGGAAGGGCAGAATTTAAAAGGCATACTGGCATCCTTTGAATTATTATAACTATTACCTCTTCCTCCTCATGAGAGATGGGCCCAGAATAGACTCCAACAACAGATGTCTGCTCTGTCAGAGAGAAGGAAAGACTACGCCCTGACATTAGCCCCTTCTGTCCACTGCACCATAACAATCACATTCCATTTCTTTTCATTCTGCATGAATAGCTGTACCCAATTTTCTTGCTGGAACCCTGATGCAAAAGTCAATCTAAGACAAAATGCACTACATTCTGCCATTTTCAAACGTACACCCCCCCCCTCCTCTGGTCTCGCCGGGGAGTCTTGCTTTGCCTTCCACAATACCTCCAGTAACCAATTGTTCATTTAGTCACCAGAAACAGTACAGAAGACTCAGTCAATCTCAGGTTGGGAGCTATTTATATATATAAAAAATATTTTTCCCCCAAGGGATGGAGGGAGGGAGGGAGCATTGCAAGTATTTCTATTAATAATTTCTGGTGATTCTTGTGAGGTTTGTCAGTACACCAAAAGGCAAGATTACAGAAATATCTTATATGTGTGTGTGTTTGTGTGTATGTGTGTGTGTATGTGTAGTGTACACATGTAGTGTATACAACCATACACACAGATACACACAGAGGCAGGCACATCTGCAAAAAGAAAGCCAGTCAATTATTGGTATTTGAGGAGAAAATAGAAGAGAAATGAAAAGCTAGTGTACAAGAAGGAAAACATCAAGAATAATTTACAAAATATGGTTTTTGAAACCTTCAGAGGAAGATCTATCTATCTATCTATCTATCTATCTATCTATCTATCTATCTATCTATCTATCTATCTATCTATCATCTATCTATCTGTAGGTCTATATATAGCCTCCCTTTATTTATAGTATTATCAGCAAAAATATATATATATATGTTTTCTGAGGTTTTCGCGGGTGTTTGTATGTAGGTCTTTGGTTATTCGGGTCTTCTCCCGCGTAGAATTGGAAGTATCTTGGTGACGTTTCGACGAAGTCTCATTCGTCATCTTCAGGCTGGTGTTCTCGGCTTCGTTCTTCCAGGAGCAATGGAATCCTTAAAGGAGATATTTGCTCCTGGAAGCACGAAGCCGAGAACACCAGCCTGAAGATGACGAATGAGACTTCATCGAAACGTCGCCAAGATACTTCCAATTTTACGTGAGAGAAGACCTGAATAACCAAAGACCTACATATGGTTATTCGGGTCTTCTCCCACGTAAAATTGGAAGTATCTTGGCGACGTTTCGATGAAGTCTCATTCGTCATCTTCAGGCTGGTGTTCTCGGCTTCGTGCTTCCAGGAGCAAATATCTCCTTTAAGGAGATATTTCCTGTCAGTGAGAACAATTAATCCAAGGAACTACTTGCCTCCAGAAGATGTGGTTGTCCAACGCTGGAGATTTTTAAGGAAACATTGGACAACAATTTATCTGAAATAGTTTATTTATTTATTTATTTATTTATTTATTTATTTGTTTGTTTGTTTGTTTGTTTGTTTGTTTCAATTTATAAACTGCCCTTCTCCTTGCGGACTCAGGGTGGTGAACAGCCAGAATAAAACATGATATACAAAAATTAAAACCAATTAAAAAATATTAAATATTTTCAGCCGTCAATTAAAACAGTCCAATTTAAAATCAATTACAATTTAAAACAGAGGATGGGATCAAGCCAGCCCGGTTAGATGGAACAAATGGGTTTTAAGGGCCTGACAAAAGGTCCGGAGGTCTGATATCCTGCGTATCTTAGAGCTTCCTGCCCAAGCATGGGGTTGGACTTGAAGACCTTCAAGGTCCCTTCCACCTCCATTATTCTGTTATTCAGTATTCCAAATGTGGCCTCACCAAAGAGAGAGTTTCCTCTATAATAGAATGAGCTTTCTGATCAACATGGCACTCGTCATGCTGTTGTTTTAAAATTCTTATCAGTAAATGTGATGGATGGTTTTACGGGGAGGGGGAACCCCTCGTTCTTCAGATATCTTAAAAATACATTTTACACAAGCCACATGGTTTCTCCACTCATCGTTTCCCCCCTCCAAAGCTACAATACTTATACTTCTGCCATAATATAGAGGCAAGCGTTGACATTCCAGATGTTACTGAAATACCGTTCCAAATATCTCTAGGAAGAGATGCCCAATGGTGATGGAAACTGAGAGCTACAGTCCATTAACATACGGGTTTCCTCTGGCAGCATTGCTCTGCCTGCCTTGACTGATTGATTGATAAACAGATGCACACTGAGACGGGAGGGAAGGCAAGTTATTCTACAAATTAGAGGCTTGGGGGGAGGGGGGAAGGAAGTTTCATGCGATTCCCTCCATTTATTGCTGTCAAATGTTCTCTCTCTTTCATTGAAGTCAATGGTCCAATAAATAGGAGTGCAGATACATGCTCGAAATACTGAAATAACTCTCGATATTGACTTCCGTTGTCTTGCATGCAAAGCACCAATTCACCTGATCCCCTTCAAATATTAAAACACTCTGAGAATAAAACCACTTCTCGTGAGGAGGGCTAGAAGAGGTCATGCTCACTTTTCAGAAAACTCTCCCTTCACAAGATTAACTCATCACAACTATTCTTTTCATTGTAACCCAGAGGATTCAAGGACCAGTCCAAAGAGTCTGACAATTGCACCAATATGGGTAAAATTCAGAGAGGATACATCAGTAAGCACTGCTTCAGGATCAATGCTGCAACCGAAAATACATATCAGTATGGTACTAACTTGGTACTCAACTGCTTTGAAACTCATCAAATGTGATACTCATGTACATTTTGATGTGAACATTTTATCCTGGTACTCATTGTGTATTTGGTACTTAATGCATAAGCTAGAACTTGTTAGTGTGGGCTGCCTTGTGACTCATTACATTATTCCTTATGGAAAAAATTTGTTTGGTTCAGTTCTACTCTGTTCCAGAAAATTTGTAGTACAGGGTTGAAATGAGGGGTCCTTGGTGCTGTCTAAGCTTGGTTGTTTTCATTACCTAACGAGATAATATCATCAGTGTGGGAAGGGAGTGGGGTTTGCATTCTGTTCCTATTCTATTTTCCAATATCTATTCTATTCTATTCTATTCTATTCTATTCTATTCTATTCTATTCTATTCTATTCTATTCTATTCTATTCTATTCTATTCTATTCTACTCTACTCTACTCTACTCTACTCTACTCTACTCTACTCTACTCTACACTACTCTATTCTATTCTCAATTCCTATTCCATTTTCCAATATCTATCCTATCCTATCCTATCCTATCCTATCCTATCCTATCCTATCCTATCCTATCCTATCCTACCCTACCCTACCCTACCCTACCCTACCCTACCCTATCCTATATTCCTATTCCATTTTCCAATATTTATCCTATCCTATCCTATCCGATCCGATCCGACCGATCCTATCCTATTAATTCCTATTCCCATTTCATTCCATTCCATTCTCTCTCTATATATTAGCAAATCATAATGCATTATATGTTGCATGCTATTTACCATAATCTAGACATTTTCATGTGGATGTTGCTCTCATTCTTGAGATTCACTGCTGTATTCCTTTAAAAAACCCAAAGCTATATCACACCACTTCAAACGGCAAAATACAAAATGCAATTTCGTATTTAATGGCTGTCATGGCAGGTCATCCATTGGCGTAGACTAACATATCCAAACAAGCTCAGATGAGATCCTTGTAGCGAAAAAGGGAAGCTGCCTGTCAGCAATTCATCTGGTTATATTTTAATTCAAATTTTCATTCTCTCTCCTGGATTCACCAGTCCTCTTTGGTGGGCAGAGATCTTTAGCCAGTGGTGGGATTCAAATTTTTTTACTACCAGTTCTATACATATGGCTTGGTGGGCGTGGCATGGCTTGGTGGGCATGGCTTGGTGGGCATGGCAGGGGAAGGATACTGTAAAATCTCCATTCCCACCCCACTCCTGGGGGGAAGGATATTGCAAAATCCCCATTTCCTCCCGATCAGCTGGGACTCCGGAGGCAGAGAATAGATGGGAACAGGATCAGTCAGAGGTAGTATTTACCAGTTCTCTGAACTACTCAGAATTTCCGCTACCAGTTCTCCAGAACTGGTCAGAACCTCCCTGAATAGCACCTCTGTCTTTAGCTGATGTGCGCATGTTGCCTTTTTTCTTTCTTTTGGACTTTTTGGACTCTAGGAGTCTCTGGAGGCTGGGGACAGCAAAAAACTTCCTGTCCAACAGAGAGTTGGGAACTGGGCTGTTTCAGGCCTCCCGAGGACCTCCGAGGGGATGGGGAAAGCTGTTTTCGCCCTCCCCAGATGCATAGAGAGGATCTGGAGACTGGTAAGAAAGAAAAATGGGCCCTTCCCCCTCCGCCCCCACCAGACCCTCTGGAGGCAGGAAACAGCCTGTTTCCCTACTTTTGGTGGGCCCAGAAGGCCCAAAAATCAGATGGCCAGCAAGTGCATGCCATAGGTTTTCCATCACAGCCCTATGTAGTGGTTTCTTTGAAGACAATGTAGAAGCTCCTAAGCGGCCCCAAATGCATTGAGCCTTCTTTTAACTGGAAGTAACAGAGTTAACAGCGTGACACCAATGATCGTGTTCCAAGTCCAGGTCGAAGTGCTGATTATCACCTATAAAACCTATATGGCTCAGCTCCCAGAAACACACAGACTGTTTTTCACAGCAGTTTTGGGCCTGGATGATCTGCAGTTTAAGGGAGGATATGGTTCACACCCTCATGAACTGTAAAAGCAGTGGAAATCTATTCAAATATCACATTTCCTAACTCTCTGCCCTTTAAAAGGGCATTTAAAGCTCACAGGGTGTTTGGGTGTTGGGGATAAAAGGCTTGGCTTTTAATTAGTTAGGGGATTCAATTGTGCTTTATACTTTTTCTCACAGTTATTGTAAACTGCCCGAAGCTTTAGGAAGTCGCTAGCAGGAAAAAAATCTTTTATAGATAAATAAATTTCAAACTGTGCCTAGCGAGATATAATTGCACTGCAACTCACAAACGTCAGTTGATAAAACATGAATTGGTTCGTGATAAAATGAGAACTGAACAATATTTTTCCCCCTACCCCTATTAAAATAACTTCTCTCTCTCCAGTCTGTGGGGCTGAAAGCACCAAAGAAACAAAGCTGTAGGTTGCTCATGGCCCAGTAACGATATCAGAGCAGTGGAGAAAAGTCAGAACAATTTCAAGAACGACAGAAAGAAGGAATGCTTTCTTCATGGGATACATTTAAAAGAAATTTGCAGGCCAAATAATTCCATGCAGTGGGGTCAGGGAAGAGGCTCCTTCCTCCCTTTCCTTCCCTTCCCTCCCTCCCACCCTCCTCCTTTCCCTTTCCCTTCCTTCCTTCCTCCCTCCCTCCACTCCCTCCCCTTTCCTTCCTTCCTCCCCTCCCTCTCCCTTTCCTTCCCTCCTTCCTGCCTCCCTCCTGTCCCTCCCTCCCCCCTTCCCCTTCCTTCCTTCCATCCTCCCTCCCTCGCTCCCCACCGTCCCTCCTTTCCAGAGGTGAGTTTCAGCAGGTTCTGACCAGTTCTGGAGAACCGGTAGCAGAAATTTTGAGTAGTTTGGAGAACTGGTAGTAAAAATTCTGACTGGTCCCGCCCCCATCTATTCTCTGCCTCCCAAGTCCCAGCTAATTGAGGGGAAATGGGGATTTTGTAGTAACCTTCCCCTGGATTGGGGAGGGAATGGAGATTTTAAAATATCCTTCCCCTGCCACGCCCACCAAGCCACGCCCACCAAGCCATGCCCACAGAATCGGTAGTAACTAATTTTGAAACCACCACTACTCTTTTCCCTTTCTTTCTTTCTTCCTCCCTCCCTTCCTTCTTTCCCTCCCTCCCTTCCTTCCCTCCTTTCCTTTTCTCCTTCCTCCCTTCCTCCTCTCCCTCCCTTCCCTTCCCTCCTTTTCTTTTTCCTTTTCCCCTTCCTTCCTTCCATCCATCCATCCATCCATCCATCCATCCATCTTTCTTTCTTGTGAAAACTCCTGGACTTAACCATAAGCTTCAAGAAGAAAAATTCAGATAAATTCTTGGGGATGGAGCACAATGATGTGCACTTGTTTAATGATCTAGTAGGAAAAAGAAGGAGGTGTGTGAGCATTGTGACTTGTATTGAACAAGACTGGTGTCAGTTCTTCCAAAAAGGCAGCGTTGAGAAAACAGGCATGGCAAGAATCCCAGGAAAGCACTTTATTATTCTAAAATAGAATAGCAGATACCTTGAAAGCCTGTCCAAGTTGCTCTGTCCCCTTTTTATACCAAACAAAAATCAAGTGAGTTTATTCTGAGTTTCTTTCTTACGCTTCTCTCTTTCTCAAAACTATGCAATTTATTTTTGGGCAAATCTCCCCTTTAATGGCTCATCCCTTCCTTCCCTGGGCCCATCGTGAACTTTACATTCCTTTACCAGCACTTTACAAGCAAGAAAAAATAAAATAAAATAAAAAACAGAAGCCTCTTTTTCAGACAAAGAAAACTTCTGAGAGACTGCAAAACAGAATTTAACACAGCGTGCGCCGGCATTATCACAGAGGGAAATGTAATAATGTGGGACTCAGGTGTAGAGAAATTGTACAAATATAGTTAGCCTTGTTTCCTTTCATTTAAACACGTGTTTGGCTCCAAATAAAACAAAAGTAAGTTGGGGTGGTTTTTTTCCCCCTTTGCCACACTCTTTTCATTATTTTAATTCCTTTATCTGGAAAGGCAATTCAATTTATCCGCAAAACTCCTTGGCAGAAGGATAAGATAATTGTGAATCTGAAAATCCCCATGTAGGAGAAACATATTAACCTCAAAGTACTGGCGTCTTTTGATAATCAAAAAACAAAAAGTTGCTTGCCTTACTTAATCCACTGAGTCATAAGCGATTACAGGGAAGAATATATTAACATCTAACCATTATTGTTCGCCTCCACCAAAAAAAAATTCATACGATCTAAATTTGCTCACATATAATTTTAATAACAGGTCTATCAACAACCTCAGATAAGCAGATGATACCACTCTAATGGCAGAAAATGAAGAGGAACTAAAGAGCCTCTTGATGTGGGTGAAGAAGGAGAGTGCAAAAGTTGGCTTGAAACTCAACATTAAGAAAACTAAGATCATGGCATCCGGCCCTTTCAATTCCTGGCAAATAGATGGGGAAGAAATGGAGGTAGTGATAGATTTTATTTTCCTGGGCTCCCAGATCACTGTAGTTGGGGAGAGCAGCCAAGAAATTAAAAGATGCTTGCTCCTGGGGAGGAAAGCTATGGCAAATCTAGACAGCATACTAAAGAGCAGACACATCACCCTGCCAACAAAAATGTGTATAGTCAAGGCTATGGTTTTCCCAGTTGCAATGTACAGCTGTGAAAGTTGGACCATAAGGAAGGCTAAGCGCCAAAGAATTGAGGCCTTTGAACTATGATACCGGAGAAGACTCCTGCGAGTCCCTTGGACTGCAAGGCGATCCAACCGGTCAATTCTAGAGGAGATCAACCCTGACTGCTCTTCAGAAGGCCAGATCCTGAAGATGAAACTCAAATACTTTGGCCACCTAATGAGAAGAAAGGACTCAGTAGAGAAGAGTCTAATGCTGGGAACGATTGAGGGCAAAAGAAGAAGGGGACGGCAGAGAACGAGGTGGCTAGATGGAGTTACTGAAACAGTTGCGTAAGCTTAAGTGGACTCCAGAGGATGGTAGAGGACAGGAAGACCTGGAGGAACGTTGTCCATGGGGTCGTGATGGGTCAGACACGACCTCGCAACTAACAACAATAATGCTAAACTTTTCTCCAATGTAGCAGACCAAAAAAAAATGATACATTTATACTCATGAAAAGAAAGCCAATGTTCGCTCTTCTGAACCAAACCAAACAGCCACTTTCTCTACAAAGATATTCCTTTGTCTAGTGTTAGAATAGAGGCCACAATTCCCATGTTCTATCTGTATGACATTTTTTTTTTTTTTTGTTCAAGGTGGAACTGCCTCCAACATAACAACAATCAGTGGGATAAAGCTGAATTCTCATCTGGATTTAAGCCATAGATTGAGATAAGCAAGCAAGGGAAAGAAAAAGGCATTATGGCTACTTAATGTGCTAAATTAACACATAAGCCACAGTTTATAACAGTTGGGTTCGTGTGGCTTCCTGAGGATACTGAACTAGTCGAGGTGAGTGTCAAGCCAAATAGAAAAAGAAAAAAAGAAAAAGCTAAAAATTAACACTGGGGAAAAAAGAAGCACTTTTAGGAATTCAGATTAACAGAGTTGGAAGAGGCCATCTAGTCCAACCCCCCACCCAAGCAAGAGACCCTACACCATTTCTGACAGATGGCAGTCCAGTCTCTTCTTGAAAGCTTCCAGTGATGAAGCTCTCACAACTGCCGAAGGCAACTTCTGTTCCATTGGTTGATTGTTCTCACTGTCAGGAAATTTCTCCTTATTTCCAGATTGAATCTCTCTTAAGCAGAGTGATGACATTCGGGAAAAAAACTGTTCTTGTTTCTAGTTGTTCTGGTGTGCAATGCTCTATAACATCAGTTTTACGGTAGAAGTTGAAACAATTTATGTCCAGGATGCGAGGGGGTCTGTAGATATTTTCACAGCCCTCTTGTTGACTTGTGCAATATACAGTTCCTCAATGGAAGGCAGGTTGGTAGCCATTGTTTTTTCTGCAGTTCTAATTATCCATTGAAGTCTGTGTCTGTCTTGTGTGGTTGCAGAGCCAAACCAGACAGTTATGGGGGTGCAGATGACAGACTCAAGGATCCCAAGTTTCAATGAAGTCAGAAGCGTAGTCCTCCTACTAAAAGTAAAGTAGCCACATTGCTTTACTTCTCTTGTGTAACCTCTTCTAGCCTTTGGAATTGTTCAGTATTTCATGACTGGAAAAAAAACCCTACTCTTTTATGACTGGAAGTAGCCATAGAAGGATACCAGATGGAGGTTGGCCGGTTTAATGATGGGTCAATCACTTCCCTGAAAGAAGATAGCTAAATTACAAGGTTGAAGAAACTCTTCTAGGAGATGGATTCTTTAAAAACCTGAACAGGAAGAATTTGCTGCCGTTTCATGACCTGAATATGGCTCATAGATTTGACACTTTGGCATATAGATTTTTTCTTGCTTCCCAGTGACTATTTCATGCTGAGCAAGCACACTAGACCTGAAGATGAATGGTTGGATTGTTGCAAAGGTAAGAGGTTTGTGGAGGCATTAGCAAGGATCTGGAGAAGTCCTATGCCTTTTTAAAAAATATGTCATATTTCAAAATTTCCCCCTATGTCGTCAGGGTGCTTCACTCCAAGCTAACCTGATGGAAAGGCAGTTTTGATTGGTATGGATGGTGTCCCTGGTTTGAACTTTATTTGATGGTAATTTAATTTATTTTTTTAAGGTCATCAAACAATATAGTGGAAAGCAAACCTGTACATCCTGATATTGTTTTTAAAACATAATAACTGATTTCTTTATAACTGGCGCAAGTGCCCTATAGATTGGGATCAGCTCGGAAATGAAACAGACTCATCACTGTTCACTGTTCAGCATCTCTTCTGTTCACTTCTGCCACAATCTTTCATTTATATGAATAGAATAGATATTCTGCCGCAGCTATGGATCCTAAAGAACACAGCACACACAAGTTTGTACAAAACTTAAATTTACTGAAATAACTCAGTCTTTTCCAAACAAAGGCTGTTAATAAACTTCCTTAACAGCCTACAAGAAAACAAAGATAAAGTAATCACAATCTTACTAAGGTAGGCAGAAAGCCCAGAAGCAATTTGCAAAGAATCCAGACGCGAAGGAGAATGAACTAAAATTGTTCCCTACAAAATTGCTTCAGTTGGCATTCCTCCTTAAATAGGCTAAGGGAGTGGCCAATTAGCCCCAAGCCTTATTCTTGAGGAGACCTCCTTCTGAGGAGCCACTCCTGCCTTTTGGCAGCTCTGCGCGCCAAAAGGCAGGAGTGCATCGAGAAGAGGCTCCTCCTCTTTGTCCTCTTCACTTAAAGGAGCTTCTGGATGTTCTGAAGGCCCTGGTTGAATCCCTGCCTCTGGCACCAGGTCTTCTCCAGCCTCCTCATTGTCTGACTTGGGTGCCAGCTGCACAGGCTGCTGGTGCAGCACCACACCAGCCTCCTCGTTGTCAGAATCAGCTACAATCTGCACAGGCCACTGACGGGCCACAGGAATAGAATAGAGTAGAGTAGAGTAGAGTAGAGTAGAGTAGAGTAGAGTAGAGTAGAGTAGAGTAGAGTAGAATAGAATAGAATAGAATAGAATAGAATAGAATAGAATAGAATAGAATAGAATAGAATAGAATAGAATAGAATAGAATAGAATAGAATAGAATAGAATAGAATAACAGAGTTGGAAGGGACCTTGGAGGTCTTCTAGTCCAACCCCCTGCTTAGGCAGGAAACCCTACACCACTTCAGACAAATGGTTATCCAACTTCTTCTTAAAAACTTCCAGTGTTGGAGCATTCATGACTTCTGGAGGCAAGTTGTTCCACAGATTAATTGTTCTAACTGTCAGGAAATTTCTCCTTAGTTCTAGGTTTCTTCTCTCCTTGATTAGTTTCCGTCCAATTGCTTCTTGTTCTATCCTCAGGTGCTTTGGAGAATAGTTTGACTCCCTCTTCTTTGTGGCAGCCCCTGAGATATTGGAACACTGCTGTCATGTCTACCCTACTCCTTCTTTTCATCAGACTAGACGTATGTTTTAGCCTCCAGTCCCCTAATCATCTTCTCTGCACTCTTTCTAGAGTCTCAACATCTTTTTTACAATGTGGCGACCATAAAACATGGACTCAGCCTTGATAATGGTGTAATAATACTTAATGCCAGCAAATTTTGTTGCTCATCTCTTCCTTTGAGATTTAATGAAAGCACGGGAAGCCATGAAAGGAGCAAATCAATAGAAGAATGACTGCAATGAATGAAAGAGGGAACGCTTGTAACTAAATGAGTACAAAATACCATGAGGTTTCCACCAACATTTTTGTCTCCTTTGTCTCCTTTGAAGAGGACATTTTTGTCTCCGATTTTATGAGAACTGGAAGGGAGGAAAAAAAAACTGGATTACGAGAGTCAACCATCAGGAAGTAAGTTTTTCATAATTTCCTCCAAGTTCAGACAAAACAACAAACAAATTCTAGCTTGCTATCTTAACAATTCTTCCCATAATGCCCTGAGAATCAGATGGCCTGTACTCCAAATAATAACTCCTCATTCCCTTGGTCCTTACTTATAGCTCATTGTTTACTGTTGAGTTAATTAAAGTTGACCTGAAAAGGTGACATGGATTTTTAAAATGATTTTTGGGGAAGCCCTTTGAGATTCACTGTGTAAGGAGTATAAGGATGAAGCCCACCAAGAATGAAGACGTGATGTCTCCCAATTCTTAGGATTCCTGCTAGCATAAGGAACTTTTTGGTTGTCACATCAATGTTTACTCATGAAACAGACCCTGGGCCTGGGTGGAATGACTTTAAGACAGCTTTGTTTTCTTTTGTTCCATCTCACACACACATATTTATAAATGGAATCCAGCAGGGTAATTCTCACACTTATTAGATGAATCCATCTCCAGTAATACATAAAGTGAGCTAATCCTTATAAAAGTTCCCCTGGAGTCCTCAGCTCAAATATTAAAATATTACCGGCCAGAAATTCTCATTAAAACAAAACCATCACTGTACAGGTGACGTCTTCCTTAGAGAATGTCAATTTTGTGGAAGTAAAAGCAAAATAAGACAGCCAAGGATTGGAATAAAATTGTTTTTCCGCACAGCATCGTTAAAATTGCAAGGCATGGTAAAGAATCAAAAGAAAGACTCATGCTGTATTTGATATAGTTGCAAAAAAGAATACTGCTCCCTATTTTTCAAACATAGCCAAGGGATGCAAAGGGTAGAATTATATCATTTGTCCCCAAGTTGCTTGCTGTGAAGGTAGTTTTCTTACATGACAGTGGGGTAGAAAGTTAAAAAAAAGCATTGTTTAGGAAAAACCGCTAAGAAATAAGGGTAAAAATCAGATTAAATCAAAATGTAATCTGATAAGAGGGAATAATGCCTTAAGCCATGGTTTAAAAGTAGCATGTCTTACCGTACAAGTGCAAATTTAAACAAACCACCTGATGGATTATCACAGTGTCCGTCTTATTAATTGGCCTTCAACCGTAAGCCACATTTTTATAAACCAGAGTGGATTGGTTCATTCTTCTTCTTGTGCCATATCCATCTTCGGACATTGGCGATCATGTTGGCAATCCTATTTTTGTCAACAGCCACATGAAAAAGTGCTGCTGAGTTTTATCCAAATCAGTCCCTTAGATTTTGAAGCCATGATGTTCTTATCTGCCTGGACCTCGTTTGCCTTCAATTTTTCCCTGGAGAATTAAGTGAAGTACGCCATATTTTTCCGGGTGTCGCATCGCATGTCTGGATGATTCATATATCACATTAAATCAGGGTACCCAACATAGTTGATACCAATTGCCAAGCATCAATGGGATGATCCCTTGTTATTATCTATAGTACCATGAGTTAAAACACTATTTATTACATTATTGTCATCTCATGAAAGTTTGGGGCGTGATGTATAATCTGAATCAAACTTAGAATTTGGGATCCCTGAATTAAACCTTTATGTAGCTTCCCAGTTTTAATAGTGTTGTAATTAACCCAAGTCGTCCCAACGATCATATATTGGGGGGGGGGGTGGATATAAATTACAGCAATATATTTATTTATGAAATGTATTGGCTGCCCATCTTACCACAGGGTAACTCATATTTACCATATTTTTTGGAGTATAAAATGCACCTTAGTTCTTGGGGAGGAAAATAAGAAAAAAGCTGATTGGTGGGTGGATTGGCCTCCCGGAATACCCCCAATCAGCTGTCACCCAGAGGTCAATTTTAGGAACATGTTCATTGATTGTGAGCTCTGTGCCTTCCTTTTTTTTTCTACCTCTGAAACTTCTGAAACTCTGTTTCAGAAAAAAAAAATCTGCCTCTGAAAACCTCCAAAACAGAGCTTCAGAAAAAAAAGCCTTTTTTTTCTGAAGCTCTATTAGGAGGCTTTTTTTCTGAAGCTGCTTTCAGAGGCCTCTGAAATCTCCATTTGGGAGGCTGGGCGGGGCTACATTCAGAGGATAAAACGCACCCAGATTTTCAACCTCTTTTTTTTGGAGGGGGGAAGGTGCATCTTATACTCCGAAAAATACGCTATTCCTTTTCAGGTTAAGTAGTAATTATTCCTTTTTAAAGTTATGTTACATTCTTGTTTCCTTTTCCACCCAGAAATGAAATAGATAATGTAACAGAAAATACTGTGCAGTTCACTGGTTTGCTGCATCTATAGAACCTGTTAAAAGATTACACAATCTGATTAAAACAGCCAGCTTTTCTTTTCTCTTTTTCTCCTTGACAAAGGATACAGCATAACCGACTGAGGAGCAAAAATACTTCTATTACTATGTCAGAGAAGAAACTGCATTCATTGAAAACTGAAACACTTGGCTTCATTTGTATAAATCAATTGTTCTCCTAGATGAATATAAAGAAAAATGACTCCAGTGGATGCTAAGATTGCTTTGTTTTGTTTCTGTTTAATTAACTGATGACTAGCTTAATTGGGATAGTACATCTTAACTACATCTGGATGTCTGCCTCACTCAATTAGATGTTCTTGCTAATAACTCCTGCCCTCCTCCAAGGTACTGAAGCTATTATAACCTTAAAAATTACTTCCAAGGTCATATTGTAAGAATGATGCCATTCTGTATCTTCTATTCTTTGGTTTTACTTGATGATCGATTTTAACACAGTTTAGAAGGAGCCAATTTGGTCTAGTGGTGAAGGCACCAAGCTACAAACCAGGAGACATATGAAGAATGGTTATAGGAACCAGTAACTGGGTCAGGGTTCTGACTGATGCCCTAATTAAATCATGACCCTCGAGCCAAGCTTCAAAAGAAATCCAGTTATTTATTAGGAGTTCCATGTCAGCATATTCCCAAGTGAAGCCAGCTCTGACCCTACCTAATTTATGCCCCAATCATGACTCCGTTTCCCCCCTCCCCCAGGGTGTGTCATCAATCGCATTTGCCAATGGAGCAATTTTGCGGATTGTAGAGACCACTCCCCTCTGGCCGCTGTCAGTAACCCTGGGAGACAGCCTTGAGAAAGATATGTTTGGAATGTGCTCCTGTCTGTGACTGCCGTGTTACTTCGTCGGTTTCTCATTCCCCCTTGCCTATGGCAACTCGAGAGCAGGCCAGGGATGCTTTGCGAGTTGACAGGCTGCTTCAGGACGAACAGTCCATAACTACAGGGCAGGTGGCTAGATTCTGTGCAGCAGCACTGGGGATTCATTGGAAACATGTGTCTAGTCCACCATACGTATTTTATACAACAAATGTGGCAAATCCTTTGCACAGCTTATTCTTTTCCCTTTTAGTATTAAACTGACTATGGACCTCACAGTTTATGGATTGCAATTTTAGTATAGTTAGATGATGTATAATTAACAGACTGGATTTTTACCATAGATTTTATCTGTTATTTATTATTTTATTCTAGAATTTTTAATTGTGTATTTACTGAGTGTTTTTATTTGTTCTGGTCTCTGGTTTATGACTGTAATAAACTAAATTGATTGATTGATTGATTGGGTAGACAGATACTGGAATAAATTAGCACCCATTTATGAAGATGATCAGGAACAAAAATTTAAATTTTACAAAGAAAGATGAAAGGAAACTGCAATTAATGGGTCACATTAAAAAAAAGAAAAAAGAAAAAGACCCAAGAGAGGTAAGATCACATTCTTCAAACACCTGACTGTCCATTAAAAAAAAAAAAAAACCATAAAGAACTATTCTCTAATACCCACAGTCAGGGATTGGCTGCTGGGGGTTTGCAGGGGTTCAGGAGAACCTCTAGCTAAGATTCTGTGCAGTTTGGAGAGCCCCCAAATCCCACTCCTGGCTGGCCCCGCCCCCCCTTCCCCTCCCAAGTGTCCCCACGTGGCCCGTTTTGGATGCAGATAGGTGCAGGGCACACACGGAGGCTCAGGGAGGGTGAAAAATAGGCCTAGTGGAAGTTTGAGAAGGCCAAAAACGGGCCCGTTTCTGGCCTCCAGAGGGCCTCCAGAGCTGGGAAGGCCATTTTTGCTCTCCCAGAGGCTCAAGGAAAGCCTCCAGAGCCTCCCCCCACCGTGGAGCAGGAGACCAACTAGGCAATGCCCACTATGGCCATGCCCACCCAACAACCAGGCAGAGAACCCCTTGCTAAAATTTTTGAAGCCCACCCCTGCCCACAATGCAAGAAACAAGGCGGGGGAAAAAAAGAGAGAGAAAACTATAGGAAGGCTAATGGATCTCAAATGTTGGGACAAACTTCCTTAAAAAAAAAAAAAAAAGTTTAGTTATGAAACCAAGTTACCCAAACATTTACCTTGGCTGGATGTCTTAAAGAATAGAAGCCGAATAGCTATAAAATGGGGACATTTTAATTAGGATCCCCGCACTGTGCAGAAAATTAGAATCAATGGCTGCTTCCAAAGTTCTAAGATTAAATGCATTTAAAAGCAACCATGAAATTGAATGGATTAGAAGAATGAAGTATAGATAGGCTGTACCTGACAGGAATGGTTTTTTTTTTTTTCTTCCAATGTAAGAGAATGAGGAAGAAAAGATTGATAGATTTCAGGACTGCAGCAAAAAACAAAACAAAACAAAAGCTTTATCCTTTTCTTCTGCGTTTGCTCTGATCATTATAATTCTTCCTGCCCTTACTAACAATTACTATGCTTCTTAACAATAAACATGGAATTATTGTGATATAAATCCACTGCAGAATGGATTTGGAATGGAAAACCTCTTACTACAGATCAGGAGTGGGCTTCAAAAAGTTTAGTAATGGGTTCCTTGCCCAGGTGCTGGGTGGTTGTGGCCTAGTTGGCCTCCTGCACCACAGCGGGGGTGGTGTTTTTGCCCTCCCCGGGCTCCAGAGGCTTTCCTCGAGCCTCTGGGAGGGCAAAAACAGCTTCCCCAGGCTACGGGGGCCCTCTGGAGGCCAGAAACAGACCCGTTTCTGGCCTTCCCGAACTTCCAGTAGGCCCATTTTTCACCCTCCCCGAGCCTCCGCACGCACTCTGCACTTACCAGCATCTAAAACAGGCCACATGGGGACTCCTGGGAGGGGCAGGGCGGAGTGGGCAGGGCAGGGCCAGTCAGGAGTGGGTTGTGGGGATTCTCCGAACTGCACAGAATCTTAGCTAGAGATTTTCTTGAACCACCGTGAACCCCCAGCTGCCCACCCCTGCTACAGATACACCTCATTTTTCTCATCTAACCCGCTGACTTAGCATATCCCTTCTATTCTAGCTTTATGAAATGAGGTAGTTTGAAAGAAATGGGAAAGCTACAAAGCTATTTCCTAATGTTCTAAAATGTAAGACTTTCATGATACAGGGCTAGGTTATCTGAGGGACCACTTCTCCCCAATTATATCTGCTGTTCCATTAGATCAAGCCGACATGTTATGCTTGGGACCTGCACTTGGTGGGTGCCAGGAGGTAGACCATCTCTGCCCAGGGTGCCCACCTTGTGGAACATTTTCCCCCTGAAGATTAGGTTAGTCCATGTCAGGCGCAAGGAACCAGAACAACACCATGAATGAAGTAACTTCTTTATTGCTGCATGCCTGTTTACAAGAATCTCACCAGACTAACTGCATTCACTTGGGAAGAGTCAAAAAATGGGGTTTAGAGATTCTTGGAGAGGGAAGATCCGATGGACTGCCATGTGTCAGAAATGGTGTAAGGTCTTCTGCTTGGGCGGGGGGTTGGATTAGTTGACCTACAAGGTCCCTTCCACCTCTGTTAATCTCATCTCATCTGATCTCATCTGATCTCATCAAGTTATTTCCTGCTGGGCAAGGGTTCTAAGATTGGCCCCCTCTTCCCACTCTAGTGGTGATTCCACCACATTCCACTTCTTTTTGAAGGACTTTGTTCTAGAAGTCCTTCAGATTTGGTTATACCATCAGGCTCGGAGGCCCCAGGAGGAATTATGAGATTTTAAGATGGGCCCATCATTGGAAATAATATTTACTCTCTCGTATGCTTGGTGGTTGGTAAATTTTACCAACTTTTTCTACTATTAATAATGATTGATTTTACATATTTATTGTTTCCCTTATTCGACTCCACCCAGAGTCACCTTATGTGAGATGGGCAGCTATATAAATCAGATTAAAGGAATAATCTAGATCAGAGTTTGAACCTAAGCATTTACTATCCAGTTTCAATATTCTAACCAATTAATCACAGTGCCAGAATGCTACAGGAACTTAGGTGCATTATAAAATACTTTAAAGCTGAATCTTCTGAGTTTGATAGCTAAAAACAAAACAAAACACCAATTACTCACTAAATAAGGCAAATTAGGGAGCAACTAATAAACATTGACCAATCAATCGTCAAGCCAGATTACAGAAACATAAATCAATGCAAGTTGCTATGCTGTACTTGGACCGACAGATGGCAATACAGTTTAAGAATTTTCTAACACCTTCATTGCATCTTGATTCTGGGAATAGGGTACAGTTATTTTATGATACTTTAGTTATTAGTCTGATAGCATAATAATGCGTACTGATAAGTGGTTATAATAACTGAGAGCCAAAGTCGCTCAGACTTTTCTTAATATCTTCTCTAATTAACTCTGTATTTAAAGTTTGATAAAAGCTATTATAAGCAATGAAAAAGGATCTGGAAGCATATTGATGACAGCATGCAAAGATTTGGTAAGGTTGCGTGGAGTGTCAGGGCCATGAAGTCTGTCACACAGGACAGCAGAATAAAAAGCATTCCAGTTTAAAGTGCTATTTGAATCGCATCTCTATATCTTGATCTACATAGACTTTTATCTTTTTAGGATGCACAAATCAGCCCTGATCAAATTCAAATTGTCAATCTGATTTGGAACAATTTATTAGCAAGATAAGTCAGTTTGAAAAATCTGGTCCGATTCAGAAGGCTTTTAATTTAGAAGACGAAGAAAAAGGAGAAGGAGAAGGAGAAGGAGAAGGAGAAGGAGAAGGAGAAGGAGAAGGAGAAGAAGAAGGAGAAGAAGAAGAAGAAGAAGAAGAAGAAGAAGAAGAAGAAGAAGAAGAAGAAGAAGAAGAAGAAGAAGAAGAAGAAGAAGAAGAAGAAGAAGAAGAGGAACCACCAATGATTAAGGAAGTAAATAAAGGAGGCCTTTTAAAAACAACTAAAACAAAAGCAGAATATAAGAAAGAAATAATTGAGCAGTGAGCTGAAAATTGGAAAAGCAAAGCTCTGCATGGCCAATACCTGAAAAATGTTGAAGGCAAAGCTGGCCAGAAACTAACTTGGAACTGGTTAAGATCAGGAGTACTGAAAAAAGAAACAGAAAGCTTTATTTTGGCAGCTCAAGAACAAGCCCTAGCCACAAACTGCATGAAGGCAAAAATTCAACAGGTTACCACCAACAGCAAATGCCGCCTCTGCAATGAGAAAGATGAGACAGTCGACAACCTGATCAGTGGGTGCAGCAAAATTTCACAAACTGACTACCTACAACGCCATGACCGTGTTGCTAAGATCTTTCACTGGAAATTGTGCCAGAAGTTTGGATTTGAGTACAGCAAAAACCACTGGGAACATCAGGTGAGAAAGTTTTAGAGAATGTGAAACTCAAGATCTTGTGGGACTTTAGGATTCAGACTGACAGGCACTTGGTCCACAACACACCTGACATAACAATAGTTGAAAAGAAAAAAGTATGGTTCATTGACATTGCAATACCTGGTGATGCACGGATTGAAGATAAGCAGCAAGAAAAAATCACAAAGTACCGGGACTTGCAAATTGAAGTTGAGCGACTGTGGAGAAAGAAATTGTGTGTTGTCCCAATTGTAACTGGAGCCCTTGAAGCAATACCCAAAGGGCTACCCTGCTATTTAGAAAATCTAAATTTACCAGACTTGAACATTTTGACTCTACAAAAAACCACCTTACTCGGAACAGCTTACATCCTCCGACGATACCTTAACAGTTCCTAGGCCCTTGGTTAGGACTCGGGCTGCTGAGCTATTAACCAGCCTCAAAGGCTGTGAATCTCACTACAGATTAAATAATAATAATAATAATAATAATAATAATAATAATAATAATAATAATAATAACAACAACAACAACAACAACAACAATAACAACAACAACAACAACAACAACAATAATAAGTCCTTGGTTAGGACTCAAGCTGCTGAGCTATTAACCAGCCTCAAAGACTATGAATCTCACTACAGATTAACCAATAATAAACAGTTCCTAGGTCCTTGGTTAGGACTCAAGCTGCTGAGCTATTAACCAGCCTCAAAGGCTGTGAATCTTGTTATGTCCTTATAAGGACATCCGCCTGGGATTGGCTGAAGATCCTTTCGGCGGGAGTTTTGAATCCCTGTCAGTGGGCGGTGCGTCTGCCGGAGTGTATATAAGGAGAGCTCCGGCAGCGCACAAGCGGTTCAGTTCTTGTTATTAAACCTGTTAATTGAACCCTGCTGGTCACTTCTTCTTTCCTGCGCCGATCTAACACTGGCGACGAAGGTCTAGAGAAGAACCCCCGCGTGGCACGATCGCCATAACGAGCTGAAGTCACTCGACGCGGTCTGAGAAATGGCAACGCCGCAAGCGCCGTTCGCCTCGCTGGCTCCCTTCAACCCCAGCCGGGAGAAGTGGAGTTCGTATATGATACGTTTCCGCCAATTCCTCCGGGGAAACGGCTACAACAACCTAGACGACGAGAGGAAGAGGGCTCTTTTCCTCGCTCACTGCGGCTCCGACGTTCTGGAACTCGCCGTCAACCTCGTCGCACCCAGAGACATTGAAGTCATGTCCTGGGTGGATCTGCAGACTGCCCTGCAAGACCACTATGCACCAACGGGCACCCCCATATCGAACCGCTTTACCTTCCGCCAACGTAATCAGAAGGAAGGCGAATCGCTTAAAGACTTTGTGGCGGCATTGCGTCAAATCGCTGCGAACTGCGAATTTGAGAACGTTGACAATGCCTTACGCGACGGGATCGTCTTCGGGATGAGAGATGCCAACCTCCAAAAGAAGTTCCTGAGCAGAAAAAGACTGTCCCTGAAGGACGTTCTTGAGGAGGCTACGGCTGCTGAAACATCCGAGACCGCCGCTGCTGCCATGCTCCAGTCCCGAGGGATCCATAAGATCCGCAAACCGTCATCTGAATCGTCCGAGGACTCTGCCACACCAACCGATTCAGAGGGAGAGTCGACCGTTTTGAAAGTTTCCCGCCCACCTAGGCGGGAAATTCAAAAAGATGGCCGCCGCGCCGCTCAGTGCGGCAGTTGCAAGGGACACCATCCCCGCCAATCCTGTCGCTGGCGGGATGCCACCTGCAAACGCTGTCTTAAGAGGGGGCACATCGCGGAGGCATGCAGAGCCTCTGATCCGGTTCCTGAATCGATCAAGCCCCAGAATCCAGAAAGTCGTCGCGACTCCCAGAGGTCATCCAAACGGTCCTCAATCCACCAAAATCGCGACGACCGCAACAGTTATCATGGCGGCGCTGTGAACCAGACAACGATCGCCCTCACCAGCACCAACAGTGCCACAAAATTCCACGTGACACTGTTGGCAGAAGGCTTGCCGTGCACGATGGAAGTCGACTCAGGCTCCGTCTATTCGATCATCGACTGGCACCAGGTCAAGAGACTGAAACCGAATCTCTCCAAGCGCCAACTTGAACCTCTGCACTCCAAGCTGGTGGACTTCGGCGGCAACCCCATCGGCGTCATCGGGAGAACCAACCTCCGGATCGCCTTCAAGCAGTTCCAGGGCCAGCTTCCCATAACCGTCGTGGAGCATAGCCGCCCGACCCTGCTGGGCGTGGAGTGGTTCCAGCCGCTGGGGCTTTCTATTGGAGGCATCCACCAGATTAGCTCAGGCGAACTCGACTCACTCATCGGAGAGTTCCAAGAAGTCTTCGATGGTAAGTTAGGGACCTTTTCAGGGAAATCCATCTCCTTTAATCTGGACAAGGGGGTAACCCCAATTCGGCTCAAGCCCCACCGGGTTCCATTTGCCTTGCGGGCTAAAGTAGACACTCAGCTAGATAAGCTGATTGCCCAAGGTATCCTGGAACCCATCGATCATGCTTCATGGGAAACTCCCATTGTGACTCCCATGAAGCAGGATGGATCTGTGCGCATCTGCGCCGACTACAAAGTGACCATCAATAAGGCGTTGCCGCAGAGCGCATACCCCGTGCCAGTAGTGCAACATTTGCTGCACTCACTTGGCAAGGGCAAAATTTTTGCAAAACTGGACCTGGCCCAGGCTTACCAGCAACTGCCAGTAGATCAGGAAACGGCGGAGGCACAGACTATTGTCACCCATAGAGGCGCGTTTAAGTGCAACCGTCTCCAGTTTGGAGTCAGTGCAGCCCCAGGCATTTTCCAATCCATGATGGAACGCCTTCTCCAAGGCGTTCCAGGGGTGGTGCCTTATTTCGATGATGTACTGATCTCCGGGGACTCAAAGGCTCAACTCCTGGACCGGCTGAGGCTAGTTCTCCAGCGTTTCAGGGAGAAGGGCTTGAGAGTCCGGAGGGACAAGTGCATCATTGGGGTACAGGAAGTCGAGTTCCTGGGCTATCTGATAGATAGTTCTGGCATCCACCCCACCAAATCAAAAGTTAAAGCTATCCATGAAGCTCCCAGCCCCAAAAACAAAGCGGAGCTTCAGGCTTTCCTTGGATTGCTTAACTTCTACGCTATTTTCCTCCAGCAGAAAGCCACTGTTGCTGAGCCGCTCCATCGCTTGCTGGCGAAGGCGGTTTCCTGGAGGTGGGGACGTGAGGAAGAGTCTGCATTCAGAGCCGTTAAGCAACTTCTGACCTCTGACAGTGTGCTCATTCAATACAATGAGACACTGCCCCTCAGACTGACCTGTGACGCTTCCCCGTACGGAGTTGGCGCTGTGCTCAGCCACGAACTGCCTACCGGTCGTGAAGCCCCCATCGCATTTTTCTCAAAGACTATGTCTAGTGCTGAGCGCAACTACAGCCAACTGGACAAAGAGGCGTTGGCTATTGTTGCAGGGGTGAAGCGCTTCCACGAATACCTGTATGGACGGCAATTCACCATTGTCACCGATCACAAGCCTCTCCTCGGCCTACTAGCAGGGGACAAGCAGACCCCAGCATTCATGTCCCCCCGGATGACGCGCTGGTCCATATTCCTCGCCGGCTACTCCTACAGCCTCGTCCACCAGCCTGGTAAAGCCATCGCAAACGCCGACGCGTTGAGCAGGTGCCCATCCGCCGAATCCGTGGAAGACCCGGCCCCCACGCTCGAGCTGCTGCATATTGACAACGACAGCAACTGTCCCGTGACATCTGCCGACGTAGCGACGCACACGCGAGCTGACCCCATCCTCCGGCAAGTCCACTCCTGGGTCCTGAGAGGCTGGCCGACTCGAATTGACAGCGACGACTTCAGCCCGTTCAGCCGCAAGCAAGGGGAGCTGTCCACCATGCGCGGCTGTTTACTATGGGGAGATAGGGTGCTGATTCCCAGCACTCTTCAACGAAGGACTCTTGCTGCGCTGCACAAAGGACACCCGGGCATAGTCCGGATGAAAGCCCTGGCACGGAGCTACGTCTGGTGGCCGTCACTGGACAAAGACATTGAACATTGGGTCGCCAGGTGTAGCCCGTGCCAAGAAGTCAGAGCCGCCCCGCCTCAATCTGACCCGATGCCCTGGGAGACTCCGAGCTCCCCCTGGTCGCGCATTCACATAGACTTTGCTGGCCCCATTCATGGGCACCACCTCCTCATCGTGGTGGACGCCTACTCCAAGTGGTTGGAAGTCGTCCCCATGGCATCCACCACAACAGAAGCTACCATCCGTGCCCTTCGGCGCCTCTTCGCGACCCATGGACTCCCAGACGTGTTGGTCTCAGACAACGGGCCCCAACTTACGTCCGTGCCCATGGAAGCTTTCCTGGCTGGCTTGGGCATCCGCCATGCCCTCTCTGCCCCTTACAGACCGGCCGGAAATGGGCAGGCTGAACGGATGGTGCGGCTCACGAAGGAGTCGCTCGCCAAGATGGGCCCGGGTGACTGGCAGGAGCGCATTGACACTTTTTTGCTTACCCAGCATATCACGCCTCACTCTGCCACCCGAAAATGCCCCGCCGAACTTTTAATGGGCAGGAGACTCCGGTCACCCCTGGACAGGCTGCACCCACAATACTCCTCTGAGGTGCCCGCATCCGCCAGTCGCCAACTTCGCCAGTTTTCCGTCGGTGATGCCGTCTTCGCTCTTAATTTCCACGGCTCGCCTAAATGGCTTAAAGCTACAGTACACAGCACAACCGGTCCCAAATCCTACCGCGTTGAGCTGGACGATGGACAGATCGTGAGACGTCATCTCGACCAGCTCCGCAAAAGGTGGAGGGAAGTGAGCGAAAACCACCCCGACGAGGTAGGCCTAAACCACCCCGGCGCAGTAGGCCTAAACCACCCCGACGAGGTAGGCCTAAACCACCCCGGCGCAGTAGGCCTAAACCACCCCGGCACAGTAGGCCTAAACCACCCCGACGAGGTAGGCCTAAACCATCCCGGTGCAGTAGGCCTAAACCACCCCGACGAGGTAGGCCTAAACCACCCCGCCGCAGTAGGCCTAAACCACCCCGACGAGGCAGGCCAAAACCACCCTGGCGAAGTAGGCCTAAACCTCCCAGACGAGGGAGACCGGCGACCCGAGGGAAGAACAAACACCCCGGCACCTAGCCTAATACCAGATCCGGCAAGGCAAGTAGACCGGGGACAACCCTGCAGGGGAAGCCAACGTCAACCCTGCGAAGTGGGCAACCGGCAGCCCAGAGATGGGGACCTCCAGCCAACATTCCAGGAGGCCCTACAACAACCCGCCAACCGCGCAGAAAACCAACCCTGCAAGGAAGGCCTCCACCACCCCGGCAGGGTAGGCCAACGCCAACCCGACCAGGTCGAGCAGCCCAGCGGCCAGAGGGAACATTCGGCACCACCACCAGACCAACCGCGCAGAGAGGGCCTACACCACCCCTGCAAGGTAGGCCTACGCCACCCCGACCGAGCCGACCAGTCACCTTTTCCGTCCGCCTGCCGCCCCGGGAGTAAGCCGGACTCGACCGGAGAACCCGGGGGCTCAACCCAACCACCACCGCCGGACCCGCACCCTGACCCAGACCGGCGCGACCCCAGCCCAGAGGGGACCCGAGGGAGACCCAGGGACCTACCGTGGCTCAGGAGTTCCGGACCGGTCAAGAGCAGGGATCCACACTGGCAGCTCCACGATCCGTGCAGGAACGAGGCAGACCAGCATCGCCCGCAGGCGGAGGTCCGTGACCCGGCCGGAGGTTCGGACACAGTGCCCGCGTCCTCGACGGCCAGATCCAGCCCGGCACCGGGGAAGAAGCCCCGAGCGGAGCAGACACCCTCCGTCCGGGAGAGTGTCCATCTTGACTGTGAACTGCGCAGGTCTACGCGGGCACGTAGACGTCCTGTTTATCTTAGTGACTATTTCCCTGATCGACTGACTAAGAACTAGGGGGGAGGAGTGTTATGTCCTTATAAGGACATCCGCCTGGGATTGGCTGAAGATCCTTTCGGCGGGAGTTTTGAATCCCTGTCAGTGGGCGGTGCGTCTGCCGGAGTGTATATAAGGAGAGCTCCGGCAGCGCACAAGCGGTTCAGTTCTTGTTATTAAACCTGTTAATTGAACCCTGCTGGTCACTTCTTCTTTCCTGCGCCGATCTAACAAATCTCACTAAAGATTGAAGAAGAAGGAGGAGGAGGAGGAGGAGGAGGAGGAGGAGGAGGAGGAGGAGGAGGAGGAGGAGGAGGAGACATAACCTGCTTTTTGCCTTTACCTATATAGTTATGAGTGACCTATAAAATATGACACTGTTTTTCCCTTGGGATCATTGGCAACCAATTCTTAAAATGGTTACTACCAACATGATATTAAATGTGGGTTTAGGGACGGCTGTTACCTATAAACTGGGTTAACAAAATTACAAATGAGGAGGTGATAAGCCGCCTGGGAAACCAAAGGGAAATTATCAAAGCCACTAAAAAGAAAAATTTAGAGTATTTTGGACATGGGATGCAACACCCAGAAAAATGCAGCATCCTTCACATAATCCTCCAGGGAAAGATTGAAGGCAAACGAGGTCCAGGCAAAAGAAGAACATCATGGCTTCAAAATCTAAGGGACCAGTTTGGACAAAACTCAGCAGCACTTTCTCATGCAGCTGTTGACAAAAATAAGATTGCCAACATGATCGCCAGTGTCTGATGATGGATATGGCACAAGAAGAAGATTACATTAGCACATTTGCAAACATAAGATGAAGTAAGTGTGCTCTGGAAATATTTATTCATTCATTCATTCATTCATTCATTCATTCATTCATTCATTCATTCATTCTTATATACCGCCCTTCTCCCCAGGGGGACTCAGGGCAGTGAACAGCCAAATTTAAAACACATATAATACAAAAGTTAAGAAAAACTAAAATAAATTAAATAATGGCATTGCCAATTTAAAATCCAAATCTGCCCAATCAAAAGATCCCAATTTAGAGTTAGAGTTTAGAGTTTATTGCATTTATATACCGCCCTTCTCCCCGAGGGGACTCAGGGCGGTTTACAGCCATATTAAAAACAGTCACATATAAAAATTAAAACTAATAAAATAATTAAACTATTTGGCCGTAAAATTTAAAACCCCTAAAAATCCCTATTAAAATTAGCACTAATTTAAGTCAGAGCGGCTTGATGAAATAGTAGGGTCTTCAGGGCTCGTCGGAAGGCACGGAGGTCAGGAATCTTTCTTATATCCGGGGGTAGTTCATTCCATAGGGCTGGGGCTCCCACAGAGAATGCTCTCCCCCTGGGGGCCGCCCGTCGGCATTGTCTGACAGACGGCACTCTGAGGAGGCCCTCTCTGTGAGAGCGTATCGGGCGGTGGGAGGTATTCATTGGCAGAAGACGGTCCTGTAAATATCCCGGTCCTAAGCCATGGAGCGCTTTGAAGATGGTAACTAACACCTTGAAACGCACCCGGAAGACCACCGGAAGCCAGTGCAGCTCGCGCAAGAGGGGAGTTACCTGGGAGCGACGAGTCGCTCCCATAACCACTTGAGCGGCCGCATTCTGGACCAGCTGAAGTCTCCGGGTGCTCCTCAAGGGGAGCCCCATGTAGAGAGCATTACAGTAGTCCAAACTACTGTAAAACCCAACATCGATTAAATTTAAAAATTTAAAAAACCCATTAAAACCGTTTATGCTAGGCCGGCTTGTTGGAAGAGATAGGTCTTCAGGGCCTTTCGGAAAGCACGAGGTCTGGAATCAATTGTATCCCAGGAGGTAGCTCATTCCATAGGTTGGGTGCTCCCACAGAGAAGGCTCTCCCCCTGGGGGCTGCCAGCTGACATTGCTTGGCTGACGGCATCCTGAGGAGGCCCTCTCTGTGCGAACGTGTTGGCAGTATATATTCCAACCCACCCTGAATTCCCCTCCCCCCCAAAAAAAAACCATTTTGGTTGTGACGTTTATTTAGCACTAGAGAGTCACCACGAAGTGCCTTAAAAACTATACCTACTATATACTAAAACTATATCAAATAAGTATGTGGTTTCCCTGTATGCATTTACTTTATTAACCACAGAGCCTACAAAATGTTTGCCTAATTCAACACAACTCAACTTTTTCTTCTTGGACCAAATCTTCAATTATTCAGATACAAAGGCAATAACAGGTGAAGTTCCTTTTGGATCAAGCTGCAATAAAATTGGTTTTACCATTATGGAGCTTCACAGAGAGAGGCTTTCCCCGTATCTGGCACAAAACTTTGAAGCTTGTCTCTAAATTTAAAGCTTTCTCCCAGCTACAAGATGGGTCACCAAGTGACGTGACAACTAGGAAAGATATAAAGAAGTCAAGTACTTACTATTGAATTAATAAGCAGTTCCAGATTCATTGTCAGAGTTCAAGCAGATAAAAATCCAACATTGACTCCAAAGTGTAATGCAATACACACATTTAAATGCAATAAACACATTTTTTAAAAATATTTCTTCTAACATATGGAAATTAAATAATAATGATAATGATGATGATGATGATGATGATGATGATGATGATGATAATAATAATAGCCAAGTGAAGTGAAGTGAAGTGAAGTGAAGTGAAGTTGAAGAAGGTGAGTGCAAAAGTTGGCTTGAAACTCAACATTAAGAAAACTAAGATCATGACATCCGACCCTCTCAATTCCTGGCAAATAGATGGGGAAGAAATGGAGGTAGTGACAGATTTTATTTTCCTAGGCTCCAAGATCACCGCAGATGGGAACTACAGCCAAGAAATTTAAAAAAATGCTTGCTCCTGGGGAGGAAAGCTATGGCAAATCTAGACAGCATACCAAAAAGCAGAGACATCAAAAGTGTGTATGGTCAAGGCTATGGTTTTCCCAGTTGCAATGGATGGCTGTGAAAGTTGGACCATAAGGAAGGATGAGAGCCAAAGAATTGAAGCCTTTGAACTCTGGTGCTGGAGAAGACACCTACAAGTCCCTTGGACTGCAAGGTGATCAAACCAGTCAGTCCTAGAGGAGATCAACCCTGACTGCTCTTTAGAAGGCCAGATCCTGAAGATAAAACTCAAATACTTTGGCCACCTAATGAGAAGGAAGGACTCATTGGACAAGAGCCTAATGCTTGGAACGATTGAGGGCAAAAGAAGAAAGGGACGGCAGAGAACGTGGTGGCTGGATGGAGTCACTGAAGCAGTTGGCATGATCTTAAATGGACTCCAGAGGATGGTAAAGGACAGGAAGGCCTGGAGGAACGCTGTCCATGGAGTCTCAATGGGTCAGACATGACTTTGCAACTAACAGCAACAACATACAGCCAAGAGTGTGAAATGAAAAGCTTTTTGTGTGTCAGAGGCCCAAACTCCAGATGAACGCCATTAGAGAATCCTCATTAGTTCCTCCTGAGGAGAATTTTATCCATGACAGCTGGCCTTTTATCTAGCTTTAGGCCATTTGTCAGTTATTTTTTTTTTTAGGTGGCTTGTCTTCATTGCATCTTGAGGCAGCCTCCCCTGAAGGAATAAAAGCCAATGATCGCTTAATTCAAACCTCAGATTTCCCTAAGCTCGCTTCAGATGACAAATGATGTTTTTTTGCCTTTTCTTTCTCTATAAGAGTTTGCAACGATTAAACAATGCAGCCTCGTGTTTTAAAAATGGAGTGCAAAACTGGAAGCCCATAAGACACTGATGTTAATGGATGGTAGGATCATATTGGAGGCTCCCAACCCCCCCCCCCATTTTTTTTCAACCTTTCATTGCATTTGGGGGGTGGGGGTGTGATTGTGGAAGGTACCAAGAAATTAAGGCATCCATAGGTAAAGGTAAAAGTTCCCCTGGCATATATGTGCTAGTCGTTCCCAACTCTAAGGGGGCGGTGCTCATCTCCGTTTCAAAGCCAAAGAGCCAGCGCTGTCTGAAGATGTCTCCATGGTCATATGGCCGGCATGATTCAACATCAAAGGTGCACGGAACGCTGTTACCTTCCCACACAAGGTGGTCCCTATTTTTCCACTTGCACTTTTTACGTGCTTTCGAACTGCTAGGTTGGCAGAAGCTGAGACAAGTAACAGGAGCTCATCCTGTTACGTGGCACTAGGGATTCAAACCACTGAACTGCTGACCTTTTGATCAACAAGCTCAGTGTCTTAGCCGTTGAGCCACCGCTTCCCATATTATTATAAAGGCATCCATATTATTCCTTAAGACCTTTGAACATCATTCCCAGAAGTGGTCCTGACTCTCTGCCCACTTAGGAAGCATGGCTTTATAACATGTCAAAGCCTGGCATGGCACTTGAGCCAACTGAGACCCCTCTTTATTTAGTCTTGATTAAACATTAGAATAGTTTTTTCACAATATATTGCCCTGTTTCTTTCCTTCTTTCCCTTTCTTTCCCTTTCTTTTCCTTCTTTCTTTCTTTCCTTCCTTCTTTCCCTTTTTTCTTTCTTTCTCTCCTTTTCCCTTTCTCTGTCCCTTTCTCTCTTCCTTAATTTAAGTTAATATTTTTAAGTGTGTAAATATTTTTATGTGTGTATTTCACATGAATAATGCTTCTTCCAACACTGTAAACCATAAAAAGATAAAACTTTAAAGAATCAGTAACCCAATATGAGGGTATTTAAATGAATTTGAAAATAAAAGAAAGGGGAAGACAGGAAAGAAGAAAGGAAAGAAGAGAGAGAAGGAAGGAAGGAAGGAAGGAAGGAAGGAAGGAAGGAAGGAAGGAAGGAAGGAAGGAAGGAAGGAAGGAAGGAAGGAAAGAAAGAAAGAAAGAAAGAAAGAAAGAAAGAAAGAAAGAAAGAAAGAAAGAAAGAAAGAAAGAAGAGATCTTTCCATTATAATTTAAGAAGCCTGAAGGGATGGAAGTTGGGAAGTTAATGTATTGTATGATTTATAGAGAAATTAAATTAGTCCTGGGTTTGATTGCAGTAATTGCAAAAATTATTGCAGCAGTAGATACATTATATGTAAGAAGATTTTAAGTGATGATTTTCAATAATTTTCAAACTGGGTAATTTTAAGCTTACTCGCCTTTTCTTAAAAACATCAAAGTGGCATGTTTTCACAGTCATAGCTTAATTACTGTATTTTGCAGACCTGTTGATAAAGCCTACATGAATTCTAATTAGCTGTCATTTTGCATTGGTTTTCCCTTTGCGTTGCCTCTCCTCCTCAGCTTGTATTCTTCAACAACTGAGTTTGTTCATTCAAGGACAATCGCAGCTGTTGAGCTCCTGGCTTGCTTCCAAAAGAGAAGAAACCTGACAACATTTTTGTTTTGTTTTGTTTTGTTTTTCTTTTGGAACCTGTTTTCTAACCCACTCCTAACATCATCCAATCATCCCCACAGAAGCTCTGGGAAAGTTGTATCCGAACGTACGTTAATGATTAAACACTTAATTCTGTGCTGTACACAGAATTCTAGAGGGATTTTAGAATGCCGTGGTTATTTTCCAGTTGAGATAACCCATTGTAGTCCTTTAACTTTGCAGCTGATTTTCCTTGATTCAAGGCAAAAAGATGTTTTCAAAAGTTATAGGTGCCTTTAGTCAACGACTGTAGAGATTCTCAGTCATCCAGGTCATGGTTGTCCCAAAGGTGCTTTTTCAAGAGGCAACTGGACTCTCTTGTTTTTCTTTGAAGATGTTTCGCTTCTCATCCAAGAAGAGCTGAAGAAGCTTTTTGAATCAGAAGCAAAACGTCTTCAGAAAAAAAAAAAAACAGAAAGTCCAGTTGCCTCTTGAAAAAGCACTTTTGGGACAATAGTACTTAGACTTAGAAATAGCACTGAGACTTATATGCCACTTCACAGTGCTTTATAGGCCCCTTTAAGCATCTTACAGAGTCAACATATTGCCCCCCAACAATCTGGGTCCTCATTTTACCAACCTCGGAAGGATGGAAGGCTGAGTTAACTTTGAGCCGGTGAGAATCGAATTGCCAAATTGCAGGCAGCCGGCAGTCAGCAGAAGTAGCCTACAGTACTGCATTCTAACCACTGCGTCACTGAGGCTCATGTTATTAGCCCTTTTATGATGTCCCCTGATCAAGAGTTGATAAATTGAGCTAATATTTTTCGTACCAGATAGGGCAATAACACCACAATGAACTTGTTCAGGATAGCAACATGGATTCAATCTAGTCTCTCTCTTCTTACATTTTAAATATAGGCCATGTATTCTTTCACCGAACAGATTTGATAGCATCAGGGCCCGCTGAATCACGTCTTATCTTCATTTTGATCACATATGTATCCAAAATTGCACTACAGTTGGAATCACCCTTTTACAGTCTTCACTTCCAAAATGTCAAGTTGTGACCATCCGTTTACTATATGATTACTCTGAAAGAATGTAATTACCAAGGGAATAAAGGTGCTTATGAATGCATGTGCATTTATTTTTAATAATATATGGGAGCAAAATGCCATTACCTATTTAAAAGGCTTACAACATTATCAGTCAAACCAGTAGCCTAGATTTATATCATTTGAAATTGAATGGAAGGGCTCTTCTGCCATCAAAATGATATTTAAAGGGAAATGTTCATTCAATCATGCCAGCATAAGTCTTGTATGGACAGATTTACCATTAGACCGGCAACTTCTGCAATAATTATTCCTACCCTATTTTAATTAAATGCTTTTATCCTAATTAAAATACTTAAATATTATGCAGCCACTAATTGTTACATGAAAGGATAGCTAACTACATTTATCTTTCTGGATATGTCAATTTACAAAGAGGGGAATTAGAACTAAAAAAAAACCCCCTGCATCGTTAGTTTAGTTTAGTTTAGTTTAGTTTAGTTTAGTTTAGTTTAGTTTAGTTTAGTTTAGTTTAGTTTAGTTTAGTTTAGTTTAGTTTATTGGATTTTTATACCGCCCTTCTCCCTAAGGACTCAGGGTGGTGCACAGCCATGATAAAAAAATGAATCATACAAAATTTAAAACCAATTTAAAAAGAATTAAACAAATTTGGCCCTGTCCATTAAAAACCCATAATTTAAAATACCCCATTCAGGTTCTTATTCAGCCAGGCCAGCCTGTTGAAATAGCAGGTATTTAGGGCTCGGTAGAAGGTACAGAGATCGGGGGTTTTTTTTGTCCTGCCTTAGGTGCAAAGCCAGCTGAGTGACTTTAAGCCAGTCCCTCTGTTTCAGCCTTAGAAAAGGAAAGGAAAGAACAAACCACTGTCAAAAAAACCTGCAAGGAAATTGCAGGGACTTGTTCAGGTGGTTGCCAGAAGTCAAAAAGCAACTCAAAAGTATGTACGCAGCAGAGATGGGCTTCAGCAGGTTCTGACCAGTTCTGGAGAACCAGTAGTGGAAATTTTGAGTAGTGCAGAGAACCGGTAGTAAAAAATCTGACTGGCCCCACCCCCATCTATTCTCTGCCTCCCAGCTGATTGGGAGGAAAGGAGCATTTTTGCAGTAACCTTCCCCTGGAGTGGGGTGGGAATGGAGATTTTACAGTACCCTTCCCCTGCCACGCCCACCAAGCCATGCCACACCCACTACGCCCACACCCACAGAACCAGTAGTGAAAAAATTTGAAACCCACCACTGGTACGCACATACCTGCAAAAGTGTTAATGACTATAATACTGGAGGAAGTTAGCACCCACCCCTCTCCTAGAAGAATGAAATATTCTAGGAAAGATTGAAAAGGCAGAATATTATACCTCCCTGGATGAGAGATGGAAAAAATATGTTTTTTAGTCAGGAAGCAGGCTCACTCTTAATAGCCCCCACACTCTCAATAGCCCACAGCAGATGTCCGCACTTAAGGGATAAAGAGATAGCTAGGTCTATTCATAAGCAAATGCCCTCACCCCAGATCCAACAAAGGTAGGATTAGCCCTCTACCCATCTGACAACAGACCTCACCACATGGCACCTGGGGAGATTGCATCACCCAGCAAGGCTCAACCAAGCTTGGGACTCAAAAGACAACCTACAAAGTTACCTCTGCATGGCCCCATGGGAGTCTGACAACCAATCAGAATACAAGCTCAAATTTAAAGCCCAACAGAAGGTATAAATCTCTCTCTCTCTCTCTCTATCACCCATGTGCTTTTTTGCCCAGGACCTCAAAACCAACCTCATTAAACCATCTTTTCAAGCATGTTCCATGTTTCCAGTGTCGTTCTTCCACACTTGGAACTGAACCCAGATGAACATTTCTTTCAAAAATTCCATTAAAAAAGGAGGGACAAAGCATTCTGAAACGACGTAGCATTTATTCATAATCAGGTTTTACGTTTAAGTAAATTTTTTATCCGGCAACAAAGCAGTCACTCTTAAGTACACCATTAGTAAAAATATAAAATGCACTCAAGAGTGTAATCAAATGTCTATTAAATTGATTGCCAGTTGACTTCACATACCGAAAAGATGACATTTGATTGATTGGAATGTTACATTAGCCTCTCACCTGGTAGTTATTTTTCTTATTTTTTTAGGTGTGGTTGCGGGTCAGAATGTGTTTGTGAGTTTTCTTTCTCTTTGAAATTAGCCAACATGAATGAATGGCTAAGAGTGGGAAAAAAACAAACCAATTTGTTCTGTCAAAATTCACTGTATCGTACACACCGGGTGTTCCTGCATTTGGCAGATTTTATCTCGTATATTAAAAATAATGTCCCAATCTACTGAATGGTTTATCTTTGACACTTCTAGTTGCAACACTAGCAGAAGGGAAATATAGCAGCTCCGTTGTAGCCTTTTAGTGACAGGTAATTACTAAGCAAGGGTGACAATGATGGCCCAAGAGTCCTAAGCACCATAGTGTTAATCAACTAAACAATAAAAGAGTACCAACTATTAAATAATTAACCTGGTTTATAAGGGTAAAAATGAAAGCTTTATTGCTGCACACCTGCCTCCCATTTAGGAACAGCAAGGGTAAAATAGAATTTTTATAAAAAGGACACCTCTCCAGAGAATTTTGTTCCTTGAATTAGAATCACAGCAGGTTGGCAGTGTCAGGATGACTTTGGCTGATCTTGAAAAGCTAAGGAAGATTGGCTTCAATTAATACTTGTTGGGAAACTGTTAGGAATTCTCCAAGATGAAGACTAGATTAGGAAGTTTTTTTTAAAAAACTGGAAAAAATCAGTGGCAGATCATCTCTATACAGGAGCCCAATATATCCTAGAGCAAGAGTCGGCAACCCACAGCTCTGGAGCCACATGTGGCTCTTTCATCCCTCTTCTGCGACTTCCTGTTGCGGGTCGGCTCCACAATTGATAGGGCTTTCGGTTAGGAGAGGTAGAGGAAAAAGGACACAGCGCTAGGAGGAGACTACGATGGGGGAACCGGACTTCCAGTCGGCTCCAGAATTGAATGAGGGCTTCTGACTAGGACTTTTGAGGCTCTTTGCGTGTTTAAGTTTGCCGACCCCTGTCCTAGAAGAATGCATCTTTCTTATCAGGAGTTAAGGTCAACTTATCTTAGAAAGAGGCATAAAAATATAAGCATTTCTCCTTCCATCATTGACACGAATTAAAACTAAAAGGGGAGATCCAATGCTCCTTGATGGAGGGAAGTGTTCTGGGTCCAAAATGAAAATTAGACAAGGAAATAAGGTGACAATGCAGAATTGGCAGTGCTAAAATCAGGCAAGGCTATTTAAGTAAACGTACCTCTTCTGCAGCTATCTCTCATAATTTTGAAGGCAGCAGCAAAGTATCCTTTGACTCAGAAAGGAAATATTTTTTTCCCCACACAAGTGGGTATAATTCTCTCCCTGTGTATGTATTGTATCTGTATATAATGCAGTATATATAGTTGGTTGTGACTCTTCGTCCGGTTCCTCAAGGTTATTCCTTCTGCCCAAGACAGAATCCTTCAAGGTTACAGGAAAAAGTGAAGCAAAATCAATAGAACAAGAGTTGATTTTTAGGGGATCATTTCACCAATTTGGAACTGAAAGGTTTAAGATTGATCTTCAGGAAACCAATCTTCCTAGAATCTGCAAGCACCCTATCTTACTCACGAGAAGGGTCTCTGCCATCCAGATAGCCGTTTCGTTCATTGCTATCCCAATTGGTTTCTTTTACTTAGTTCTATGCTGTTGGGTCTGCATGAGACTCAAGCATTACTACGTAACAATGACAGGCTTTATTTTGGCAGGCTTTAATGGGTGGGTTGCCACGAAGCAGTAGCTCTACTATCTTGGAAGATCTATGGAAGATCATTTGCCACTGTGGAAATGTAGGTAAACATGGTAGCATTTATATAAATGGATACAGGAAACAGAAATTCAAAAAATCAAGAGATGGTTGCAGAGGTGGTTTTCAACAGATTCTGACCAGTTGTGGAGAACCGGTAGCGGAAACGTTGAGTAGTTCGGAGAACCGTTAGTAAAAATTCTGACTGGCCCCGCCCCCATCTATTCTCTAATTCCCAAGTCCCAGCTGATCTGGAGGAAATGGGGATTTTGCAGTAACCTTCCCTTGGATTGGGGAGGGAATGGAGATTTTACAGTATCCTTCTCCTGCCATGCCCACCAAGCCACACCACGCCACGCCCACCAAGCCACACCCACAGAACTGATAGTAAAAAATTTTGAAACCCACTGTTGAGGGTATAACTTCCCTCTGTACAGAAGGCAGCAGACTGGACAGCAAAGAGATAACGTTGCTGGTTAAACACACAGATACTCACAGAGTATCTTATTTTTCTGAATGGTGAAAAATAAACAGTCTTTAATCTCAGTGGAAAAACAAAACTAAGTTTCTCAAAAACAATGATAACACATCTTCGAATAATTACTTTCCAACACAAAACATAGTTTGCTTACAGTTCTCTTCAGTTCTCTTCAGTCACACACAGTCCCTCTTCAGCAAACCAATCATCAAAAACAGGAATAGGAACTCCTGGGCTTCCAAACTACTTTCATGGCTGCCTGCTAATAGTACAGCCAATCATTCTTCTTATATCATATAAAGCCATAAACATAATTTTTCAATAGATTAGCTACCCAACCATGGGATGAATATCCAATACCCACCACTGGATAGTTGGACAGGCAAAGGTTAAAATCTCGGGAGAATCGAAATATTACTCAAAACCTTTACCTCCTGTCTTCTCCTAACATTCAAGCCAATTCTCAGGCACCACCCAATTAAAGCAATTCAATTTAAACATTGCACTACTTTAAAAGGTTGTCAGAAAGCACTCCCGGTTGAATCTATTGCAGCAGTGAAGCAAGAGTTTGGCAAAGAAACTTCCTTCCCCTCAATTGGATTGTCATTTTTATCAAACACCTCTCTGCTTGAAAGCCTCTTGGGGTAGTGGACAATTTTAACATTTTTGCAAATGAAGCAGGTATTCTTAAGAAAAAGGCTGTGTGAGAAGCAGTCCCAGATCAGGGAGGGGTAATCAACCGGCAGCCACTTAGCTGGATATGAATGACCCCCAAATGAAAGCAAATTTTCATGAATCAACGGCAGTCAACCAAAAATGCCAGATCAAATAAGGTTGATTATCTTATATCACATTAACTACTTATCTTTTTATGTGGTTTTTATTCTCTGTTCATTATCCAGAGTCACGTGGAGTGGTGCCTAAAGGTGGAGCTCTTAACTCACAATCAGGCAGTTGTGAGTTTGATCCTAGGTAGAGGCAGATATTTCTCTCCTTGGGCACAATGAGACTCTATCTGCTGAACAAAACTCCACCTTGGCAAGAGGAAGGGCATCTGGCCATTAAACACTCTGCTAGCTCCATTCAGTTGCCCAGACTCCACCCTGCAAGGGATTCTGGGGTTGTTAAAAGATGATGATGATTGTCATGTGTTTGAGTCATGGGTAGCCATAGAAATTGAATAAATACAATAATAAATAACTGGAGGAGGTCTCACTCCTCCAACCAGGCTGGATTTTAATCCGGTTCCAAAGTTTCCATAAGATTTTATATGTTTATTGAGTTTATCTGAGTTGCTGTAGACCAGGGGTGTCAAACTTGATTTCACTGAAGGCTGCATCAGGATTGTGTTTGAAATTGGGGGGTGGGGGGGACAGGGAAGGCATGGCCAGCTAGATGTCCCTTGTGTTGGGATGCCTATGGTGGCCTGAGCATTTTGCTAGCGAAAATGGGCTCCTGAGCTCTGTATCTAAAATCATAACCATCATATATGGCCTGTGATTTTTTTCCCAATGGCCAGAAAATGCAAATAAAGTTATATACATGTTTTAATAGCTTGCTGGGATATAATCTATTCATTGTAGTTGAAATTCCTCCCCGCCAAATCACTCAAATGAGCTATAGTTTAACTTAGAAAGGCTCTTAGGCTATAAACTCTACTGCTTTATCTCACCAGCAAACAAAACTTACTCAGTTTGATTCTCTGTCTCTTCAAACATTTAATCTGTCCCCAAACATGTCACTTTCCATTTCATTCATTGTTAAACTTATTCCAGAAGGAAATCATCTTCTTTCCTTGTCAGTTTGCATCTCATTAGTCCAGAACCTCTTTTTTTTTAAAAAAAATCCTAATCTATACTATTTATATGGCTATGAAAGTTGGACTATAAGAAAGGCTGAGCACCAAAGAATGGAGGCCTTTGAACTCTGGTGCTGGAGAAGACTCCTGCGAGTCCCTTGGACTGCAAGGTGATCAAACTGGTCAGTCTTAGAGGAGATCAATCCTGACTGCTCTTTAGAAGGCCAGATTCTGAAGATGAAACTCAATTACTTTGGCTACCTAATGAGAAGGAAAGACTCCCTGGAGAAGAGCCTAATGCTGGAAACGATTGAGGGCAAAAGAAGAATGGGACGGCAGAGAATGAGGTGGTTGGATGGAGTCACTGAAGCAGTCGGCGTGATCTTAAATGGACTTCAGAGGATGGTAGAGGACAGGAAGGCCTGGAGGAACATTGTCCATGGGGTTGCGCTGGGTTGGACATGACTTTGCAACTAACAATAACAACAACAATATTATTTTCTTTTCCGAATCCACTTTCCCTTCTACAGGTCTAATAAAAGAGTGTGCTACAATGGATGGCAAGGCCCCCTTAATATATTCTGTATAAAGTGGTTAGAAATGGGGCTCAAAATAAGGAAGCCAATAACCGAATAAGTTACTTTGTAAATAGGGGCTATTCAGAAAGTCAGTGTGATAAACAATCTGTGGTAACTCCTACGCAAAGAGCAGAAGAAGCTCATGATTTGAGTCATGCCTGTACCAATATCTTCAGGTTCCTAACTTGTTAAAACTGGCTTGTCGTGTCATTTTTTTAATGTAATTGCTTGATTCTGTAATGATGTCTATAACCTAAATCAGATTACTTCCTACGAGAGGATTATAGCAAGATGACCAAGATGTTCCATGTCTTGTGCATTAACAACTTTTCTAAGAGTCATAGCTTTGTTATATCAGTACCTAGAAGAATCAGACTTGAAAGCTCAATTTCCCAATGTTGATCTAAGACATATTTAAGTCCTATATAGGGCCAGTTCAGCATAGCTCGACAATTGTAACCATTCGTGAACAGATGAACCTGGTAGCAATTATTAGAACTTTGCTAGAACCCAATTTGACTATTCAATATTTAATATATGGGACACTTAATAGAGTAGAGTAGAGTAGAGTAGAGTAGAGTAGAGTAGAATAGAATAGAATAGAATAGAATAGAATAGAATAGAATAGAATAGAATAGAATAGAATAGAATAGAATAGAATAGAATAGAATAGAATTCTTTATTGGCCAAATTTGATTGGACACCCAAAGAATTTGTCTTTGGTGCATATGCTCTCAGTGTACAGAAAAAGAAAAGATACATTCATCAAGAACATTAAGGTACAACACTTAATGATAGTCATAAGGTACAAATAAGCAATCAAATCATGTTAGGAAACAGTCAATATAAATCATAAACTAGATTAAATTGGAAGCTTTAATACATGGTAAACAAGTTATGGACTACATAGCCAATGGTAAGAGGTACCGTAAGATATATTTCAGCAACATATGGATTGTATAATAGCCACATCTCCATAATTCTGTTCAATTAGTCTACTCTATGCATGTGTCTACTACATTATACAGAGTATCCTATTGTATTTAAAGTAAATGTGCTTTCGGGCTGTTTTCCACACAGAGATTATGTTTGAAAATACAAAATGACAGCATTTCTTTGACACCATGCTGTTCAAGGATGGATCTATTTTCCACAGTGGTGACCAACAGCAATCAAGAAAAAAATGTGTCTATTATTTTTGGAAGATTTTCCATTCCTATGTGGCTACATTAAGAACAGCTGAGACCCCCTATCTAATAGACTGATGGATGCTCCAGCAAGAATGATTCCATAGAGAATTTACTATTTTAGAAGAATATTTCCCTTCTTATCAATCACCCTGATTGTGTTTTTTTTTTTTTCAAAGCAGGTTGATGATAGTTCTCAAAGCACAAGACTTTTACTCATTGCTACAAAACAGGCGGTAAGCTTCAGAATCAATTTCAGTGTGTTTTGACACTAAAAAGAAGCAACAATCCAACACATATTCAATTTTTTCCCCCTCGCAACTAGATAATCCCTTTGGATAACGAGACCACACTTCTAAAATGTAAAAGAAAAAAAAAACGTCTTAAACTAATACAGATTTGACAGTTCACAATAATCTGGGTTTTGACCGATGAATAAAAAACAGAATTCTTTCACAAAATCTGCAAAATGGTTGCAATATGAACAAATCCAAGAAATACAGGTTTTCAAATAAATACAAGAAAATATGCTTCTTACTCCTAGTTTGAAGAGCCTTTTTTTCTGTAGTGAGAGAGAACTATTAGTGTCTCTCTTTCTTTCAGTAAATGGAATTTGTAGGGCAGAAAACTAAACTCATTAATAGTGATTTAGTTGATGGGGTTTTTGACTTGATTGCAAACTTTGATTTTATTTACTCTTAACTCTCTTTTTTAAAAATTTGATTTATATGTCGCCCTTCTCTGGAGACTCAAGGCAGCTTACAATGCATTAAGCAATAGCCTTCATACTTTTGTATATTTATACAAAGTCAGCTTATTGCCCCCACAAACTGGGTCCTCAATTTACCTACCTTAGAAAGGATGGAAGGCTGAGTCAACCTTGAGCCTGGTGAGATTTGAATTTACAGTAATTGCAGACAGCTGGTGTTAACCACAATGCTTTTAGTCTGCTGAGCCACCAGGCACAAACGTCTTGAAGGTAAAAACCAAAGCATGAGCAATTGGTTAGACTTCTCCCATGCAAGCATTTGAATTCACCATGGTCCATTGCTCCAGCATGGCTTCTGTTGTCCAAGTCAAAATAGACAAGGCAAAAGTGTTTACAAGACCCACAATTTCAAAATCATGGATGGATAGATAGATAGTTAGATAGTCACCATCAATGATTTAGAATTTCAGACTTAGGAAAACAATTTTGTAATCAGAATAGCTACAACTTACTCCGAGACTGAGCTGGAGCTACTGGCAGAATTTTATCATCTGGTCAGAAAAGTCTTTCTTGTTGCTTTATTCTCCACAAAAATCCAATTATCTTTGATTAATGTATTGTACATACTAAAGGTCAGAGAAAGGGCGAAATCTCTATCCATCTCTATATCTATTTTAATTAGAGAAACCATGTAGGCAGGGAATGAAAACGAACAGGATAAAGGGATAAAGGGATAAGATGCAAAGGAGTAAATAAGGCATTTACAAGACTATAATTTTTCAGTATATGATTGTGACTATCAGAATATATTCAGACTGAAAACAATTCAGAAAGCATAATTAAGTTCTAAGCAAAGCACAACTATCAAGAGTGATAGTCAGCACAATCTAACTTGTACAATAAAAGTAAGACAGCTATACATTCTGTTCCTAAGGTTAAACATCTATTATAATTCAGAAGTCCTATAAAATTAAAATATAGACCTCAGGCAAAGAGGAACCCATAGTTTGGATCATGTACAAATCCATTAGAAATGGATTCCAATTTGGAATGGAATGGAATGGAATGGAATAGAATAGAATAGAATAGAATAGAATAGAATAGAATAGAATAGAATAGAATAGAATAGAATAGAATAGAATAGTTGGAGGCCTTCTAGTCCATCCCGCGGCTTAGGCAGGAAATCCTATACCATTTCAGACAAATCCTTGTCTAATCTCTTCTTAAAAATTTCCAGTGTTGGAGCACTTACAACTTCTGGAGGCATGTTGTTCCTCTGATTAATTGTTCTCACTGTCAAGAAATTTCTTCTTAGTTCCAGGTTGCTTTTTTGAATCATGTGTTAGATTGACTTTTGAGACACGAAGTTCTAGGTATCGAGGCATAATCCCACATCTAAGTTAATTGTTTTAAAGAAGGGAAACTTGATGCAGAACGAAATCTTGAAGGACTTGTGATCACTGAATGCAACTGAAGGTCACCCCTAGAATCAGAGCACAGTAGAGCATTCTTGGTATTTATGGGATCTGGTAAGGGATCCCAGGTGAACATCCCTCCCAGAAAAGGATTCAGGATTTAACTACATTTGCTCCTCCAAATCACTGGTGGATTTCAAAAAATTTTAATACCGGTTCTGTGGGTGTGGCATGGCTTGGTGGCTTGGTGGGCGTGGCTTGGTGGGCGTGGCAGGGGAAGGATACTGCAAAATCCCCATTTCCTCCCGATCAGTTGGGACTTGGGAGGCAGAGAATAGATGGGGGTGGGGCCAGGAGTGGGTTCTACTTACCTTTATTATTGGTTTGCAACAGGATCGTGCACGCGCAAGAGAGAAGCATGATCGCTTCTCATGACATCAGGGTCAGTGGGCGGAGCCTCCCACTGGTTTTACTACCAGTTCTATAGAACCGGTCCGAACTGGGGGCGACCTACGACTGGGTGGGGCCACTCAAAATTTTTACTACCGGTTCTCCACAACTGGTCAGAACCTTCTGAAACCCACCTCTGCTCCATACTGCTACTATCAGAAATCTTGGCATTGTTCTGTGGTTTGTCCATATTGTCACATATACTACCAATATTCACAAAGGTGGATACCAGTTCTGTTCAATATTAGTATCAAATTACACTACACAACGCCGCATAGTGTGTGTGATAACATGTTTGCTGCACCTCCGGTTACATGTCCACAATGGTTGTGAAGCAAAGCTTTGTGATAAAACCAATCCATGTCACTAAAAGCAACTAAAAATACAGGCACTCCTCCTAAAAGGTGAATTTTTGAAATGACTCTTTAAAAAAAATTCTCTGTTTTCAAAAGCTTTCTCTTCCTTTCTTCTTCCTTACAGGCATGAAACATTTTGCTCCTTGATGTAAAGCACAAAATTATGACCTTTTTCTGTGTACAAAGGTAGCTGGATCAGCAGTTGAATTTTTTTCATCAGTACATTAAGGCAGAGTCCTCTGCGGTCCTAAGCAGAATGCTGGTTTGAGTGATGCAGAACCAGCTGTATGGCATGATCTCTTTTGAGTACATGAAAGAGGTACATCAAGGGGACTGTTTTACAGTCCTTGAACATCTGCTGCATAAGCATCTCTTAAAGGATTTTACTGGAAGCATTTCACATACAGTACCTGGAGCTGTTTCCCTTTTCCTGTGAAACATGTCACTACCAGATACCTGCAAATATTGGGACAGTGAAATATAAGGAAGAGAAGAGAAGAGAAGAGAAGAGAAGAGAAGAGAAGAGAAGAGAAGAGAAGAGAAGAGAAGAGAAGAGAAGAGAAGAGGAGGAATAAATAGAGAATAGAATAGAATAGAATAGAATAGAATAGAATAGAATAGAATAGAATAGAATAGAATAGAATAGAACAGAACAGAACAGAACAGAACAGAACAGAACAGAATAGAATAGAATATCAGAGTTGGAAGGGACCTTGGAGGTCTTCTAGTCCAACCCCCTGCTTAGGCAAGAAATCCTACACCACTTCAGACTATTGCTTATCCAATCTCTTCTTAAAAACTTCCAGTGTTGGAGCATTGATAACTTCTGGAGGCAAGTTGTTCCAATGATTAATTGTTCTCACTGTCAGGAAATTTCTCCTTAGTTCTAAGTTGCTTCTCTCCTTGATGAGTTTCCACCCATTGCTTCTTGTCCTGCCCTCAGATGCTTTGGAGAATAGCTTGACTCCCTCTTCTTTGTGGCAGCCCCTGAGATATCGGAACACTGCTATCATGTCTCCCCTAGCCCTTCTTTTCGTTAAACTAGACAGACCCAGTTCCTGCAACCGTTCTTCATATGTTTTAGCCTCCAGTCCCCTAATCATCTTTGTTGCTCTTCTCTGCACTCTTTCTAGAGTCTCAACATCTTTTTTTTACATTGTGGCCACCAAAACTGGATGCAGGATTCCAAGTGTGGCCTTACCAAGGCATTATAAAATGGCATTAACACTTCATGTGATCTTGAATCTATCCCTCTGTTTATGCAGCCTAGAACTGTGTTGGCTCTTTTGCCAGCTGCAGCACATTGCTGGCTCATCCTTAAATGGTTGTCCACTAGGACTCCAAGATCCCTCTCACAGTTACTACTTCCCATAGGTATTTCTCATTGTAGAAGCTACATTAGAAGGCTGAGGACAGAAAACACAATCTGGTTATACTTCCCCCTTCCCTAAGGCAATCTTTTATAACACAATATGTAGCTCTCTGTTACTGTCTTAGTCTTTTAGGTTTGCCCAGGTTAAGATCTTTCTGCAATGTTGTAAATAATGCTAGCTGAAAAGTAAGCCTTCATGGACAGAGACACAAACCCACATGGGTGCTTGAAAGTTGGCGAGCCGTTTAGAAAATTCTATATTTCTGCATAAATATGACCTAAAACATGATCCGTTCTCCACACGAGTTCTAAAACTAGAGAAAAGGAAGCCAATGAAATGAGTCAAAAACATGATATTTGTTCACGGATTTATTGAGGAAAGTTATCCCTAGCTATTTTCGTGTGACATTTAGGTCATATATTTTATGCAGAAATATAGAATTTTCTAAACGGCTCACCAACTTTTAAGCACTTCTAAGTGTGTGTGTGTGTGTGTAAAGACATATAGATAGAGAGACAGAAAGAGATAGAGAGTTAGAAACATAAAAATAAAGAGATAGAGACAGGTGGAAATTAGAGATAGAGGAAGAGGTGGAGGTAGAGACAGACAGACAGACAGACAGATAGAGGGAGAGAGGGAGGGTGGGAGACAGACAGACAGACAGACAGAGACAGACATATGGCTATAATTAACCCTTCAGCAGTCCTTCATTCTACACTCCCCTCCCCTCCCAAATTTCTATGACATAAATTCTGCAAATGGAAACTTACCCAGCAATGCCAGTGTCTTCCCCCTTCAACTAGAGTTCCTATGCAGCCTTCATTAGTGCAGTGGAAGAAGGCGCCATTCAACAAGTAACATAGGGCACTTTAGACTTAGATCATCCAAGCCTGATTGCCAATAAGTGATGTATTTACATTAGCCCTATATCCACCGTCTTTATGGACTTGGGCATTCATCTCATGATGAATGAGGCAATTTGTTATCAACAGGGAAATACAATAAACATGCAAGGGCTGGAAAGCTGGTTTGAATTTGGGAACCCAATTTATTTCCAACAGAGTGAGAGGGAAAAATATGTCTGAGACTTGTACGGAGACTCAATTCTTTCTTCTGTCTCTTCTCTCTCTCTTTTTTTTTTTTCTTTTTTCCTTTTCCTGGCATTTCAACAGATATTCCTGGAAGCTATGCCATAAAGAATGGGAGTTGTCACTTTAGGGGGTCTGAGAAACTGCCTTCTATGCAGTCTGAAAGCCTGCACTGAGCACCTCCCAGGAAGGAGAAAAGGTGGTGCAAAATGCAGCGGCCCCCACGGTTTGTGCAGACCCCTGCGGTTTTGTGCAGCTCCCCTGCACAAAAGGGAGCTGCACAAAACTCCAGGAGCTGCATTGATTGCCAATTTGTTTCTGAGTGCAATTCAAGGTCCTGGTTGTCACCTTTAAAGCCCTTTGTGGCTTGGGACCAGGTGATCTGAGGGACTGTCTCTTGCTGGTCACATCTACCCGACCCATTAGAGCGGGGAGGCAGGGAATGCTGCAGGTCCCATCCATGATGGAGATAGAATAGAATAGAGTAGAGTAGAGTAGAGTAGAGTAGAGTAGAGTGGAGTGGAGTGGAGTGGAGTGGAGTGGAGCGGAGCGGAGCGGAGCGGAGCAGAATAGAATAGAATAGAATAGAATAGAATAGAATAGAATAGAATAGAATAGAATAGAATAGAATAGAATAGAATAGAATAATGGGAATAGAATGGAACGGAACGGAACGGAACAGAACAGAACAGAACAGAACAGATTTTTTTATTGGCCAATAAAAAGCTGGTTTGAATTTGGAAACCCAATTTATTTCCAACAGAGTGAGAGGGGAAAAAAAAATATTGGCCAAGTGTGATTGTATACACACGAAATTTGTCTGGGTGCATACGCTCTTGGTGTACATCAAAGAAAAGATACATTCGTCAAGAATCATAAGGTACAACAATTAATGATAGTCATAGGCAACAAATAAGCAATCAAATCATATTAGAAAACAGTCAATATAAATCGTAAGGATACCAGCAACAAGGTTACAGTCATACCGTCTTAAGTGGGTGGAGATTGGCGATAGGAACGATGAGAAGATTAATAGTAATAATGCAGACTTAATAACTGTGTTGAGGAAATTATTTCTTTAGCAGAGTGAGGGTGTTCGGGGAAAACACTGGCCTTGTATCTAGTTGTTCTGGTGTGCAGTGCTCTATAGCATCGTTTTGAGGGTACGAGTTGAAACAGTTGATGTCCAGGATGCGAGGGATCTGTAAATATTTTCACAGCCCTCTTTTTGACTAGTGCAGTATACAGATCCTCTATGGAAGGCAGGCTGGTAGCCATTGTTTTTTCTGCAGTTCTAATTATCCTCTGAAGTCTATTTGCAGAACCAAACCAGACAGTTATAGAGGTGCAGATGACAGACTCAATAATTCCTCTGTAGATATACCTGGTGGGACCCAGAAGAAGGACCTTCTCCGTGGTGGCTCCCTATCTCTAGAACATCATTTCTCCCACCCACCCCCAAGATTAGAACAGCCCCCACTCTAATTCTCTTCCAGAAGGCACTGAAGACCTGGTTTTGCCAGCGGGCCTGGGGAACCCAGAGTGGGAGGGAGCTCATTAAATGGCTCGTGTGATCAGCTGTCACTGGGATGGGAGGTGGGGGGATGGTTTTATTACATTAATGTATTCAATTTTTTAATTAGTTTTTACTGTTTTTAAATGTGGTTTTTACATTCTGTAAGACGTCTTGGGTTGCCATGGCCAAATAGGTGGCAATATAAATTTAATAAATAAATAAATAAAAGGAAATCTCTAAGACTCTCTAGGAGATGAGACTGCGGTCTATCATCTTTTTCTTTGGATGTAAAACTGGATTTGTTTCTTATATCACCACCCCTATTTTAAAATCTACTGTTTTCTATTCTTCCTAGAAAACAAAAATAGGAAAATGGGAGGGGGGGGAGGATTTTATATCTGTTTTCAATTTCATTCTGCTACTTTCAGGCCATTCTCCAAAGGAACAAGTTCTTAGATGCCTCTTGGTACTCTTCAACTGAGCATGCCGTTCTAGATGGAGGGTCCTCTGCCTACTGAGACTTCCAAGACCACTCTTGCCAAGCCTGTAATTTGTCCGATATTTTCCAATATATGAGGGGCTGCCACAAAAAAGAGGGGGTCAAATTATTCTCCAAAGCACCAGAGGGCAGGACGAGAAACGATGGATGGAAACTAATCAAGGAGAAAAGCAACCTGGGATTAAGAAGAAACTTCCTAACAGTGAGGATAATTAACCAGTGGAACAGTAGTTGCCTTCAGAAATCATGAGTGCTCCATCACTGGAGGCTTTTAAGAAGAAACTACACAGCCACATCTGAAATAGTATAGGTTCTCCTGCTTGAGCAGGGGGCTGGACTAGAAGAGCTCCAAAGTCCCCTCCAGATTCTATTCCTATTCTATTCGTATTCTGTTTCTATTTCAATTTCAATCTCTATTAATTCTATTTCTATTTCTATTATTTCAATTTCTATTATTTCTACTTCAATTTCTATTATTTCTATTTCCATTTCTATTATTTCTATTTCTATTATTTCTATTTCTATTTCTATTATTTCAATTTCAATTTCTATTATTTCTATTTCAATTTCTATTATTTCTATTTCTTCTATTTCTATTATTTCTATTTCTATTATTTCTATTTCTATTATTTCTATTTCTATTATTTCTATTTCTATTATTTCAATTTCTATTATTTCTACTTCAATTTCTATTATTTCTATTTCTATTTTTTTTAAAAAAAATTTAATTTATATGCTGCCCTACTCCGGAGACTCAGGGCGGTTTACAGTGCGTTAAGCAATAGCCTTCATACTTTTCTATATACCTGCTTAGTAGGGCTGTTGCCCCCCCACCCACCCACCCAGCAAGCGATGTTCTTTTTTATACAAAGTCAGGTTATTGCCCCCACAATCCGGAGATCCTCATTTTACCTACCTCGGAAGGATGGAAGGCTGAGTCAACATTGAGCCTGGTGAGATTCGAACTTGCAATAATTGCAGGCAGCTGGTGTCACTTTAACACCACTTAAGCTGCTGCTTAAACTGCTGCGCCCCTAGGCTCTTCTATTTCTATTTCTTATTCTACTCTACTCTACTCTACTCTACTCTACTCTACTCTACTCTACTCTACTCTACTCTACTCTACTCCTATTCCTATTCCTATTCCTATTCCTATTCCTATTCCTATTCCTATTCCTATTCCTATTCCTATTCCACTCTAATCTACTCTATTCTTCAAAAGCCAAACCCTTAATCTCTTGGCAAGGAGTGAAATCCACCAGAATACTATGGATGCAATACCAAAGTTTCCTTTTCTAAGGGCAATTTTTTTTCCCACCCGTTCATTTCTAATGGAATATATTCAGGAAGACGCACCTGCTGTCAACGGAAGCAAACTAAAGTAGCTGTAATTCATGTAGTATCCTCTGGACAGCCTAGTAATTTCGTTGCTACCCTCCTTCCTTATTCACTTTGAACAGGCCTTTTGTGTCAGAAAGAAAGCAAATTGAATTCCGCTTTGAAATTCATCTGTGCTTAGATACAATTGCTCCTCGCCGTCTATGCACAAAGGGAAACCATTTCTCCTGAAAAGGAATAAGATCATCATCTTTTCTGAGCTCCTTACGATGTCAGGTTTTATTATCGGGTCTTTAAATACCCCGCATAATAAACATCTACATCTCGCTGGAAGTAAATCAATCGTTCCGCCTAGGTAAGTGTTGATGCTGGCAAAAGACAAACCCAGTTTGTTTTGGGTTTTTTTTTTGCACAAGAAGCTAATTATTCCTGCAATCATGTAAATAGATGGGAGCGGCATCGTATCCAATAATCCACCAATTTAAAAGAGCAATGCAATTAGGTGCTTTCAGCTTCAGGAGCAGAATCTTCATTATTACTATAATTTCCTCTAACTTGTTTGGTGACACTTGCAATTTAAATCTACTAGAGGCTGCGGCACATATTCTATTGCAGATCCACCTTAGCAGATCGTCGGGGGGGCTCACACTTAAAAATGTAATATATATATTAGGTCTTTGGTTATTCGGGTCTTCTCCCGTGTAGAATTGGAAGTATTTTGGTGACGTTTCGACAAAGTTTCATTCATCATCTTCAGGCTGATGTTCTCGGCTTCGTGCTTCCAGGAGCTGAAGCCGAGAACACCAGCCTGAAGATGACGAATGAGACTTCGTCGAAACATCGCCAAGATACTTCCAATTCTACGCGGGAGAAGACCCGAATAACCAAAGACCTACACACAAACACCCGCGAAAACCTCAGAAAACTATCTTCAAGAAATCCAAAGACATAATTTAGGGTGGTTAGGAATTGCACTCGGTTTTGTGGGTTTTTTTTTTAAAAAGAAAACAGGTGAGATTGTTGAGAGTTCTTGTGCCAATAGGAGACAGAGTTAATCACCTTTGTTTCCTGAACTGATTGCTTGATCTTATAATTTCACTTCCATTTAAAAAAAAAAAAAAGCCAGGAAAAAAATAATTTGATGCAAGGAAATTACTCTTCCTTGCATCAAATGGCAAGGAAGACGCATATAACATTGTGGAGTTGTATTTACAAAAAATGTCAGAGGGGAAGAAAAGGAAGAATTGTCACATAACTATAACTAACGAACAGTTTTTTTCTCTCACGTGTGCATTTTTGAATCTGGTTGGCTATTGTGTTCCTCACAAGATCAAAGAATCTTATTCCCGAACTTGATTTCGTCATCCTGCTCTCGTGTTTCACAATTCTGACAGAACTAGTCATGACCAGTAGAAAAAAGAAAATATAAGGGGCGTTATTCTACAAGTTCTGATAGGTTCTGAAGAACCGGTAGCGGAAATGTTGAGTAGTTCGGAGAAACGGCAAATACCCCCTCTGGCTGGCCCCAGAGTGAGGTGAGAATGGAGATTTTGCAATATCCTTCCTGTACCATGCCCACCAAACCATGAATGATGTATTAAATGTTTGTTTGTCTTAAAAAAATCTTTAAAAACTTTTTAAAAAAATATTGGAAGACTGCTATCATGTCTCCCCTGGTTCTTCTCTCCACTAAGCTAGCCATGGCCAGTTCCTGCAACCGTTCATCCTGTGTTTTAGCCTCCAATCCCCTAATCATCCTGCTTCCTCTTCTCTGCACTTTTTCTAGAGGCTCAACATCTTTTTTATAGTGTGGTGACCAAAACTGGATGCAGTATTCTAGGTATGGTCTTATTAAGGCTTTGTAGAGTGATATTAGTATCACACTTGATTTTGATTGATCTTAATCTACTACTAATTCTAGTTAGGCTTCATAAGATAGAGTCCTATTCTTGCACTCTGCATTCTCAAAACCTAACCGCTCATTATGCTGTCAAAGGAGGATCTTCGATGGTAACCAGCTGCAAAATCCGAGGTCTAAGTGAATTCAGCAGGCAGCTCAAGGCAGCATCTTCAAGATTGCTGAGTGCAAGCTAGGAGGAGGAGGAGGGAAGAGAGAACCTGCCACCTCCTATTAATTTTTGCAGTGCTTCCATCTGTGCATGAAATGGCCTAATGATCCAAGCAATTGCAGTCACTTGTTAAGGATCTTTTCACTTTTTTTTTTCTCCACCACCACCACAAACAAACTTGCTGATGATATTAGTGGGCAGCTGCCAGAATTCATCACGACACTTTAACACATCCTTGGCTGTCTCTTGGCAGATGTGAAGATGCCTGAATGTTCTGTAGCTGGCATATATGACAGACCCAAACACAATTAAGCTTCGGAAGTCTATTTAAGGGAGAAATGGGGGGGCGGGGGTTGGAGAAGGAGATGGGGGGGGGGCGGGAAAGGAATGGTCTGCTCGCCATCTCCAGAGAGGAAAAAAAAAGAGGTTAAAATAAAGCCAGCAAAAGACTGAGCTATGATGTAGTTTTTTTTTTAAAAAAAGAGATGATAAAAATCAGAAAGCAGGCTATAATGGGACAGAAATAAGACAGTCATAAGAAGGTCATAAGGATAGACTCTCAATGGCATGTTTCAATTTCGCTCTTTGTCTCTTGGACAGCCTGGCTTAATGGGCCACACAATGATAGCACAGAAATAAGGCTGAACGGCCAGTCCAATCCCCTTCTTAATGTAGAATGGGAGTCGTTTGATAGATTACTGGCATAATATGGCAAAGTGCCTAGGACCGTGATGGGGAACCTATGGCATGTGTGCCCGAGGTGGCACGCAAAGCCATCTTTCCGGACATGCGAGCTGTCGCCAAACTCACCTGCAGCTGCGCATCCCAGCTGGTGTTTCGGCCTACGATGCGCATGCGTGCAATTCCAGAGACCCAGCTGGCCTTCGGAGCTCTCCTGTGCATGCACATGCATTTGTGCATGCATGCACAAGTAACTGCATGCAGCATGTGCTGGTGCCATTAGCGCACATGCATTGCACACACAAAAGCCGTGCACACATGTGCAGATGGTGTGGTTGCGTGGGCAGCACTCAGAGGAGGAGCCATAAGTAAGCGAAGCGCGTACCTGTTTGGCACTCGGTGCGTAAAAGGTTCACCACCACTGGCTTAGGACATTCCAGATCAGCGGGTGTGCTTCAGATCCCTGCCATTAAACATTGCCATCTTCTGGGATCAAGGAAATGTGCCATCTTTGTTATTTATTTATTTATTTATTTATTTATTTATTTATTTATTTATTAAATTTATATACCGCCCTTCTCCTAGTGGACTCAGGGCAGTGCACAGATAGGAATAAAAAACACTTCAATACAAAATTTAAAATTTGTAAAAGAATTAAACAATTTTTGGCCCAGAAAATTTAAAAAACCCATTAGGCAATTTAAAATTTAAATCCCATAGACAATTTAAAAACTAAAAGGGGGGGGGGTTACGCCAGCCCAGCTTGACAAAATAAAAAAGTTTTAAGGGCACGGCGAAAAGCCCGGAGATCAGGTATCATACGGATCTCAGGGGGCAAATAGTTCCAGAGGGCTGGTGCTGCCACAGAGAAAGCTCTCCCCCTGGGTGTCGCCAGCCGACATTGCCTGGCTGATGGCACCCTGAGGAGTTCCTCTCTGTGGGAGCGTACTGGCCGGTGGGAGGCTATTGGTGGCAGAAGGCGGTCCCGCAAGTACCCAGGCCCTAAGCCATGGAGCGCTTTAAAGGTGGTCACCAACACCTTGAAGCGCACCCGGAAGACCACCAGAAGCCAATGCAGCTCCCGCAGGACAGGTGTCACATGGGAGCGCCCCCTTGCTCCCATAATCCCCCGCGTGGCCGCATTCTGCACCAGTTGGAGCCTCCGGGCACACCTCAAGGGGAGCCCTATGTAGAGAGCATTGCAGTAGTCCAGGCGGGAAATATTTCTTATTTGTTGGCCCCTGTTTCGTTCTGTCAATTTTGTGGTTCCTTAGATTATTTTCATCTGAGCTTTCTACTTGAGTCAATGTTTTAGCGGTTGCTTAATTTTTGCTATTTATTTACTTAAATGTATTGGCTACCTGGAACTCCAATGGATTCTGGGTGGCATTTTGCATGCCACCCAAAGTCCATTGGAGTTGGGTAGCCAATACATTTAAGTAAATAAATAAATAGCAACATACCTTAGATTCATTAAGTGTAAATCCTAGTCCTGCACCTCAATTTTCATCCATTTGTTAACCCAATTTCTCCACCAAGCAAAGATAGATATTTCTTCGCCCTGACACGACATTTATTTTTAGACAAATGCCAAGAAGTTTACCTGGCAGGCAAAACACCTTCATTATGTCATTTTTTCACCAAGCATAGATGGAGAGATCAGATATTCAGTTTAGACTCCTTCAAAGTTGTGGGTCTCTCTCTCTCTCTCTCCCAGGATTCCTATTTGGGAAATATTAATAACTGAAACTGATATTTCTGGAAGGTACTCTAGCTCTTCCTGGACCAATTTTATTATAAAAATCAGTGTTTAGCAAACACTACTATAATTTATCTGCAATTTAAAATATAGAAATGTTATTTTCCAACGATACCAGTAAACAATGCTTTCACTTGTATATAGAGTCCCTTGGGAGTGGGGCGGCATAGAAATGCGACAAAATAAATAAATAATAAATAAATAAATAAACCCAATGAGTTCAACATGCCTATTTCCACATATGTCTATTTCCACATAGGTATGTACCAGTGGTGGGTTTCAAATTTTTTTACTACCGGTTCTGTGGGATGTGGCTTGGTGGGTGTGGCATGTCTTGGTGGGCGTGACAGGGGAAGGATACTATAAAATCTCCATTCCCTCCCCAATCCAGGGGAAGGATACTGCAAAATCCCCATTTCCTCCCGATCAGCTGGGACTCAGGAGCCAGAGAATAGATAGGGCGAGGCCAGACAGAATTTTTACTACCGGTTCTCCAAATTACTCAAAATTTCTGTGACCGGTTCTTCAGAATTGGTCAGAACCTACTGAAACCCACCTCTGGTACGTACCTATTTCCACATATGACTAACCTCCAGACATAAAGTCCTCTGAATAAATGTGCATTGGACTATCAGAATACAAGTGAAAAGGTTTTTCCACTACATGTTGATACCACTCAGTACATTTTATTTTATTCTATTTCCAGCTTAATAATAAAAAAAATCTATTGGTCTTTTTAAATGGATTGTTAATGCAGAAAGCTGAATTAATTTGTACATTTGTCTTGGCATTTATTTTCATACGAAGTGAAATAACAGGGTGACAACTCATAATTTGTTTAAAGCAGCCTTTGGTCTTGATTTATTGAATATTTCTCAGACAAGATTAGTCTAATTATTATTTGAATAATTCCAGCAGTTCAAAAAAGAAAGAAAAGAAGGTAAACTTTAAGAAAATCACTTCATTAATTTGTTCAGATTTGCATAGCGAAAATACGCTATATTAAATATATTAAAAAGCTTTATGCAGGGCCATTTAGCCCCTCTTTAAAAAATTATTTATTTATTTATTTATTTATTGGTTTGATTTATATGCCGCCCTTCTCCGGAGACTCAGGGTGGCTTACAATGCCTTAAGCAATAGCCTTCATACTTTTGTATATACCTGCTTAGTAGGGCTTTCGCCCACCTCCCAAGCGGTGTTCTTTTTTATACAAAGTCAGCTTACTGCCCCCACAATCCAGGTCCTCAGTTTACCTACCTCGAAAGGATGGAAGGCTGAGTCAACCTTGAGCCTGGTGAGATTTGAACTTGCAGTAATTGCAGGCAGCTGGTGCTACTTAACAGCACTTTAGTCAGCTGCGCCACCAAGGCTCTTACATTACATGCAAAGTTTTCAAACATCAGCTCCTTCACCTTCCTTTGTCCTCTCCAATACAAGTTACAATAACATTTGCAAGAGTGCACAGAAGATTTAATTTAATTATCAAAAATATTTAATCCTCTCTTTCCCAAGTTTATGTTAGTCAGTAATATATTTTCTTGTTTATAAAGCTACAGCAAAGATAGATAGAATGTGTGTTGGGCTATTCTATGCGTCATATTTTGTGTACATGGTTAAGTGTTGCTTCCTATTGTTTGATTGGTGTGTTGATAGCCGGTAATTGACTGTTTTATTTTATTTTGTCGAGTACCTATTAGATAATATATATATAAGTATAAGCATGAGTTGAATACGAGTACAATTAAAGGGAACATTAGGACAGGGACGATAGGCATGCTAGTGCTCTTATGCATGCCTCTTTCAGACCTCTTAGGAATGGAGCGAAGTCAACAGTAGACAGTTTTAGGTTAAAGTTTTGTGGGTTTTGGGATGAGACCACAGAGTCTGGTAATGCATTCCAGGCATTAACAATTCTCTTACTGAAGTCACATTTTCTGCAATCGAGTTTGGAGCGGTTCACTTTAGGTTTGCATCTATTGTGTGCTTGTGTATTGTTGTGGTTGAAGCTGAAGTAGTCACTGACAGGTAGGACATTGTAGCTGATGATTTTATGAGCTATGCTTAGGTCATACCGAAGGCGGCATAGTTCTAAATTTTCTAAACCCAGAATTTCAAATCTGGTGGCATAGGGTATTTTGTTACGAGCAGAGGAGTGGAGGACTCTTCTTGTGAAATATTTCTGGACATGCTCAATTGTATTAATGTCCAATATGCAGTGGGGGTTCCAGACAGATAAGCTGTATTCGAGAATTGGTCTAGAAAATGTTTTGTATGCTCTGGTTAGTAGTGTAATATTACCAGAGAAGAAGCTGCACAAGACTGTTGTTTCCTTATGCTGCCTAGTACTCGGCTCCTAATTTCTTGATAAACTGGTAGTAAGTCAGTACTCCTGTTGACTGACAAGGAGCCCGTTTCCCAGGCTTCAATCATTTCCCTGGCTGTTTTTGTAGCTGCTTGACCAATAGCTGCAAAATTGAATGTACTGTATGTCCTTGTTCATTGCAATTTCAAATACAAACAAGAAGTGCAATTTTTCATACATTGATGCTGAACTGCAGCTTCGTTTACTGAACTATTCATATACGAATTGAAAGAAGATGAAATAATCAAGAAATGATAATTGAGTTTTGAGGGGGGGAAAGTATGCAATATAAACACAGCATGACAGTTTCTGGTTCCATATAACATTTCTTGTTTATTATTGTCTTTCAATATGCAAATCCTTCCTATATCAGACTAAAGGAGTAACCATGTAGAATCTATGTTAAACCAATCTCAGGAAACCCTGAAGGAAATAGGTAAGAGAAGATTAATGAATTAAAATTGGGTTATTCCACGAAATTGGTTATTTCAAGAGCTTGGATAGCTCAACAGGCTAAAAGCAGACTAAAGCCTGTTATTAACATCCAGCTGTCTGCAATTACACCAGTTCGAATCTCACCAGGCTCAAGGTTGACTCAGCCTTCCATCCTTTCTAAGGTAGGTAAATTGAGGATCCAGTTTGTGGGGGCAATAAGCTGACTTTGTATAAAATATACAAAAGTATGAAGGCTATTGCTTAACGCATTGTAAGCCGCTCTGAGTTTTCGGAGAAGGGCGGCATATAAATCTAATTTTTTTAAAAAAATTCTTTTTAGAAGTAGTCAAGTAAAATTCCAGAATAGAATAGAATAGAATAGAATAGAATAGAATAGAATAGAATAGAATAGAATAGAATAGAATAGAATAGAATAGAATAACAGAGTTGGAAGGGACCTTGGAGGTCTTCTAGTCCAACCCCCTACTTAGGCAGGAAACCCTACACCACTTCAGACAAATGGTTATCCAACATCTTCTTAAAAATTTCCAGTGTTGGAGCATTCACAACTTCTGGAGGCAAGTTGGTCCACTTATTAATTGTTCTCACTGTCAGGAAATTTCTCCTTGGTTCTAAATTGCTTCTCTCCTTGATGAGTTTCCACCCATTGCTTCTTGTCCTGCCCTCAGGTGTTTTGAAGAATAGCTTGACTCCCTCTTCTTTGGGGCAGCCCCTGATTGGAGCTGCTATCATGTCTCATGTCTATATTGGAACACTGCTATCATGTCTCCCCTAGTCCTTCTTCTCATTAAACTAGATAGACCCAGTTCCTGCCACTGTTCTTCATCTGTTTTAGCCTCCAGTCTCCTAATCATCTTTGTTGCTCTTCTCTGCACTCTTTCTAGAGTCTGATTAACTGACCCGAAGACACATTTGCTGCAAACCAAACGCTAAGAACTTGGTGCCAGATGATCATGAAAAATGAATGCAGAACAAAAAGAAATCATACCCAATTCATAATATATATGCTTTTTTAAAAAAAGGAAATTCAAATTTTCGTTGCCACGGGCAAAATAAATGTTTGAAGATTCTCCATGGTGTTCAGTCATTCATTTGTAATATCCTGGGGAAACACTTCACTGTGATGTAGTTTGTCAGCTTCTTACATTACCATCATTGAATGTTACATCATCTAATGGGTTTTGACAGATGGTGCTTGACATAACCGGATAAGAAATATGTCATGGAAGAAATATTTAAAAAAAAAACAAAACACTTGCAGGTGATGGGTGAATCCCCCCCCCCACACACACACACACAAGAAAGTATCACAACATTCCCTGCTTTACAGCTGAACGGAAAGGATTCAATTTAACTCCATAAAATCTGGTCAATCCTTAATAGGATTAGGAATCAATATGGCAGGTGAACCAGTCTCCTTCATAAATGAGGAAAGTTCTCCTCTTCAGAAATGTGGTTATGGTTCTCCAAAGCAGACAGTGCAACGTATTGTGCAACAGTGCCCCTCTGAGCACATATCAGGGAAACCCCTGAGGCTTTCTGTTTGCAACTTCATCATATGTTGACTTATGCAACTAGTCTGCCTTTGAATTTGTAAATAAATGGTTTCCTATTTGTTCATTGAGAATATAATTGCAATGTGCTTTTCTTAAAAGCATTTTTGCCATAAGCCAAATAAATAAAATCCAGAAGAAAACAAATAGAAAGAGCCGAGGTGGCGCAGTGGTTAGAGTGCTGTACCGCAGCTACTTCAATGAATATAACCAACAAGCCTGGGTCGATGAAAACAAAGAGACTTTATGAAAAGAAAACAATAAAAAACAATTTTGCAAAATAGGGTGGTATCCCAGCAGATCTCAACAAGGAGTTTAAGCCAGGAAGCCACACTTGAAATTTCAAAAGCATTACATGCTTAGCCCTAGCCCGATGCTCCCCGCACCCCTCCTACATCCGGTCCAGTGACCGATCACCGCTAATCCGTGACACCTTCAGAGGCAACATATGAGCTGAGGTGGTGCAGTGGTTAGAGTGCTGTACTGCAGCTACTTCAGCTGACTGCTAGTTCAGCAGATCAGAGGATCAAATCTCACTGGCTCAAGGTTGACTCAGCCTTCCATCCTTCCGAGGTGGGTAAAATGAGGACCCAGATTGTTGGGGGCAAGATGCTATTTAGTATACTGTCAATTATTGTAAGCTACCCAGAATCCTCGGAGAGTGGGCGGCATAGAAATAATAATAATAATAATAATAATAATAATAATAATAATAATAATAATAATAATAATATAACAATTTCACATTTTGAGAGATGTAATTGTTGGAAGAAGACACATTCCAGCACAGAAACTTTCATTATTAATAAAGGAGAATATTTGTAGCTCAAGGTTGAAATGAGGAGTGCTTGGTGTTCTCTGAGCTTGCTTGTTTTCTTGCAGGCGTTTCATTACCAAACAAGGTAACATCATCAGTGCTGGTAAGGAACTCCTAGTTTGGGTAATGAAATGTCTACAAGAAAATAAGCAAGCTCAGAGAGTACCAACGACCCCTCACTTTAATTATTTTATAAAACTGCTTTAAAATGTCCACTCTATCACAGTGCATCACAGCACTTAATCTCCTTTTCCAGGCCTGCTGATAAATCTTAGCTCAGTTCTCAAGGATTTAGATTAGGAGCTGGCAAAACAACAATTATAATACCTGCTTTTTATCAGCCTTCAAAAAAACATTGCCTGCAAAAGGTAAATTAAAATTAAAATGGTCTCTTTTACTGCCTCTGTAATGCAATATCTATTTAAAATTAAGATTCCCTGGGCTCACTGGGTTTTAGTTCTTGGCATGTAAGATTTCAGGTAAACCCAGGTATTGTAATGAAATGTGCAGCAAGGTGTGTGTGTGTGTGTGTGTGTGTCAGCAATAACAACATGACATCCCAGGAAGGAAGCAGCACATTCCAGAGAGGGGTTCAAGGCAAGAGACTGTGCAGTCCTGAATTACATGGGAGAGGAAGGAAAAGATTCAGGATAACTACATCCTACCCATCTTCCAGGGTATCTCAATTATGTAGAAGTTTGTCAGGTGCAAAGAACTAGGTTTGTTCATTAAGTTTAAGCATAGAAAATTTATTATGTCAGCCTATACACAAGAATCCCGTCAATGAATAGTCAGTACTAAATTGGCACTGGATAAAGATCAATGGAATTCAAGGGAGGCTGGACTTGGATTTCTCAATGCAAGGACTCCAAAATGATGACATATTTAACTCCGCCCTCCGGCTCTGCCTGCTTTTATCCTACAGCTTATAGTTTTAGTCTGGTAAGATTCTGTCTATTAGGTGTAAGCAAATTGTTCTGCCCCAACTACGGACCCCAAAGAATGCAGCACACACAAAGTCTGTACAAACCTTCGTTTACTAAATTAAATCAGTTTTTTTTCCAAAGGCTGTTAATTAGCTTTCTTAACAGCCTACAAGAATTCAAAGAATAAATAATCTTAATCTTACTAGGATTGGCAGAAAGCCCAGAAGCAATTTGCAGAGAACTAAGATCAAGGCACGAAGGAGAGTGAAGTTGTTCCCTGCAAAATAGCTTCAGTCGGCATTCCTCCTTAAATAGGCTAAGGGAGTAGCCAATTAGCCCCAAGCCTTACTCCTGAGGAGCACTCCTGCCTTTTGGCAGCTCTGCGCACCCATGCATCGAGAAGAGGCTCCTCCTCTTCATCCTCTTCACTTAAGGGAACTTCTGGAGGTTCTGAAGGCCCTGGCTGAATCCCCGCCTCTAGCACCACATCTTCTCCAGCCTCATTGTCCAACTTGAGTACCAGCTGCACAGGCTGCTGGCACAACACCACACTAGTCTCCTTGCTGTCTGAATCAGCCACCAGCCTCACAGGCCGTGTACGAGTCACAACACAAATAAAGAACTAGACTTGATTCGGTCTCACTGTGCCATTTTTGGTCTACCACATAGTTAACTTATATGCTCTCACATTTTAATTTATATGATAGCATTAGATTCATATAAATTAATTTATATGATAGCATTAGGTTTCATTCATATTTCATCTCTCTAGTTTTTTTTTTTTAGATCATGATGTTATCTTATCATAGTGTTATCTTCTTGGAAAAAGAAACAAAATATTGAAACAAACAAATAAATAAATTACATCCCCAACCAAATATTGAAGAATGTTATACCGACCTCATAAAGACCTAACGTTAAAAATAATGTATAAAATAATGACATAAATCTTAATTCTGATTAAGTGTTCAGGAAACCAAAGCTCATTCAGTGTTGAGAAGGATCCAACATGTGTCCAGTTTGTGACTCCATAATACTCTGAAAAGTCTCCAGAAACATGAACCAGCCATGTGAATTTTCATCTCGATGTATGTTGGAGAAATGATAGGATTACCAGTTGAGAATGACAAAGACATTTGGAAAAGACACCGAGACTTATTTTCAACAAATTTTAATGGATCTGAGATAATAAAGTATCCAAACAAATCTAGACATTTTGAAGATACCAAAAAGTTTTGAAGTCTTGTTTTCAAAGAAGCATTCCAGATTTTGTTTTGACACTGTTTCCATTCTACCCTACAAAACAAATTATCTTGCTTGATGCTTAATTTAGAAAAGCTTATTCTTTGACACTTGGTTTTCAAATAGTTTCTTTGTGGCTAGGCTTTCAGAAATTGGAAAGTTCTCCAAATTCACAATTTAATATTGCTAGAATTATTCAGCTGATCTTGATCTCTCAAGGAACTTGAAAATAATTTCATATAATATTACCATTAAAGGTTGGGGGGGAGGGTGATCTGGAGCTTCCTTAAGCAAAAATGTGCCTAGTGTTTATATTTCTAAGCATCCATTGTTGTTCTCCTATTGATTTGTGTTATGAGGAATGCATTATTGGTATGACTATTGCTATAGGCTGGGGTGGGATGCTGGGTAGGTATGGGCAAGGTTGGCGAGTTCTACTTGACCTCCTGCACCAATGCGGGGAGATGGGCATTTTCGCCCTCCCCACGCTCCAGAGGGTTTCCTTGAGCCTCCAGGAGGGCGAAAATAGCCTCCCCCAGGCTCCGGAGGCTGGAAATGGGTCCGTTTTTCACCCTCCCCAAGCTCTGGAGGCTTTCCTCAAGCCTCTGGGAGGGCGAAGATGGCCTCCCCTGGGCTCAAGAGGCCGGAAACACAATTGTTTCCAGACTTCCGGTAGGACCGTTTTTAACCCTCCCAGAACCTCCATGTGCAGGCATGCCCTGCACTTACCTGGCATCTAAAAAGGCCTACGTGGAGACTCCTGAGAAGGGAGGGGCAGGGTGGACGGGGCCAGCCAGTCCTTGCAACTACCAGTTCGGTGAACCAGATGTAAAATTAGCATCCTGGTTGCCCGAACCGGTCCCAACCAGCTGAATCCCACCCCTGGCTATAGGTCTATTCTCTCTAATGCATAGAATTATTTTTCCCCCAATGGAAATGTGGAACAATTCACCTGACATTGCTTGGTTCACTGTAGATTTATTTATTTAATTTATTTGTTTAGGGAATGGATATAGCCACCCAACTGGAATAATTGTTGTGACAACAACAAAAATGAACAGGAAATCAGAAAAAAATAAATTTATATGACACTTTTCCGCAGGGGAGCTCGGATGAACGTGTCTCCATCATCCAAGGAAAAAGCCCAGATTTTAAAGCCTTTCTATAGGCAAGCAGACTTGAGGCCACTGGAGAGAAGATAATGCCAGATAACAGATACTGCCATGGAAGAAGCACCTTAAAGCAAAACTAACCATCCTGCAGATGCCATGTTAATCTCTGGGAGAATGCCAGTCACATTCTCCTAGACAAGAAACAATAGATCAAAGTTAGTGAAGGAGAGAAGCAACCTAGAATTAAGGAGAAACTTCTTAACAGTGAGAACAATTAGCCAGTGAAATGGCTTGCCTCCAGAAGTTGTGGGTGCTTCATTACTGGAGGCTTTTAAGAAGAGACTGGACAGGCACTTGTGTGTAATGGGGGAGGTTGGACTAGAACAGGGGTCTGCAACCTTAAACACTCAAAGAGTCATTTGTACCCGTTTCCCACAGAAAAGAAAACACCGGGAGTCACAGAAACCCTTCCCATGCCTGCCTATTTCTTGAGCGGCCACAAAACTAGCATATATAATTGAATTAAACATTCTGTTTTCTTCTGAAACTTTTCTTTTCTTGGATTTATCCATGGTTGGCCTACTGGGGGTTGAAAAGTTCAATAAATCGAGTGCCAGTGGGTGTCACACATTGGCGGTTGTGACGGATATTTTGTGTGACAGGGAGCCACAGCAGAGGGATGAAAGAGCCACATGCAGCTCCAGAGCCGCACATTGCTGATCCCTGGACTAGAAGACCTCCAAGGTCCCTTTCGATTCTATTGTTTTGTATTCTCTGATCTATTGGACTTCAAAAGATGTTCGAAAATTTTGGAAAAAATAGGAAGTGTCATGACAACTACCTACCTACATGACATGACATGACATGACATTTAGGTAACATGACTACCTAAATGGATTGCCATTTCAGTGAAGGACTGCAACAGATTATTCTCACCCACATTTATTTCTCCCTTCTCTCACATGAAAAATTACAATTTGATAGCAATTTTTGAAGAGGCTCTGACAGGTGTACAAAAATATTTGAGGTCACACCTCCCTGTTAAAGCAGCAATTACATAACCAAGAGGACGAGGCTCTGTTTTCCTGCTTTTCCACTGCATTTCTTTCAACTGAAGTAGCACAGAAGCACCAGCAATAAAAAAATAAAATAAAAAAATAAAATTATGCACTCATGGACACACCCTTGGCATTGCATTAACTGAGAAAGTTGTCACCAAGGACACATCACCTGTGCCGTTTCCATTGCAGGAAACTTCGATAATTGCATAGATTGTGGCTGCTGTCTTGATCTGATCATTATTTTTTAAAAAAACAAAAAACACCAGAATTTCAAAGAAGCAAGAAGGGGAAAAGAAAAGGAAAAGGAAAAAGGATCTGTGTGGCTGAATTTTCTACACTGACTAAGCAGCTTTATCATCTCAAGGACACACACCAAGAGGGGGGGGAAAAGCAACTCAAGACTCCCTAAATGTAAATTACTGATACAATTGCAGCTACTTATGCCAACACAAAGCTGAATTTAACAGGGCTCACTGGAGTTTTAAATCCTCTGAATGGTAGACGTAATGGTCAGTAGGCACTTTCTCCCTGGGCTAGTTGTCAGGATTAAAATGAGAAATCTGCAGGTAGGGAAATGGTCACGCCAGCCAGCTCATGAAAAAAATAAAAATTAATGATGACTTTCTTACTTATACTGACTTTACAGTTTTTCAGGTTTTTTAAAATCAGTTTTTAAAATGTTCTGCCCAACTAGGGGTCAGAGCCTAGCCTGATTTTAAACTGATTTGAAAATGCTAAGCTAGGTTGGGCCTGGTTAATATTTGAATGGGAGATTACCAGGAAAAGTCATAGCTACAGCTGATCTGGAAAGGAATATATATATATTCCTTTGGCTCAGAGGTTAATACAACTGCCTAACATGCAGGCAACCCAAGTTCGAATCCAAGTAAGGGTATGGCCAGCTGATGAGAACTACATTGCTTGAAATAGATATATACTAGTCTCCCTTTATTTCTTTATCAGCGAAATATAAATTTGATATAAAATGGTTTGTCGTGAATGCGACTGCTTGAGGGCTCCTGGATTGGAGCTGAAAGGCGAAAGGGAAGCACATGCTGGGGTAGACCAGGTGTCTCGATAGAAAAATATTGTGTGTGTGTGTGTGTGTGTGTTTTCTGAGGTTTTTGCGGGTGTTTATATGTAGGTTTTTGGTTATTCGGGTGTTCTCCCGTGTAGAATTGGAAGTGTCATGGCGACGTTTCGACGAAGTCTCATTCATCATCTTCAGGCTGGTGTTTTCGGCTTCGTGCTTCTAGGAGCAATGTGTGATCACAGTTGTTTCCTCCTTTTAGTGGGAGTGTGAACTGATTGGGTGGTAGCTTGGCTGTGTTCTGATTGGATGGGGGGTTTGGCTGTGCTCTGATTGGATGGGGGTGTGTTCTGTTTGGGTGGGGGCTTGGTTGTGCTCTGGTTAGTCTGAGTTGCAGGGGGATTTGAGCTGGTGAGCTGTATTGCTGTTGTTTGGCTTCGCGTTCATGGTCGTGCCACCTTTTCATGGTGGGGGTCAGTCTGCTTCATGTATGGATTGGAGGGGTTTAAATTGGCTAACGATGCAACTGTGATCTGGCTTCTGGTCCGTGGTTGTGCCTCATCATCGGTGTGGGTTTGAGTCTGCTTTCCGCATGGATGTATGGTGGTGACATCCTGTGTGGCATTAGATGCATGAAGAAAGGGATAATTATCTTTTTATCTTCTAATAAGATACTTATCACAAGCTATACTTTTTGCATTTCATTTCTTGGTGACATCAAAGTTTAAAATTCCTTCTCTCTGTCCTCAAAATGTTGCTTTGAGATGACATTCCTGCATATTATGGATTTAATTAAGTCCACAGCAAGTACATGTCATTAGTAACATGGTTGTCCTTTCTGCATTTGCTTCAATAATTTAAACATGACAAATCTTCCAGAAATTGAAATGGTGAAGATTTGCTTATGCACACAAGTCATCATTTAACACTGGAGACATGAAATTTTGATCTTATGAATTAGCACTCCATTAGCCTCCTGGATGTCACTGGAGCATGTATCCTTCTTTGTTTACTAAATTGTCTTACGGAAAAAAAATCAGATGTTGATTAGACAAACAGATGTAGATTGCTTAGTTTGAGCACAGCATAATAAGTGGGCTCACTTTTAGGACTTCAATGGCAGAGTTTATAGTTTGGTATTATGTATAAACCAGGACTTTAATACCAAACTACGCAGTGCTTAGTGTAAGAGTAGCTAAGTCATGGTTCTCTCTCATAACCTAACTACTTCCATCAAGGGTTAATCATTGATCATATTCTGGGGAATTGCAAAATCAGGACGACCATTTATTATATATTAAAACAACATATGGGGCCCCCGTCAGATCTTTGATCTACCTTATCTACTGCAAGCTTGATATTCTCCCATTCTTTTGTAATTCAAATCCAATCCTACCCTCAAAATAATGCTATCGAGCACTGCACACACAGAACAACTAGACACAAGAACATTTTTTTCCTGAACGCCATCACTTTGCTAAACAAATAATTTCCTCAACACTGTCAAACTGGTTAGTTAGTCTGAATTACTATTAATTTTCTCATCGTTCCCATCACCCATCTCCTCCCACTTACAACTGTATGACTGTAGCCTTGTTGCTTGTATCCTTATAATTTATATGGACTGTTTCCTAGTATGATTTGATTGCTTATTTGTTCCCTATGACTATCATTAAGTGTTGTACCTTATGATTCTTGATGAATATATATTCTCTTTTTATGTACACTGAGAGCATATGCACCAAAGACAAATTCCTTGTGTGTCCAATCACACTTGGCCAATAAAGAATTCTATTCTATTCTTTCCTTTTGAGACTTCAAAAAATAATCATCCCCAGTCAGAATGACTAATGGCAAGGCATTCTGCAAGCTGTAGTCCTAAATACCTGAAGGAACTAAATTTCCTTATTTCAGATCTCCTCTAATTGGTAGCATCTCTCAAGGAAATTAAACCATGGATTATGTTCTAGCTTCAGGAAAGGAGAAAGGAGGACACATTTTAGGATGGATCTGTGAGTGAGGAATTTGTGAACAGCAATATCCAGAACAGATTGCAATATGCTTAGTTTACCAATCTTATTATTTTATACATAAATCAGACTGTGTATACAGGTAGTCCCTGACACAGGACTATAATGGACCCCACTCATTATGGTCATTTATTATAATGTTTGTAAAATGGATTAGTCACATGACTGGTCTGAATTTATGATGTTTTTTTTTTCCCCCAGAAGAAGTTAAGTAAATACACTGTTGTTAAGTAAACAGTGGTCCTTAAGCAAATCCAATAGTTTACTCTGGGCTCAGTCTTTGTCAAAATCTGGAAGTGCCAATTTTCAGCCAAACCACCATAAAACATAGTGGTGTAACCATCGGATGCTGCAAACAGCTTTAAATGCAACCGCATTGCCGAGGCAAGACTGCAGAAGGGGCTAGGATGTTGGAACTTCATATCCGGTTCATAAATTCCCCTTTTTGGATCACTCATAACTTTGTCACCAAGTCACCAAGAGACCAGTTGTAAATCAAGGATTACCTGTAAGATTGTACTACAAACTGACTACACAGTACAGAGATATGTCATAAGTATCTGAAACACTTTACATATTTTACTTCTCTACAAAATCCTCTGAGCCTTGATAAAACTGAAGGATACTTAAAATTCTCCCTACATGGAATTGTATTTCAATTGAATGGTGATGCAATTCAATTGCAAGTTACGGAGACACTGAGACAGAATAAAATCCCCTTCCTAGTCAAATTTACATTTAGAACATTAGAATAAAATCATAGCTGATACGAAATATTAGCCAATTAATCACAGATACTAGCATTTAAAAGGAAAGAGAAAACAAATGTCCATATTCTCCCTGTTCTTCCTATCTCTCTTTCTCTGTCTCTTAACCCAATTCAACTTGTAAAAAAAATGAATCTTAAACTTCCATATATATTACTTGACATTTTATAGCCACCAGAGCAGAACAGCAAATTTTAAACCTTAGTTGAAATTGGGTTAGAAACCACATCTCAAAGGAGAATCACTACTAGGGTATGGAATGCAGCTATTAATATATTTTCCATTTTACCATCTGGAATCTCCTTTTACTCTCCACATCCATCTATCATTGGTTTGGCTTAGTCTGTACCAGCAACAAACAATTTTGAGATTATAGGAGAGAAAGATACCCTCAACTGATTTATAGGTGGTCAGTAATTGGAAAAGGATATTAAGCTCCCCAAACAAGCACTTAATTTAGATGTAAGAAGACATTTATTGTACAGTATGTTAATTAAACAATATTGCAGGGATAAAGAGTAGCTGATTGGGTTATTCAGATACCAGAACATCCTTACTTAACCAGAACATTAAGTAGATTCTTTCTCTACTTAATTTTAGGTACTACTGCAACTGGTCCTACAAGTTCACACTTATTTATTTATTTATTTATTTATTAGATTTTGTCAAACAAAAATGAGAACAAGAATAAAAGAAAAAAATACAATGAAAGGGACCATAGGCATGCTCCCCTCTACTGACCACTTAAGTATGAAATAAGGTCCATGGAAGTCAATTTGTGACTGAAACTCTGTAGCTGAGACAACTGGATCAGGTAGAGCATTCCAGATTTTGACAACTCTATTGACATATCTATATTGACATTTACATGTTTTTCTTTTCTTTTCTTTTTTACAACAACATTCACTCTCCTCCTCAAAAGGATATACCTAATCTTGCTTTGATACTGTGATACAATTGGAGGGGAAAGAGCTGTGTGTGTCTAAGAGAGAGAGAGAGAGAGAGACAGAGAGAGAGAGAGAGAGAGAGAGAGAGAGAGAGAGACAGAGACAGAGACAGAGACAGAGAGAGACAGAGACAGAGACAGAGACAGAGAGACCCATGGAGAGAGAGAGAGGCAGGCAGGCAGGCAGAGTAAAAAGTACAGTAAACAAAAGGTCAATTCATCCAATACGTTGAGTAGTTTTCTGGTTTGTCAGTGAGCCTATCATGAAAAAGAAATCATTGCAGGTACTCCTCAACTTATAACCACCATTGAGTCCAAAATTTCTGTTGCTAAGAGAGACATTTGTTAGGCAAATTTTGTCCCGTCTTCTCATTTTTCTTGCCACGGTTGTTAAGCGAATCACTTGCCGTTGTTAAGTTAGTAGCACAGTTGTTAAGTGAATTTGGCTTCCCCGGTGACTTCGCTCGTCAGAAGGCTGCAAAAGGTGATCGATCGCATGAACCTGAGACACTGCAACCGACCATACATGAGTCAGTTGCCAAACGTCTGAATTTTGGTCACGTGACCACGGAGACGCTGAAATGGTTGTGTGAAAAACAGCTATAAGCCACTTTTTTCACTGCCATTGTAACTTAGAACAGTCACTAAACAAACTGTTGTTAGTCAATGACTACTTGAACACTATCTTGGCAAGGGGTTAAAGAAATTGTATCTCCCTACTGAGAACTTAAACACTTCTTGTGCTAGTTTTCACTTTAAGATTACCTTAACCGGTTCTGCATATAATTGAAGAACTGTAGAGACTACCCATCCCATTAGTGAGATTAGTATCCTTAGTGATGTTAATATCCATGCTAGAAGGTGCAAATTAAGGCGGACCCTTCGAAGTGCCACTAATATATGAATATTAGCACTGATTTATTAGTTAATATAATAAAACAATTAAAGTAAAAAAATAATTAAAAAGTTATATCCCTGGAAGTTGGTTGCTGTTGATTGTTGAGGCAGCTGACTAGCTTTTCATTTCAATTTGCTCTCTCGTGCATTTTCCTCTTTTGTTCAACAATTAACATTCATTGAATACTTGATAATGTATTCATCCCAATGCCTTTTTTTTTTTAAAAAAAGAAGTGATTTTATAGTTTTGGTAGCACCTCAAGGCTCTCAGCTATTTCTCTATTCTATTAATCCTAGTGACACATTTTCTTCAATATAAGACAATTTGGCAAGTAGATAACTAAGTAAACCAACAGAAAGCATCAGGTCCTAATAGGATTTACTTTTGAGTGAACATGCACTGCGAGAATGACATTTGCCTTGTGTATGCGTGCAACTATTTTTTTTAACGAAACTATTTTTAATTCAACCAAGTCAATAGCAAGTGCACAGAGGAATTTATATGGACGTGAAATAAGAATCAGTTTTGCCCTTTGGAAAATTATGTTTTTCTTTAAAGATTGCCTTCTGTTGCATGCCATTAAAAAAAACCCTCTATATTATTTATCTATCTGATTAAAAACAAACTGTAGTCTGCAAATTCTGGAGCTATTTATTATTCTCCCACAGTGGTTACAGTACCCAACTGTAATATACAACGTATCCAGAGTTTACACTTATTTCTGTCTTTTTAATGAATTCATTTATGCTGCTAAATGACACCCCAGCCCACCCCAATATATATATATTTCCAATGCAATATAACAATTAGCATAATTTATCCACAGGATGGCACTGTCGGCTTTTGCTATTAGTGTGCATCAGTTGAGAGTAAAACTGTGGAGAATTATGAAGCAAAGCTGTAATAGAAAGAAAAAAGTATAAACTTCTGCAGAGATTCATGTACAGTACATCATACTTCGGGCAAGAAATAGGCATGGCTGCCTTAAAGAGTTGCAGGCAGCTCTTATGTTCTAAATCTTCTTTTAGGAATCAGCTCAAAATTGTCCTACATCTATAACGTTCGTTATAATTGCCTAACAAACGAGGAGTATACATTACACATGGTGGTAGCAGGGATGTTTATTATTTTTGTTCTATTGTTCCAAAATACAACTTTGGGATTTCTAAACATGGGAGTTATATATTTGATGATGTCAGAGGAATTTCTTCAACAATCAAGGTTAGGACATTACTTCAATGCCAATTTAAATCAGTTTAAATCATTTTGCCGGGCAAAATCCCATGAGGCTTTATTGTAAATAGTTTTTTATTGCTAGCAGCACTTCAATATTTCACTAGACCTGTGGATGGTGCCTCATCATCTGACTTCTCGAGCTGAGCAGAAGACGACTCTGGCTAATCAATCACAAATGAACCCTGGCTTAATGATTCCTGAAGCTGGCAATCCTGAAGCAAAGGTTCAGCTGGAGCAACATTGTCAGATTCAAGGTCCTCAGATAGCTCAACAGGCTAGATAGCCTGTTATTAACATTCAGCTGTCTGCCATTATTGCAAGTTCGAGGCTCAAGATTGACTCAGCCTTCCATCCTTTCTAAGATAGGTAAATTGAGGACCCAGTTTGTGGGGGCAATAAGCTGACTTTATATAAAAAAATATATAAAAGTATGAAGGTTATTGCTTAACGCATTGTAAGCCACCCTGAGTCTCCGGAGAAGGGCGGCATATAAATCTATTTAAAAAAAAAAAAAAAGGTCAAGTCATATTATGAATTGTGGCTCATAACTACTCCCCAGAATTCCCCAGACAGCATGGAATTCTGGGAACTGAAATCCTCACATCTCAAAGTTGTAAGGTCGAGAAACACTGCTGTAGTTCTTTGTTCAAAGCATTTTAGGTACCAATGAAACCTCATGAGAGAGGATTAATAATTGTTCATGGGACATGAATGGAATAATCTGCTGCTTCTAGCACCTAATCACACTGGAAACCTGTCAAAAAGTTTCAGAGCTCTTCAACTTTCTTCAATGACTTGGAGGAGGAAGTCCAGGGAATGCTTATTAAATTTGCAGATGGCCCAAAACGGGGTATGAAGGCTAATATCCTAGAAGACGGAGATCAAATTCAAAATGATCTTGATAGGTCAGGGAAATGAAATGAAAATATCAGCCTGAAATTTAACAAAGGCAAATGCCAAGTGATGCCTTTAGGAAAAAGAAGCCAAATGCGAGTAGATTGGGAATCGTTCTTGTAAAAAGCTCTAGAACAGTATTACAAACAGAATATGAATGAGCAGCGGGACATGGCTGCCAAAATGAAAGAGGCAAGTGCCATTTTAGGCTAGATCAACAGAAATGTAGTTTCTCAGTGATGGTGAGTAATTGTTCCATTTTATTCTATTCCAAGGGCTCGTACCAGTGGTGGGTTTCAAATTTTTTTACTACCGGTTCTGTGGGTGTGGCTTAGTGGGTGTGGCATGGCATGGCTTGGTAGGCATGGCTTGGTGGGCAAGGCAGGGGAAGGATACTGTAAAATCTCCATTCCCACTCCACTCCAGGGGAAGGTTACTGCAAAATCCCCATTTCCTCCGGATCAGCTGGGACTTGGGAGGCAGAGAATAGATAGGAGCTCATAGGTATGTCCCATTAGCCATGGCATAACCATTAACCATGGCATGAAAATGCCGAATTAAATATTTTAGAAAACACATCCTTAGCCTTTTATCTCTAATCCACTGTAAATGTAGCCTAAATTCATTTTTACCATCAATGGTATATCAATCTTTCAAAAGACTAGACACTAGACCTGGTATTCAACACATGTTCACTGGCTTTTCAAAACACCAACAGAAAGGAAGGAAGGAGGGAAGGAAGGAAAGAAAGCTGATGGTTGATTTAAATTGGGAAAGAGATGAATTACTAACTTTGCCAAATCAATGCATTCCAATTTTTCTGTGACTTCTATTAATGATAGATCATGCAAGGCCACACCTTCTGCTGCTTATTATTATTTTTGGAAGTTAGCCCTGACATTTGGCACATTCCATTCTTCTAGGTATTGCTGGCTGCAGATACTCAGCTTCTCCACTCTCATTTCTTTCCAGTAATTACCCTTTTAAATATTGGAGAACTGGAATAAATTGGCTTCTGCCAAGTTTCTTTTTAGGTCCAAGCCATAAGCACAGAGAAAAAAAATTGCCCAGCAGACAGGTGTCTTCCCAGGATGAAGTGGGAAGAAGTTGTCTGGATGCCTGCATAAGGTCTTCCTGCTTTCATCTGTATGTCTTCCCAGCTGGACTATTTTTGGATATCAATCTGCTATTTATTCATTTTTTACATTTTTGTACTGTCCATCTCCCTCTGAGAGGGAGTCTTCCAAAATATCGGAAGGAGCCCAAGTGACACAAGAATGTAACTCAAAGATCTAATGAAACAAATCAGTGACAATTACAATTGTCCAGCAGAACTTTTCTTAGTGCTAAGTCTCAAAACCATCACCATGATCAAGAGCCTCAAAAATGGCATTTGCATTTCGAAGCTATAGATTATATAGAGCTGCGGTGGCACAGTACTTAGTATGCAGTATTGCATTCAATTCTAAGATTCTAAGGTTCTTCTAAGGTTCTAAGGTAATTCTAAAATTGAACTCTAAGGAGTTCAATTCTAAGTGACTCAATGTTGACTCAGCCTTCCATCCTTTTAAGCAGTGGTAAAATGTAAAATTTGTTACTACCGGTTCTGTGGGCGTGGCTTGGTGGGGTTGGAGTAATATGACTGAGTGGGCATGGCCAACTTTTTTTTTTTTTACTTTTAAAACCATTTTTTCTACAACTTCTTTGGCTGAAAAGCCTCTGATGATCCCAGCTGAGTTGCCTGATCAGCAGCTTTCTTTCCTTTTAAAAACATTTTTTCTATAAATGCTTTTAAAAGACTCTGATGATCCCAGCTGACCCATGCGATCATCAGATGCTTTTTAAAAAAAACTTTTAAAAGCATTTTTTCGGCCAAAGAAAAAATGGTTTTAATTTTTTTTTTAAAAAAAGCCTCCAATGATTGTGCAGCTCAGCTGGGCAATGTGGGGGGGGGGGGAGCAGGGATTTTTGCTACCAGTTCTCCAAACCACCCGCCTCCATCGTTACCGGATCAGGCGATTCGATCTGAACCGGGAACATTTCACTTCTGCTTCTAAGGTTGGTAAAATGAGGACCCAGATTATTGGCGGCAATATGCAGACTCTGTAAACTGCTTAGAAAGGGCTATAAAGTGCCATGAAGTCTAAATGCTATTGCTATTATAGCAAAAAAGTCATTAGATGCTAGGTGATGTCCTTCATAACATTTAATCGCATGTAAGCAAAACTTAACATTCTCACACATGCCTAAATCCCTCAAGCTTCATTTGAACAGCTGTTCTTTGCACATTGTTTATGATCTTGGCAAGGTAGCAAACTCACCTATCTATTATTCATTATATCATCCCTGTCTGGGAAAGACACTGAGGGTAGCTGTTTTGCTTTCCAAAATGGTCCTCGTTTCCTAAAAAACTGAAATAGCTGAAATGAGCACGGAAGTTTAGCATGATAAAGGTCACTTATTAAAAGTGACTGTGATAAAAAAAAAATAGTAACCAGTCTCCCCAGGGATTAGCTCACATTTAGTGAACTCTGCCCTGCCACATGTTAAAGAAACTGATTGGGGGTGTTTCTCTCCACTACTTGGTGATGCTATGCTGGAAGAAAAATGAGAGGGGGGGGCATACCAGTCACTGCCATTGAATTGCCCCATAGGAAAGTGGTAATGACAAGACCACTCACCAACATGAGATAGATTAGAATTTAACAGAATACAAGCACAAATTATTCTGGCATATTTCTGCTGCGGAGGAAATGCACATTAACATAGCCACGAGAATATAACAGAATATAACATTGCAGTCTATCCCTAATGAGTTCTGGGAATCACATTCTAAGATTCAGAGAAAGTGCATCGGATGTAGTGTAGGACAATAAAATCAAGACTTAACAAGGAAAAAACTGAAGATACTCGTCCTTGAAGAAAGAAAGATGAGGAAGAAAAAGAGTATGTTCCAATTACCTAAAGGGGCATCACAAAGAAGGTTAAGGCACGCTTTCTATCATCCACAAGCATAGGACATAAAATAATGAGTTTAAGTTACAGGAAGGCAGATTCTGGATGAATGTTAAGGAAAAAAAAAACAAACAATGGAAAGAGTTCAGTACTGAGGACAATTATGTTATGACTTTCCCTTCCCCAAGAGGTCAAAAGAAGGCTGGACAGTTATCTGGTCAAGATCCTTGAATGGGAATTTTTTGCAGTATGCAGTGGGTCGGCCTCCCTAAATTAATAATCCTTTTCCAACTCCATAATTCTATGAACATAGAGCAGAAATGATTCATTCCAGTAACAGTAACATGTTAAAAGAATTGCAATGGTAAGATGGGCAATGGAATGAATAAATAAAAAATGTTGATGGAATTCATTGCCGTTATTACTAGGATAATTTTATACACTCCAGTAAAATGACACAGGATGATAGCTCACAGCATAGCAAATTCTTAATTTACTACTGGAAGACATAAAAGAATGACAGCTTTCTGCTGTTTTCATCTATGGGCATATTTATTTTTATTGTTCACATTTTTGAACCACCCATTTCCATCAGATGCAGGCCACATCTGTGCCGGCAGAAGGACCATGCTGTGGTTCCTGTCGATCAAGGAATTTTGACTGGCAGAGTCCAGAAGAACCGTTATTGCAGTGGCTCCAGCGCTCTGGAACGTTGTATCCCCTAAGGTGAGATCTGGCCCTTTTGGTCTTCTAGAAAGTCCCTTGCAGAAGACCCTGCCAGACAGACCCTTGAGATAAGCTATGTCAGACCTGGCCCAAACTTGGTCCCTTAGGAAAGAATCATGCTTGACTCCATTCTTTTGCATTTATAACTTTTATTGTTTTATCAATATATAAAATACAAAGAACAATTAAAATAGGAAATTAAGGAAGGAAAAAGAAAGGGGGAAAATAGGAGGTACAAGTATAAGGAAGAAAGAAAAGGGTGTTGACTTCTGCCTTTTTTAAACACAGTATAAGATAGCAACATTACAACCTCAACTTTTTTACTTTTATACATTAGTATATAACTAGCCATTTCTATAATAACAAATCTAATCAGCAAAACCAAAGTCAGTTTCATTTTTTTTCATCGTAAGCACAAAATCCAGAAGTGATATCCAAATAAAAAACAAATTTTCCTCTTTGAATAGATCAATTTAACCATTACTGCTTTATATTTGCAGATATGGTAAATGAGAGCCATGTATTCCACTTTGACTCCACATGACTTTATTCAGTTTTCTGTCATCTATGGTACCATTTATGAAATAGCAGCTCTTGGCAGCTCTTGAGCTGTCACTGATGATTGGAACATCTGTTGCTTGTTCTTGTTAGGCACCTATAACAGGATCTTCATTTGCCCATTTCATTTTTTCCTATAGCACTCTTCTTGCAAAACCAGTTAGGAGAAGCAATAAAAAGCAATCTTAAATTGTCTAGTAAAACCAAGAATACTTATAAAAAATGAAATCATCATATTGGAGGGGAGATGGGAAGAAAATTTAAAAGGCAGTCTGGTCTTTTTTTTTTTTTTTTTTGGGTCCAATATTATCCAGTTAATACCAGGGGTTGTCATATATCATATATCAGTGGCCCATGTTATATGCTCACATGTCAAGATGCTTTGTCTTTTAATGTTCAGCAATAGAATTTGATATACCCATCTTGTTCAATAACAAGGGATAGGAGCTGTGAGTTATGCACTCCCCGATGAATGAGATAGAAGAATCTTGGGGATCTTGATATATTGTCCCTTATAATTTCCATTCCGATGATGGATTATAATAGTGGGAATGGAATGGGACAATTGATTGAGACATTTTCATGCCCACTTCTCACACCCCCATTGCAATGGATCCAGCTCGGGCATTCATTCTAGGTTGGTTGTCCATCAGCACTCCACTCTCACCACTGGTTCTGTGTGTATCTACTCCCCAATGCCCCCACTCCCCCGTGTGATCATGCTGAATTTTTCAGTGAGATTTACTCCTGGCTGATTCGTGGGTGCGGGACAACTAAACACCAGCCAATCCTTGCACTGAGGGATGGGCCTCTGCCTAATCAGGGGATGACAGCAGCCTCGAGTGATGGAGAGGCAGGGACAGAGAGCAGGATATGGAAAGAACCATGGGGGGTGGGGGCAGTCCGGCATCCTGCTTCTGGCACCATCATGAATCCCAAACTCCACTTCTTGAGATGCCGGTCACGCCACCCTTCAAGCTCTCCTATGCCGGGTTGGCAGCATTTCAGGGCTTGTGCAAAGTGCAGTGGTGGCAACAGAAGCAGGGGATTGCCTCCTCATGTGTTGTGGCCCTCCAGTGGCCTGCGTGGATTGTGGCTGATCCTGACAAGGAGGCTAGTGTGGTGTCGTGCCAGCAACCTGTGCAGCCGGCGCTCGCGTCGGACAGCGAGGAGGCTGAAGAAGATGTGGTACCAGAGGCAGAGATTCACCCAGGGCCTTCAGAACCTCCAGAGGTTCCTTCAAGTGAAGAGAGTGAAGTGGAGGAGCCTCTTCTCAATGCATGAGCACGCAGAGCTGCCAAAAGGAGGAGTGGTTACTCAGAAGATCTCCTCGAGAGGAAGGCTTGGGGCTAATTGGCCACTCCCTTAGCCTATTTAAGGAGGACCACCGACTGAAGCTATTTTGCAGGGAACAACTTCGTTCACTCTCCTTGATCTTAGTTGTGTGTTCGTCCGGTCGTTCGTTGAGCATTTGAGAGTGAATTTTCCTTGCAAACCTGGTTTCTGAGCTAATTGCCAACTACTATAAGCCTTTATCTAATCTTTGGAATTTCTGGCAGGCTCTTAAGGACATTTTTAGTAATAGGCTGCATTTGAAGAAGACTGTGTTTGTAGTAAACGGAGTTGTTTGGAGTTTTGTGTGTGCTACTTTTCTTGGGTTCCTGTTCTGTCCCCATCTCACATACAAACACAGACAGACAGCCAAGGGTGAAATAAACTTGCAGACAACCAATTCTTCCATTAAGACACTTGGCAGCCACCCAGTAGCTGCTTGCCAAGAACTTTTATCAACAAACAGAAATACCCACAGTAAGAATTGTCCAGTTTCGTCAGAATAATTCCAAAGCCGAGATTGCTGTTTTCCAGAGATGAAGTGTGACTCAAAAGGAGTTATTTTTGTCCGTCACAGAGTCTGAAAGGCTAACTCACCCCCTTTTATACCCTGTGGGGTGTGGTCCAGTGACTCAGCCTAATCTCTGGCACGCCTTTTCTTCTGTTGCGCGTGCCAATCCCTGCGACGCTGTCGAGGATCCAGCCAAGACTCATTACCCTCATCACTGTCCACCTGTGGCTGCGTGGATGTGCTTGGCTCTGGGCCTATCTCTTGCCCTTTGGTGTCCTCCGGAGGCATTGTCAGAGAGGAGGGTCCTGGAGAGGGGGGCCTTGCCAATTCCTCCCCCTCACTTTCAGAGTCTGTCTCTGCCGATGACACAGGCTCAGGCAACGGAGCCACAACAGTTCCGTACCTGGGGCAGAACACCAGGGGACACCTGTGGGAACCCAAAACATCTGGGGCTTTGAGATATCTCTCTTTCCCAGGAAACATGCCCTCCCTTTGCCCATTTGAGGGTGCCCAACAGACACTATAATAGGGATGGGACGTTTCCCCGCAGGGTGACTGGCAGAGCCACAAATGTGCGTAAAAACACAGCGCTTTGATGAACAGTTTGGAGACTTCCTGCCAGCCGGGTACCTTTAAGGGGCTACTTCAGCGAGCTTGCATGGCATGGCTGAATGGCTAGCTGGGCAGGGATGGCGTTCACAGCCAAGGGAATTGGCAGTGCTCAAGGATAGCGGAGGTTTGCTGGCATTGCTCCCCACCCAGTGGTTGGCTGAGCTCAGCCAACCATTTTCATGGATATTTTCAGGCTATGCTTGAAAATGTCCACCAGCCTCGAAGGCTGCCACAACACAGAGCCTTTCCTCACATAGCCGCCAATCAAGCCTGCCAGATGCGCTCGTTCACTCGGCCCCTTAAAACAACAGCCACACCTAGCATTAAAATGGGCTGTCGAAGCCCACAAGTCTTAAAAGCTGTCAAGTTTGAAGGCCCCTGGACTAAGAGTTTCAGCTAGAATTACCTCAGACCGCAAAAAGCCACGTCCAGGCTTAAAGCGTGATGTTTTGGGCTACACGGAGGCGCAATTGGGGGAATATATTTTTTTTGGGGGGGGGCGAGGGGGCTCTTTCGCGCCCCGCACCCTCGTCTCTTTCGAGGAACAAGAGACGCGGCGGCGGCGGCCTCAGCAGCGGACTCGCATTTCTGCCTCAGCTTGAGGAGCCCGCCGCCATTTTAAATTGTCCTCCACCCCTCGCTGAGAGAGACAGGCCGCTCAGCCAATCCGAGGGGATGGGTTTCCAATGCAGCCAATCACAGCCGACGTTGGGTTTGACGAAGGACCGGGAGGCGTGGCGGGAAAAGCGGCGCGCCTCAGCTACAGTTGCCATGGAAACTGTGGGGGGGGGGAGCTGTTCATCATGGCCAGGTGTGCCACGGCCGCACAGGTGAGGGCGAGTGGAGGCAGGCATGCGGTCTGGGTGCACGTGTGAGGAAGATTGTGTGTGTGAGTGTGTGTGTAATGACTTCTCCTTCAGGCTTCGCCCCACCTGGGGACTTACCCTTCACCCCGCTAGGGGACCTTTGGGACTACAAATCCCATCCGCCAGCCAGCCAGCCAGCGATCTCCCTTTTTGCATGAGAAAACCGGGGTAGCTTTAGCTTTTCTTCGGTTGGAGGTTCCTCCCGCCTCCTTGCAAAGATCCAGTTTTTAAATTATCATTTTTGCAGAGATGCTTTGAGGGCTGAGAGATCAGAGGGAGACATGGGCTTGTACTACTGGGGATGTTTAGGATTACAGGTCCCATCAGCCACCTCCAGGGTGGGTGGGGGGTGTTGATAGGGATGGTCCTTTCTTCCAACAGAATAAGGAGAACAGATTGCCCCCCCCCCCGAAATACTCATTGTTTAAAGAAAATCTGAAAATTTACTTTTAAAAAAATAAAATAATTATTACATGCACATAGACGCACACATATGGCATAGAAAATGCTTTGGACTATAGGTCCCATCAGCCACCTCCAGGGTGGATGGGGGGTGTTGATAGGGATGGTCCTTTCTTCCAACAGAATAAGGAGGAGAACAGATTGCCCCCTCCTTGAAATACTCATTGTTTAAAGAAAATCTGAAAATTTAATGTTAAAAAAAATTAAATTATTATTCCATGCACATAGACACACACATACAGTATAGAAGATGCTTCGGACTATAGCCAACTTTGGAGTGTGGGGGTGGAGAAGATTACTTCTCATGCAATAGAATTGCCCCTCTCATTGTTGCCCACCCCACCTAAATTCCAAGCCCTTTTTCCCCTATTTTTGTGTTTTGCTTGCCAGCCAAGCAGCCCTTGATTTTAGTTTCTTGTGCAAATATTGAATATGTTGAGTATAAATTTTCAACAATACATAAATAAATATAAAATATTGAATATAAATATTAAATATTGTGCAAAGGACTGCTTTGTTTGCTTTGCATTCTAAGAATTCTGCTGAAATGTTACAAATGGAGGGGGGTGGTTGATACATGATGTCTTAGCCTCCTGAAAATGAAAGACATTGACCCAAATTTGAAGTTGTTTCCTCCATTCTCTATTACAGGAACTCTTCCCTCCCTTACACCCCCGGTTAAATGTTTTCAAAAGAGATGCTTGTCCAAAAGTGTGACATAATAAATGGCTGTCTTGGTTGTGTGTCTTTATTCATGGTTTAATGTGGTTTATATCGGGTCATCAACCTTTCAGACCACCAAATTCATAATTTTAAATCTCGCAGACCACTAATATGAATTTTTAAAAAAGATAAATAGTATTTAGTGCAATATAAGAATGCAAATAGTTTTCCTGCGGACCACCTGCAGACCACCAGTTGGTGACCGCTGGTTTTTAGAACTAGCCACATTTTTTGTCCTTGAATGACAATAAACTAAATTATCAACATGGCCTACTTTCACAGAGGTGGTGACCGATTCTTTGGGTTGGGCAAGCCCAGCTATTGATTGATTGATAAAATCAGCTGCTTTCTATGTTGTGTGTTAGAATAAAGTTGCAATGGAGAAACTGATCTTTTGGATGTTGTATCACTCTAGACTTCAGTACTTCCTGCCAATGGATATACTGGCAGAGTCTGCTAGGAGTTGTAATCCAGCAACATCTGGAAGCACATGATGAAATAAATTTATTTATTTATTTATTTATTTATTTATTTATTTATTTATTCATTCATTCATTCATTCATTCATTCATTCATTCATTCATTCATTCGATTTATATGCTACCCTTCTCCGGAGACTCAGGGCGGCTTACAATGCATTAAGCAATAGCCTTATTGCTTAATGCATGTTATAGGTATGCATTTTCTTTCCTTGTTAACTTCATAATTCCTCTGGTGCTGCATAAAAGGGATCTCAATCTGATAAACCCTGTAAAATCTTCCTTCTGGATATCATTCTCTGGCTTTCTCATCTTTGCAGAAGAGATAGTACACCTAGAAAATGACTTGGAACAGATGTCTGAGGAGATAGAAACACTTGCAAAACAAACAGTCTGATTTGCTACAGCAGATCCATCAACAAGAGGAGCAAAATTAAAACAGAAGCAAGAACAGCAGAAACAAACTCAGATTGAGACTGGAAACCAAAAATGAGTTTGTAAAGTAATGTGCATGGGTGTTAGGCAACCATAGATTTCATAGACTGCTTTCAGATGTAAATATGAAGCTAAATTCCTTATGTGATGTCCCATAGAATATTTACCGTGTTTTTATTAATTATGGTTAATTGATTAATTCCTGAGCAAAACAAGGCTATGGTTACTTCCCTACCAGCCCAATTCCCAAAAACGATTATAGCAGGGATGAAATCTAGCAGGTTGTGGCAGGTTCTGGAGAACTGGTAGCGGAAATTTTGAGTAGGTCAGAGAACTGGCAAATGCCACTTCTGGCAGTCCACAGAGTGGGGAGGAATAGAGATTTTGCAGTATCCTTCCCCTGCCATGCCCACAAGCCACATCCACCAGGCCCACCAAGCCACGGCCACAGAACCATTCGTAAAAAAATTTGGATTTCACCACTGGATTATAGTAATACCCTTGGATCATCTCTGAACTCCAAAGGAAGCTACTTAGAAAGGGGAACCACGTTTATTCTCCTTCCAACTCCTTAAAAAGAAGTAAAAATATACAAACAAACAAATTTCTTTTTTCTAGCCAAACAATCTGAAAGTGGCAGGAGGTAGACCATTGATGTGAAAATTTAAAATGATTTTTAAAAAAACTTGAATTTGTCATCCTTAAAAAAAAAACCTTAGGAAATGCACAACTCATCACTTGTGTTTCAGCCGGCATGCTTATAGAATACATGATATTCTGAAATCTGTATTCGGTTTGTCTTAGGAAAGGAAGGATGTGTGTTTGTGTTTTATTTTTATACTTATAATGTACACTGAAGATGGCATTTAATTTCATTGTACGAGGTGCAATGGCAATAAAGTAAACTTAAGTGGCTGAAAATCTTTTGGCAACTATTCTCAGCCATGAAAAGCAAAAAAACAATTCAGTACAAGCTATTCTGACCATATAAATCCATCAAATGCACTCACATGTTGCTTGCTGTATCATAGTTTTTTTTATATATAAAAGTTTTCTTTTTAATTTTTTAGACAAATATTTAATACGTTAGTCATTCCTTCCATGTGTCATCTTGGTGTTGTCTCCCAAAATTCTTCTTTTTGTTGTTTCTTCTATCTTCATTCTCGCCCAGTCCATTACAACAATTTATCACTAACACAATATTCTAATCATAGCACTTTTTATACATAGCTATAAATTTAGTTATTTGTATCTCTTTTCTAACCAACGGTAAAATTGATTCCATATCTTAAAGGATTATGACTCTTCTCTTTCTTTTATCATCAGTCAATCTATTCATTTCTGCACAGTCTAATTCTTTTTAATTATTTCTCCTTCCAAAGGTATTTTCTCTGCTTTCCAATTTTGTGCATAAACAATCCTTGCAGCTGTTATTACATGTCTAATCAAATAAATATTTTCTTTATTAATTTTTTCAGGGAGGATACCCAGTAGGAACAGCTCTGGTTTAAAATCAATATGTTGCTGTATCATTTCTTCCAGCCATATCTTAATTTTATTCCAATAGTTTTTAGCTTCTGGACATGTCCACCACATATGGTAATATGAACCTGGTAACTGGTGACATTTCCAACATTTGGCTGATTTATCTTTAAACATTTTTGCCAGTTTCTCAGGGGGCATGTGCCATCTATAAAACATTATATATTAATTTTCCTTATATTCAGTGGACATTGTTAGTTTATAATTCCTTTCTCATAATTGTTGCCATTTGTCTAGGTCAATTGAATATCCGAAATTCTTTACCCAGGCTATCATTGTTTCTTTTACTTGTTCCTCCTCCAATTCAATAACAAGCTTCAATACCACACTTTTTGCACAGACCCACGGTGGGTCACGTGGGCTGGAAAAGCGGGGGTGAAATAGTCATGGTCATGTGGCTGTGATGAATAGCGGAGACCACAGAACAAACTGTTGCCTGGCTGTGTCCTTGGTGAGTTCTCTTTTTTCTTCTTTCTTTCTTTTTTCTTTTCTTTTTTTTTTTTTTTGACATTTTTTTAGTCACAACACTCTTTCAGATGAGTGGCCTCTGGCAGTCGGCTGCCAAGTTGTGCCTTTATTGAGTTATAGTGCACCCGTGCACATACACACACTTGCAAATGTGTGAAAAATTGAAACAGTGATGGCTGTTGCAAGAGGAAAATGTGTGAAAAATTGAAATGACAAAAGGCTGGTGTTATCAGCTTCCCTCACTGTCATGGACAAACCAGAAAGCTGCAAGCAGTCCTTAACTCATAAAGAGATAACAGGGGGAGAAAATGGTCTCTTTAGGGCCTCAGAAGTATCCAGATTGTGAGGAGGGAAATGAAATAATGTAAAATAAATAAAGAACGGCATGCTAAGGGCATAAATATAGCACGGTCTTAACATGTGTTCCTTCTCAACTACCAAAGGTCCCAATCATCAGTGATAGAATAAACTTAATAAATAGATAAATAATAAGAGACTGATAGAAGAGAATATTTGTAGCTCAGGGTTGAACTGTGGGGTATCTGGTTGGTATTTGGAGACATTTCATTACCCAACTAGGTAACATCCATGGCATGCTAACAGGGGATTGCTCTGATTTTATGTAGTAGCTTCCCCTGTCAGTGTTGATGGGAGTGATCTTGGTTCCCTGATTGGGCTGTTAAAGCTTATTTGTTTGAGCTGGTAGTTCCTTGATGGGGTTATTGTTTACTTCTCAATTGTCGGTCTAATGTTGGTCTAAATAAAAGAGAAAAATGCTGCTCACAGAGAATTCATAATGCCTTCATCAAACAACATTTGTAGTTTGGAAAGGACACAGGCTTACTGCTGAATGATAGAAGATAGAACTATTACATTTTTTCTCTCTCAAAGGGAGAAATCCCCAAAAGGGGATTCATCATTTAAAATTCAGTGTGGAGCATCTTGTAGGAAGATGTTACCTACTGGCATAAACATGTTAAGCAGATCAGCATCATGAGACACTCTAGTGTCTTTATCAGATGACTCCTTTTTTGGCCATATCAACCTTTTAAGGAACTTCTAAAGGAAATGCCTTTTTCTTTATACTTTTGTAGTGGTAAATTTTCATTTATTCATCTCGATCCTGAATCAAGAACATTGATTAGGAGCCCTGGGGTGGGAGAGGAAGCTTTCGCGTTCTTTCTTTTAAGGTGGTTGCATAGCCTCTTAAAATACCCTGGTTATATGGATTTGAGAGATTAGTTTGGTAGCTGATGTTTTCAATACCAATTAGAAAGAGAAAGAGCTTTCATCATTAAGTTAAGCTATGGGAAGGAATAGGTTGCAATAGCTCGTGAATAAAGAGGACTTGGAGACTCTTGCAGAGGCTTGCAGAAGAATTTGTTGAGTATCTGTCAGACAAAGTCATGTGGATTGGACATTAGCCTTGTTGTTGGCCTAGAGGAAATGCATGGGGTGGAGTTCGGTTATCTGAGAATAGTTTGAGCCTTTCAGACTTGAGGGAATTGACAGGATCCTCAGGATTGTGAGCTTAGCCACCTGCTCTTTTGATCAGTGTCCCACCTGGTTTGTTACAGTGGCCTGGGAAGGTGTTGTGTAAGTGGCTTCTAGCAACAATGAATGGTTCTTTGTTCCTTTACCTGTTAAAGAAGATGTGGTTCACTTCTTCCTCAAGAAGCCATCACTGGGAAAGAGGAAAGTGTTAAAAAAAACCCTCAAAAATAACCTTGCTTTGATAAAATGGGGAAAAGTGAAACCCTAACAGGTTTTAAGATTCTGCCTCTGTACCTAACACACTTGTGATCTGTACAAGTTGGGAGAGAGGAGTTTCAAACCAATTGATCAAATGTGATCCTAGATGGATGCCATTGTTGTTGGTTTTTTGCATTCGCCCTGGAGCAATCACAGCTGTAATGATGAGATCAAAAATATCTGTGGTGGCAAAAAATGTGGCTTAGAAAACTCAGCGCAGCTTCAATAAAACCTCGTATGAAAAGGATATAAATAAAACTCTCTGCTGACTAAATGATGCCTCCTTCCTTCCGTGGGTCAATAACTGTTGCAAAGCATTCTTCTGAGAACAATACTATACATTTAAATTCCCTAGAAATGCTCAAATGTAAAGGCCTTTTTTTTTAATATAACCATGACACATTTAATAAAAGATTAAGAGGAACTTGTGTAGACAGTTTATTACAATCCATATTCCATAAGGAGATATCTCAGCATCTCCAACCACACTGTTGCCATTTTTATTTTTACCATACAACATTATCTCTCGGGTGGTTTCGTGGTTTAGTGATGCAGAGTTTCAATAGGCAGTTCACACTACGCTTTGGCACAACCAAGGGAAACAGTAACGGCTGCCATTCACCTTATGAGAATAGAAGAAAAAAAGGGGGGACAGATTGACCTGCGTACGGCCCATTTTTCAAATTTATCTTCACTTCACAATTGGACAAAAGGGAAATAATGTTGTTGTCATCAAACTGTTAGAAAAAGAAAGGGAAATAAATGAAAGCAATATTGGTACCATAGGGGGAAAAAATCCAACAAAGGGATACAGTTCTAAAATGATAAAATCATTGCTGAGATCAACTACTTCAATTTCATCCATGTTGGCAAATATATGTTGCTATAATTTCTAGGAAAGTGATAAGAAAAGGATGAGGGAACTAAGAATAAAGCAATAACCAATCATGCTTGAGATAACTGTTTCAAAATGCTATATAATCCTGGCTATCATGGCTGGTGAATGACAAGCTGAAACTGGCCACCAAATCTTTCTCTACCATCAGGAAGAGATTATAAAAGTTGGATGAAGAGTCATAACAGCTTTTAACTAATATAGACCTGCAATGAAACAATCAATGGGCGAGAAATATAATTTGGTTGCATGGCACCTGTTTTGCCTCCCATTTTCAATTATCAACAACTCCAAACAAGGCTTGGAAGAACTCCAATCTGAACCCTGCAGATCTTTAGCCCAAAGGTTATGATGCTGACGAGATAAGGTAGAATCCTATATGCTTATTTTGGATATCTGTAGGTATTATATGGCTTCAGGAAGTTTCCAGTATAAAGTCATTGTCTCCATTTGGTATCAAAGCCAACTCACATTAAACAAGAAAAATCATCCAAACTCAAGGAGAGATTCAAACTAGAAATGAGGAGAAATTTTCTGACAGTGAGAACAATCAACCCATGGAACAGAAGTTGCCTTCGGAAATTGTGGGAGCTTCATCACTGGAGGCTTTCAAGAAGAGATTGGACTGTCATTTGTCAGAAATGGTGTAGGGTGGGGGTTGGACTAGATGACCTACACAGTCCCTTTCAACTCTATTAATCTGTTAAATTACGTAAGACTGCTTTTAGCTTATTCCTATTAGTCAGTGTTTGATCATGGACTACCAACATCTTATAAACCAACAAACTGGTTGGAATAAGATCAAAGTTAAATTGGAAATCCTTTACTTTTTAGAGGTATTGGATGTTCACTGTGGATTCTTAAACTGTTGTTTGTTTATGTCCCAGATCATGGTCAAGTAGAGTTAGAGCAACCTTCTTGATTGATAGAATAGGCAAAAACAATACTAAAAAATGATGCAAACAACTCTTAACATGGCAAATACAAAGAACGAACTGTAATTTCCTAGGATGGATCTACAGGTAATCCTCATTTAGCAGCCGTTCTCAGGAAGAGGATAAAAAACTAATTTTGCAACCAGTCCTTGCATCTATGACTTTTGCAGGTCTGTAAAGCAAAGGAAAACTGGAGTAAAATCACTGGCATGGTTTCACATAGGGACAGCTTCAGTTAACCATTGAGTTGCCAGTCTCCGATGTGGTCACTAAACGAGGACTACTTGGATGGAATAGCTTTTACTCATAGCAGAAGGGTTTTCAAGGAAGAACTCAGTGAGAAAAGTTAAGTTCTTAATCTCAAGTTCGGTTCATTTTAAAAATAAACCTCAGGCCACGACAAGAGTATCAAAGGCAAGGACAGAAAAAAAAAGAAAAATACCAAAAAAAGCACCTACTCGGAACAATGGCTCCAAGAAATTCAATAAAGGAAGCAAAAGATCGAACGACTAGCCAAATAACATGTCAATTATTTCAGAAGAATTTTAATCAAAGAGATCCAGTTCAGTCACATTTTAAAAGTCTCTAAAAGAAAGTCATGATGCAAGATAATATAAGGAGGGGCAAAGTTCAGTTTAAAGGATGAAAAGAATAAAATATATTTTCCCCCCACCACACAGCCTTTATGGATGGGAATTAAAGTGACAAAAAAAAATGGAACAAAATACATAACTTAAAAGAGCCACAAGCACAAGAAATTTATCATAGAAGTCATTTTATGGCACATGGAAAGAATATCTTTTGGGGTGTCTGGAAAATTCAATTTGTTATATTAAGAAAAGACCAGCATACAAAAATTACTTATTAAAAAACACAGTGAGGGTTTCTCATTACAAAACCAAAATATACTTACCAGTATCTTAAAAATTATAACACTCTTGTCCATCCTGTATATATTAACCTAGATTTTCCAGCACCCATTACAAATAAAGCAAAAGTCAAAATGTTCTTTTTGATATGACAGTACCTGCATATCTCACTAGGTTAAATAGGATGAGTAGATGCCAGGTCCCTTCCTTTAAATACTATAGCCGATAGGAGTTTACTCATCTTATTTGACCATACCTTCCCTGTAGTTGTCCCTTCCCTTTGGAAGATTCCCCCACCTGAGTTTCCTACCATTTTTGTCTTCTGGAAAGCCATGAAGAACTGGTTCTTCTCCAAAGCATTGGGTTAGGATGGGGTTAAGCCTTAAAATTTGGCTGGTCTGGCATCTGGTGGGAAGAATTTTCTGTTTCTTTCCTTTTTTTTTTTTTCGTTGTTTGTTGTGAGCAACCTAGGAGCACTATGTGAGATAGATCGCAATATAAGTCCTTTAAATACCTAAATCAGGTGTCGGGAACCCACAGTTCCAGAGCCGCATGCAGCTCTTTGGGTCTTCTGTTGCGGCTCCTTGTCCCATCACTGGCTGGCCCCGCCCCTCGCCCTCCCAATCGCTTAGCCTTGGATATCCGAGAGATACAGAGGGCTAGGAGAGAGGGAGAGAGAGACATAGATACAGAGAGAGAAGGATACAGAGAGATGGGAAATAGAGAGGGAGAAGGGAAGAGACAGACAGAGAGAGATACGGGGGAGGGGGGAGAGATGCACAGAGAGAAACATAAAATGGCTTTGTGGTTCCTGGTTTTCCCTAATGACCGGCTGGGTGGTTAGGGGGTCATGTGACTGGGTGGGAATGAGTGATGTGGAGTTGGCCACGCCTATCCAGGTTTTGTGGCTCCCGGTGGTTTTTTTTTTTTGTTTTGTTTTTTCTGTAGGAAATGGATCCAAATGGCTCTTTGAGTGTTTAAGGTTGCAGATCCCTGACCTAAATAAATACAAATCATACCAATGGAACAATCAAAGACTGTAGAAGACCAGCCAATTCCATTTTTCATTGCTCATAAAGAAAAAGGTACTTCCAGGAGCAAAAAAAACAGGAGCATTTGTTGAGTTCAAAGCACAGAATATTTTATTATTGCTATCCATACATTAGTTGACTAAAAGTCATGACTAAATTAGCTCTAGATAAGGGTCAATGGAATTGGGAGTGGGGGGGCTGGACTTGGGTCACTTGTGGCAATGCAATGACTCCAAACTGATGACACATCTAATCTCCCCTTCCATCTCAATCTGCTCTCCTCCTACAGATGCTGCACAAATCATATTATGATATGTAATTATTAGTTGTGTTTCAGAATAGGACATTAGAGCTGTGATGGCACAGTGGTTAGAATGCAGTACTGCAGGCTACTTCTGCTGACTGCCGGCTGCCTGCAATTCGGCAATTCGAATCTCATCAGGCTCAAGGTTGACTCAGCCTTCCATACTTGCGAGGTGGGTAAAACGAGGACCCAGATTATTGGGGGCAATATGCTGATTCTGTAAACCGCTTCGAGAGGGGCTGTAAAGCACTGTGAAGCGGTATATAAGTCTAAGGGCTATTGCTATTTAACCGGATAATGTGAAAGTAATGTTTCAGAAGATGAGTATTAGACCCCATGTAAGGACAGACGTTTCTGATGAGGGATCCATCAATTTTCAGGATATTTTTCTTCATGTTGAGCAGGGGTAAAGTCCACCCCAACTCTAACCCGAACCCTACTCCCACTTCTAATTTTTGTAACCGTGGTTAGCGTGTGCATTGAGGGCCGTTGATGGCTCAGCGCAGCTAAGAATCAGTCAGATCATGACAAACCAATTTTGGAAAAAAATAAAAACACGGTGATGTTTTGAATTTCCAAACATTATGACCAAACCTGTCTGTTTGCAGGTGTGTTGGCTCACAGGAGCAAGCCATTCATTCTCAAATTACCTCAGTTCCATTGTTGTTTATGTTGCAGCTCAGTACAGCCTTAATGGAAATCGAGGTGAAAATAAATTAGGGGAGAAAAGAATGTAAAATGAGAAAAAATCCTTCACTGACACCATATCTGGAACAATGTCAATGGAATAGCTTGTTATATAAACCGACAAGTAGACCCAGATTATTGACTTCATATATCACAAGTACTCTTTCCCATGTCAGCATGAAATAAGAAGAAACCAGGTTATATATTACTATGATATAAAACAAATCAATTCCACTTTTTGAACATTTGGGACATAATTGTTCCCTAATACAACATTTAAAGAAAACAAATACAAAGTCAACATTTGCCTTCTTTTTTAAGAGCAAATCTCATTTTGGGGATTTCAACAAGAACATCATAGACAACCCCACAGCTGTTTTTGTTAGGTATTATACAAAACTGTATGGTAATAGAAACTAGGTTGATGTTGAATTTAATAACTGCAGCGAGACTTCTGGTGGCGCAGTATTGGAAGAAGGAAGAACTACCATCTATTGAAGAATGGACATTAAAAGTAATGAATTTAGCAGAAATGGCAAAAATTTCGGCATATTTAAAAGACCATTCAAATGAGAAATTTAGGTTAGAATGGAAAAGATGGATAGAATATATTCAAGGTAAATATAAGACTAGAAAATTACAATTAGTTTTTTGAATGGGGAATGGGTTATAGTGTGTCATAAAGTATATTAGGTTAGATTGGTTAAGGGGAGTTAAAAGTTTAAGAGGGTGATGAGAAACTACAGATTATTATCTTAAATTAGTTTATGATTGTCTAATGCGATACTCTGTATTTTGCTTTGGGAAGGGAGGGGTGGGGTGGGGTGGGGTTAGGGAGGGATTGGGGGGAAGGAGTGGGGGGGAAGGGGATATATATGTAAAATGTTTGTTAAAAATTTTCAATTAAAAAAAAGAACATCATAGACAAGGGGGAGGGATGAATTTTATATTTTAAAAGATGGATTTAAGCAGATTATTGGCGGGAGGTTCAAGACAAACTACAGCCCTGATAAAGGAGTGACAGAATGCCTTGCTCAATTTGTTTAAATATTTAATTTTCAAGAGATGCTACATGATCGTCAGGTGCATACAGGTAGTACTCGATTTATAACAGTTCATTTAGCGACCGAAGTTAAAACAGCACGGAAAAAAGTGACTTACGACCACCTTTCACGCTTACAACCATTTCAGCATTCTCCATGATCAAAATTCAGATGCTGGACAACTGACTCATATTTATGACGGTTGAAGCATCCCGGGGTCACGTGATTTTGCACGTCTGATGAGCAAAATCAATGGAGGAGCCAGATTCACCATTCACCCTTGCTACTTACTTAACGATTGCAGTGATTCACTTAACAACTGTGGCAAGAAAGGTCATACAGTGGGGCAAAATTCCCTGAACAATCATCTCACTTAACAACAGAAATGTTGGGCTCAATTGTGGTTATAAGTCAAGGACCACCTGTACTCAATTTTTCAAAGTAAACAGGCAATGAAGATAACAGAGGTGTTAAGACAAGAATGGGCATAGACTTCCCAAACTTTAGAAATTTGGATTTTCTGATATACAGTATAAAGGCATAAATCCTGTCTTCATATTGGATGAATGACCATGCTGGGATAGATATAGGTTTCCTCTTCATCTATTTTTTCTCCAATCCAAAGGAGCAAAAGAGAGACATTCCATCCCATAAATATTGGGGAATGCTATACCAACAGTCTCTAGTTTATTATTTGATTTCGGTGGTATGCAATTGATACATTAATTTGATCTGATGATAAATCAAACCCCCGAACAACATTTGAGATTACTTTTCTACCTTCCTTTGATGTTGGGAAGAGAGGCATGCATCTGAGAGATTGCAAAAAGGTAAAATGATCCTGAGCTATTATATAATATCACAATGGGTAATTTAGCCCTAGTACTTGTTCCCTTTTCATAATGGAACACTAGTGTGTCCTTCCAAATGATGTTTATTTAATGATAGCTGAGATACAAAAATCAGGATCATTAATTGGTAATCAATGCCACTTGATATCAATAATGGCTGATATTTTCACCTCTTGCCAGCCATCTCCACTCCAACGGGGACATTATTTAAAACATTAAAAGGTACGATTATTGCCAGAGCTGGCCTTTAATGATCTTGAAACAATTAAATTTAGCAGATTTATTTCTGATATTCACGCCAGGAAATCCATTGACATTCTGTTAACCTCTACCATTAAATTAATCCCTCAACACTGAAAGGATGCAGCAAAATTACATATTGATCAGTGGCTTCATTATTTTCAGGTCTGTGACTTTGAAAGATGTTTTGCAACCAGCCACAGAGAGTAAGATGAAGAAATTCTACAAAGTGATGCTTCTAGCACCCACAGTTACGCATGCTAATATGAAGATGTACTCTTCAAAAGCTAACCCAACTTATGAAATTGTCTAGTAGTAGCAGATATCTACAAAAGCTGCATGGAGCTGGATAATTCAGACCATGCAACAACTTTTCCTCAGTTTGCCACTGGCAGTCTGTTTTTTCCATCGCTTGGTAAATCTCTACACTTAGTTTGGGTAATGTTTATTGCAAACATTCAAATCTGGATTTCTATCAGTTTTATTCTCCTGTCTTTCTTTTTTCCTTGACATAATAATGCATGGGTATATTAAACATAGCTGAGCAAAACCTCAGAGTTCTGAGGATGAGAAAGTCTAGACTTTTTTTTTTCCTTTTACAGAATTCTGCTTACTATCGCATCACAAAATCCACCTAGGCTTTAGCATAATTTAAATGGATGTATTCCGATTTCACAGAGGCGTCCAACTGAGACAATAGTTATACAAAAGGCAAAACAACACTTGCTTATTTTGTGACAAATATCCTACCTCTCCCACAAACTCAATTAACAATTCAGAAGCCAGAGGAGGGCTAGAGAATGGTTCAAAGAATAGGGGAAGATAAGCAATTCAAACCTGGAATTAAATTTTACCTTCACTATTGTTTCTGTAAATTTTCTGACTGCGATCCCAATTCTGCTTGCATAGCTATCTTTTTCTCTTGCTACATCTTTGCTGTAGATCAGCAAGAACTTCAATCATCTGATTGGGATGTGCTTGTATCCAAGACCGTCCTACTTTTAATTCTAACTCTGCTTTCTCTACTTTGAACTCAACTAACCCGTGTACCTGATTTTCCTGGAACTTCATGACAAAGCTGTAGGTCAAGGCATTGAAGACATAAAGATGCTCTTCATTTAATATGCATTAAATGTAAAGTTGGGGCGGGGGGAAGGAACCGACAGCTTGCAAAATGAGATTCTTTCCTGGTTTGAAGAAACGCCATGCATTCCAAAGCAAAGACTTTGCCGCCACTTCAAAAGAAAGTGCCTCATTTTTACAGCAATTGCATTTCATTCCAACTGCAACCCCTTTGCTTCTTTTTAGCAATCATTTGAATAATTGAAGCATAGATCTGTAGCAAGGGTGAAATCCAGCAGGTTCTGACAGGTTCTGGAGAACCGGTAGCGGAAATTTTGAGTAGTTCAGAGAACTGGCAAATACCACCTCTGGCTTGCCCCAGAGTGGGGTGGGAATGGAGATTTTGCAACATCCTTCACCCAGGACTGGGGAGGGAATGGGGATTTTGCAGTATTCTTCCCCTGGAGTGGGGTGGGAATGGGGATTTTGCAGTAACCTCCCTCTGGAGTGGGTAGGAATGGAATTTTTGCAATATCCTTCCCCTGCCACGCCCACCAAGTCACACCCACAGAACTAGTAGTAAAAAAAAATTGGATTTCACCACTGATCTGTAGCCGTAATGGAGATATGATTTTTAAACTATTGTAAGGAAGTTAGCTTGGAGTCCCATCTTTGGGTACCAAACCGTTGGAAGAAATATCCTTTTGGCATCAGTTCCAAGTGGGTAAAAAGACACTGGAAACACGAGGACTTTTTGGAAAGATTGTTTTAACGGTGGACAGGATCATATGGCTTGATGATCCTGAGCAGAAAAAGGGCAGGGATATTGAGAGTGCCTTGGTTTTATGTTGGGCTTTGAATTTGTATTCTGATTGGTTGTCAGACATCCCATGGGACCATGGAGGGGCAACTTTGTAGGTTGTCTTGAGTCCCAGGCTTGGTTGAGCCTTGCTGGGTGATACAATCATCCCAGGTGCCATGTGGTGAATTATGTTGCTAGATGGATAGAGGGCTAATCCTATCATGTCTTAATCCCATCACCCTGGAGCTGAAGGGGGAGGGGCAGGAAGCTGCTTGTCTTTAAAAACATGTTTCTCCGACTGTATTCTCATCCAGGGAAATATAATAATTTGCCTTTTTAATATTTCCTAGAATATTTCATTCTTCTAGGAGAGGGGTGGGTGCTAACTTCCTACACTATAGTTCCTTTATTGTCGAGATAGGGCTATTTTTGTTTCAGTTAATGTTTAAAAGAAAACCAAGCAAAATTTGTACTTGATCATACTGACTTCAGACAAAGGTATAATTTGAATTTCCCACCCTAATATTGAAAGTTCTTCTCAACTTTCTTTATCAAGTGTGGTGATTTTTTTTTTCCTGTTGGTCTCAAGCTGGTGTCTAACTTTAGAAGATATTTATCACCTCTATTCTCAAACTATTTGAATCTAAGCAGATGTAGTCTCAGTACACCAAAAATCTCTATTAATAGAGTGGCTATCAGTCTGCTGCTCAGTATTTTATTTTATTTTTTAAGAAAAAGCTAATCCAAAGCAAATAAGCAGAGAACAAAATTACATTTTAAAGGAAGAACAAATAAAGAAATAAGAAAAGACATTGAAAGGAGAGAACCGGCTTTTAATCTTCCACAGGGCTCAAAAATGACAGTAGCTTTGCAACAAAATTTTGTTACTTGGAAAAAAAACAGGATGACAAATCTAGCCAAAATTTTTAAAGGGCAGAGAGATAATACTGTCCACAGAACCACATACTGTCAAGGTCATGGGTTTTTTTTTTAGGTGTAACATTTGACTCTGAAAGCTAGAATATATGGGGGGGGGGGGAATAAAATAAATAAAAACTTTTGAGTTGTGATTCTTGAAAAGGGTGTTTGGTATATCTTGAATCATAAGAAGAACCTTATTGAATATTGGTGTTCTCTGAGCTTGCAGATGTTTCATTACCCAAACTAGGAAACATTATCAGTACTATTTGTCTGAGTAATAACTATTTGTCTGAAGTGGTGTAGGGTTTCCTGCCTAAGCAGGGGGTTGGACTAGAAGACCTCCAAGGTCCCTTTCAATTATTCTATTCTATTCTATTCTATTCTATTCTATTCTATTCTGTTCTGTTCTGTTCTGTTCTATTCTATTCTATTCTATTCTATTCTATTCTATTCTATTCTATTCTATTCTATTCTATTCTAATTCTAATTCTACTCTACTCTATTCTAATTCTAATTCTAATTCTAATTCTAATTCTAATTCTAATTCTAATTCTAATTCTATTCTACTCTACTCATCCCTAAGGTTGTCCCAAAGGTGCTTTTTTCAGGAGGCAACTGGATTTTCTTGTTTTTTTTCTTTTGAAGACATTTTGTTTCTCATCCAAAAAGCTTCTTCAGCTCTGACAGGATAGTGGGAAATGGAAAGATCTATATTCCTTGTAGACAGCTGGTAATTTGCATCCTTTTAGAGCAGGGGTCTGCAGCCTTAAGCACTCAAAGAGCCATTTGGACCTGTTTCCTACAGAAAAGAAAACACCGGGAGCCACAAAACCCTTCCCGTGCCTGACTATTTCTTGAACGGCCACAAAAATAGCATACGTAGTTGAATTAAATGTTCTGCTTTCTTCTGAAACTTTTCTTTTTTGGATTTATCCATGGTTGGCCTACCAGGGGTTGAAAAGCTCAATAAATTGTGTGCTGGTGGGTATCACACATTGGCGGTTGTGACGCATATTTTGCCAGGGAGCCGCAGCAGAATGGTGAAAGAGCCACCTGCGGCTCCAGAGCTGCAGGTTGCTGTTTTAGAGGGTCAATGAAGCAGTTGGAGGTTCTCTAAAGACTTTTAGTCCCTAAGGTGTTACCTCGCTTGTATAATGAAACAACTGCAAGAAAACACCAAGCTCAGAGAGCACCAAGGACCCACAATTCAACCCTGAGTTACAAATAATCTCTTCTAAAGAAGCCATTCCTGGTAAGCAGTCCTAGGAAAGTGATTCCTAAATAATTGGAATCAATGTATCTAAGCTATCCATATTCAAATAACTACTAGGCATCACGTTCACTGCTGCTATTTCAAGAACATCCGTATTTTGCTTCTCAATTTTGGTAGCTCTAAGCTCACAACCAGCTAGAAAGAAGCTAAGAAACCCACTGAAACCTGTTGCCAATCAGACGAGGGGAAAAAAACCTCCACAAACAATGACTTGGTTCAGTAGAATATGTCTTCACATGTCCATTAAGTTTAACTTCTGACAATAAATGAAAGGCGACAACTCTGTCCAACATTCCTTGCTTGTGTGAGTTTTCCATTGATTTCTGATTTGCAGTTGTTCATCCTACGGGAACGGCTCACAGTGTATCGGCTTTCCTTGCAGTTTGATTCAGGAAGGCTATCTCATCCGATTTCTAAACCTAAAACAAAGCGGTACAATGCCACACTGCCTTATAACTCAGGCTAATTAGAAGAATGAAAAAGTGTGAAACATGGTGCTGGACAGATTCACAAATCAAGAGCCCCAGGTGTTCTTGAAGGACAAGACTATTGTCACTATAAATCAATGGAGAGAGAAATATGTGGGGGGGGGGAGGAATTGGTTAGAGACCATTATTCTATCTAGGTTAAACATCTGGATTATTAGGGGCCTTTTTGGTCAGAATTCAGAGCTGGTTACAGCACTTAAGCAGGCTTGATTGCATTTGTGGGTGACATTTGGCAGGACTGGGGTTAGTATTCCTACTTGGTAACATTATGCCAACCAGCTAAATCTGAGCCGGCAGTGTGCAGCGGCAGTCAAAAAAGCCAATGCAATCCTTAGTTGCATTAACAGAGGGATACAATCAAGATTAAGCGAGGTACCACTTTATCAAGCCCTAGTAAGACCACACTTAGAGTACTGCATCCAGTTTTGGTCACCATACCATAAAAAAGATGTTGAGACTCTAGAAAAAGCACAGAGAAGAGCAACCAGGAGGATTAGGGGACTGGAGGCTAAAACATATGATGAAAAGTTTCAGCAACTGGGCACAGCTAGTCTAGGGAAGAGAAGGACCAGGGGAGACAGGATAGCCGTCTTCCAATATTTGAGAGGCTGCCACAGAGAGGAAGGGGTCAAGCTATTTCCCAAAGCACCCGAAGGCCAGACAAGGAATAATGGATGGAAACTGACCAAGGAGAGATTCAACCTGATTCAGGATTCAAGAGCCTGGTTTAGCTCTGCAGACTAAAGCACCGTAATTAACATGCAGCTGTCTGCAATTACACCAGTTCGAATCTCCTCAGGCTCAACTCAGCCTTCCATCCTTTCTAAGGTAGGTAAATTGAGGACCCAGTTTGTGGGGGCAATAAGCTGACTTTGTATAAATATACAAAAGTATGAAGGCTATCGCTTAACGCATTGTAAGCCGCCCTGAGTCTTTGGAGAAGGGCGTCATATAAATCAAATTAAAAAAAAAAAAAACCTGGAGATGAGGAATTTTCTGACAGTGAGAACAATCAACCAGTGGAACAGCTTGCCTTCAGACGTTGTGGGAGCTTCATCACTGGAGGCTTTCAAGAAAAGATTGGACTGCCATTTGTCAGAAATGGTGTAGGGTCTTCTGGTTGAGTGGGGGATTGGACTAGATGACCTATAAGGTCCCTTCCAACTCTGTTAATCTATTAAAGATTTGATCATGTTAACAACCATCTCAAGGGTAGAGGCATGACAAACCCTGTGTTGTACAGTTTTCCTCCTTTCTCTGGAAGACTTTCAGATAGGTTAGAGAGTAGGAGAGACTGCCTAGCACTGCAGAGTTCTTCAAAGATTGTCTGTCTTCTCTCTCTTTAACCTCTACATAAGACAGTTAAGACAGATCATCCTGCCTTAATAGTCTTTTGTATTGTAGAAAGTTAATACCCAACCCCTCTCCTAGAAGAAATAAATATTTTAATAAATATTAAAAAGGCAGAATATTATATTTCCCTGAATGATAAAAGAAGAAACATGTTTTTAAAGACAGAGAGCAGCTACCTGGCACCCAGCTGGTATTTGATGCCCATTAAGAAAGACTGGGCCAGCCTATCTACAAGACAAAAGACCTCCAGGCTTCAGCTCCAGGGTGTGGGATTAAGACATGACCCTCCAGGACATAATAGGATTAACCCATCTAGCAACAGAATTCACCACCTGGCACAATCACTGGGGACATTGCATCACCCAGCAAGTTTCAACCAAGCCTGGGACTTGGCCAGCCTACAAAGTTAGCTGTGACACACACACACACACCATCGACAGCCAATAAAACACGTGTTCTTGCACAGGAACAGGAAGTTCAAGTGTAAAGCCCAAGAGAGGGTGTAAATACCTCTCTCTCTCAATTTCATGTGGTCAGCTGCCCCAGGACCATATGCTTGATGGTTCTCCTTCATTAAATCATCTTTCCAACCAGTCTCCGTGCTTCCAGTGTCTTCCTCCCCCCCCTTGGAACTGAACCAGATGGATATTTCTTACAACTACATATGATCTGGGATATCATATGTAGATGGTACGATACACAACTGTATACCATCTTCCCCAAGGCAAACAGATAAGGCTGCTGGGGATGTATAGTTTGGCCTTGGAGATTGCTGGGATCTGGACTGGGAGGATACCCTTTAGACTAAATATTGTCATCCCACTGTTGCAGATTTTGTATCTTCATGCTGCAGTGCTGATTGTGATGCTTGGCCATTCAAAGCTGGTCCAACCTCTTTTTTCTTTTCTTTTTTTTTGGTTTGATTTTTTTTTTAATTTTTATTTCTTATACGCATATTGTAAATGTATGTGCTCTTATCCATAATTGATCATATATATATATATATATATATATATATATATATATATATATATATATATATATATATATATATATATATTTTCCTAACGAAAGCCTAAAAATAAGACATTTTAATTACATTTGAGGTTGCTCTTCTACCCTCTTTTGCCTCTTTTCACAACAAACCTTCTTCTCCTTCTTCTTTCTTTCCCCTCCCTCCCTTCTCTCCTCTTCTACTTTCTTCCTCCTCCTCTCCTCCCCTACTTCCCCTTCCTCTCCCCCACTCCTCCCCCCTTTCCCCCTTTCTCACCTTCTCTCCTGCTCTTGTCCCCTATCCTTTCTTCCTCTCCTTCCCCTTTCTTCCATTCCTCTCTCCTCTCTCCCTCTCCTCCTCTTTCCTTTCTTTCTCCTTTGTTGTGCAATATTTCCCTTATTTGGTATCTGAGCAACTTCAATTTTCTACCATGTTTCCCTGAAAATAAGACCCTGTCTTATATTTTTTTGAACCCTGAAATAAGTGCTTGGCCTTATTGCCATGCACTCAAAAGCCTGATTGGGCTTATTATCAGGGGATGTCTTATTTTGGGGGGAACGGGGTAATAATATATACTTTCTTTTCAATTTCTTTCCCATTTTACCCAATCTCTCATTTCATAATTGTACATTCATATTTATAATTGTCTTTCTTTCCCCTCACAAACCCCCTTTTCCCTTTACTCTGGTGTCATCTGAATTTCTATTTCTTTTTTATCTTATCCCTCATTTAACTTTCTATTATCTATATATTTACTGTATCTATCAACTTTTATTCATATTTCTTTTCTATCCATACGTAGAATCTTTCCCATGACTCAAAATACACCGATTCCTCTTTATCTTTTATTCTTAGCGTCAATCTGTTCATTTCCGCACAGTCCAACCTCTTTAAAGTTATTAAAAACCTGTAAAAAATAGATGGTGGGAAAGTTAAAAAAAAATTCAACTTGGAACACAGTTCTTGCAGGCTGTTGCCAATTTAATCTACAACACTTGGGTCAGGAAAGTTATGCAGCCTGTAAACCAGGATGAATTCTGACAAAGCAAGAAGCAATGGGATTATAGATGTTTCTGCCATTTAAGTATTATTATTTTTTTTTTAAAAAAAATCTATTTTGTTTCTTCACCTTACCTCATCTCACCTCAAGCCTTTTGGAAAAAATTCTATCCCTGAGGAGATTTCTAAAGGCACTGCAGAAATAAAGGTCAGTTCAACTAAATAACTAAAAAGATATAATGAAATAAAAGCTTCTGTGCCTGGTATGGTAGTCAGAACAAATAATAGTCGCAGCTTCTTTAAAATCAAAACAGCACAAGAAACGGTGATTCATCCTGACAGGCCAGATTGCACAAAAATTGGAGAAACAAATGAATGGATGGGAGTAACAGAGTCTACTGCAAACTGCGCTAATATCCAATAATTAAATTAGCAACAAATTAAAAACTGTCAGCAGTCTCTTAAGATAAAATTACTTTATCTTTTTGCACAACATCTTTCCAATTGTTACTAAAAGTCAGGGGTGGGTTCTAAATTTTTTTATTACCAGTTCTGTGGGTGTGGTTTATTTTGTGGGCGTGGCTTGATGGTCATGTGACAATTCTTTTAGGATTTAGCAGAGGTACTGGTCTACCAGGCTTTTAACTGCTTGCAGAGCTATACCGATCTACCCATTTATTATTTGCAGGCACTGATCTACTTATGTATTTTTGCAGGCATTGATCTACTCATATATTTTTGCAGGCACCGGTCTACTCATTTGTTTTCTTTTAACACTGATCAGCTGTAGGGCGGCCCTTTGAAGCCCTGCGGCAAGAGTTTAAACAGGTTTTTTCCCTCTAGACATCAGCTGGGACTCAGGAGGCAGCAATAGATTGTTGGTGGGGCCAAATAAAAAGTAAGAATAACATGGTGGGTGGGTGGGGGCACGAGGAGGCAGGAGGGCAGAACCGGTTCGGTGATGACATATCGTCACTGCTACCGGCTTGGGAGAACCAGGCCGAATCGGAAGAAACCCACCAATCAACAATAGCAAAGATAAAATTGGTTTCTAATGAATTTGGAAGATAGTGAGCATGCATGGAAATGGAGGTAGAAAAAAATCTAAAATAGACAAGAATAGGAGGGGAAATTGGAAGGTTTGTTCTCATGCAGGAAAGTTTTTTTTTTAAAAAAAAAAAATCTGACTTGACAGCAAAAACGGAAGCTTCAAGGCAGTCTCACAGATTCACGTGCAACATTGGAATATTACGCACTTAGGCTTAAGCACACGTTCTTTGGTGTGGTAAAAAGATTTTCATAGTGGCTGAGCTGCTAATTATCCCCTGGGTAGTCTATAAATGTTTCATTCTATGAAGAAGCTGCTTAATAGGATATTGTGTGATGCACAATATCCTATTTCTAAATTTCTCTCTCTACTAGGATTTATCCTTAATTTCTGAGTACTGTTCTGAGTCAGTCCCTCCCTTCCCCTCTTCCTTCCTTCCTTCCTCCCTCCCTCCCTCCCTCCTTCCCTCCCTGCCTCTCTCTCTCTCTCTCTCTCTCTCTCTCTCTCTCTCTCTCTCTCTCTCTCTCTCTTTCTTTCTTTCTTTCTTTTTTCCTGTGGTGAGCCATTCTAAGTATTTACCTATCTCTAAAGGAGAATCATATTTCCGAATGGATAATTGTTACTGCCTTTCAGTGTTCTAAATCTCAAATTCCAGGGACTGTGTGGATTTTAAGATCAGCTATTTTGTCCATGTATTTATTTCTCATCCATGTATTTAAGATTTAAACAAAAAGTAGAAACCCTGTGGACTTTTTGTGAAACTTGCAAAATCCACCAAAATGAATTGTTTGAATGAATGTTTGTCAAAGATGCATGTGGAAAAAAAAATCTATTGCTGAAACTGAAAGACTTTAACCACTAAAAGAAAAGTCAAGGAATAAAATATCCAAGAGTGTAATCTATATATATAAACACAAAAACCATTCATGCTATAATCACAAAATCTGGTTCTACAAAATTGTAAAGTCTACAAACTTGAAATTTGCCACGTATGTTCCTCTTGGCTTCTAGGTGCTCACTAAGAAAGGAGCATTCGTATTTCCTATATTATTATTAACATGCTCTGATGCTAAGGAGTTCTACTCCCCCTCCCCACCTGAAAAGAAATCTGTTTCAAATGCAAAACACAAGCAGAGGAGAGGAGTTTCAGTTTCAGTTTTACTTTCACAGAAGCAACCAGGGGATAGAATAGGGGAAGCTTCTGTGGCCCAAGCCTGAGGGAGAGAAGGGGATAGGATAGGGGAGGCTTATGTGGGGCAAGCCTGAGGGAGAGAAGGGGAGAGGAGTGGCTGATGGTAACTACTCATTAATTTTCAAGCTATAAGTGTCGGTTTATCAATCCCGATCACATAGTTTGGTACCAGAGTACAGGTATTCAGCTAATCTGAGTATAAATATAAAAGGAGGAAGAGAAAGATCTATTGTTGCTGCTGGTGGTATTTACGAGCGGCCTTCATTATTTTTGCTGTTTTGTTCCCATTGCTATTTGCTATGTGGGGAAGACATTGGCCTAGGACCAGGGGTGATTAATCATCTTTGGGGTACATAATATATCAGCCACCAAGATGCTTTAATCCTGTAAACAGTGTGTGGGTGGGTGAGTGGGGGGAATCAGCAAATAAAACAAGAATAGATCACAAGAACATGCCAGGTGTACGTTTATAGTAAATAATGAACAGAATGTGTTTGTAGTGACTGAATGTGGTTTCATTTAATAAATAACAAAAGAAACGAGCCTTTTGAAAGCCAAACCAACAAAACAAAATGAAGAGTGAAAAGAAAACAAGCAAATACTATTCCCTGCAAGAACCCCCCACAAACTGAGCTTTTGAGTGAATTAACTGGCATGGGCACAAGACCGGATCAAGGTGGGACATTGTAGGACTAGGAAGGGAGGGAAGGAGGAAGAAAGGGAATGCAGCAGAATTTTGACAAGTTGAAATATTATGCTAAGGAATAAGAAACTTCTTGGATGAGAAGTGAAACGTTTTCAAAGGAAAAAAAAAAAACACACACACACACAAGAAAGTCCAGTTGCCTCCTGAAAAAAAAAAATCCTCCTTTGGGACAACCATGACCTGGATGACTGAGAATCTCTGCAGACTTTTAGCTATACAGTTTGGGATGGGGACAGCCTTTGAATGGTGTGGGAGTAGGAATGGATTTCCAGAGGAAAAAATGCAGAGTACAGGAACCAGGAGCGCTACTCAGGTGACCCTGAGGACACAGATAAACCTCCAAGTTCAGTTCAGTTCAGTTCAGTTTATGGCATTTCTATACCGCCCTTCTCCCGAGGGACTCAGGGCGGTTCACAGCCATATTAAAACAATCCACACAAAAATTAAAACTACTAAAATAAGTGAAAGCTATTTGGCCGTTATTTAAACCCCCTTATTAAAACCCCGTTAAAACCAGTTTAAAACCCATTAAAATTAATCTATTCAATCAGGCCGGCTTGATGAAACAACAGATCTTCAGAGCCCGACGGAAGACGCGGAGATCGGGAATCTTTCTTATATCCAGGGGCAGTTCATTCCAAAGGCAGGAGCTCCCACAGAGAAGGCTCTCCCCCTGGGGGTTGTAGAAAAAATGCTTTTAAAAGTTTAAAAAAAAAAGCCTCTGATGATTGTGCGGCTCAGCTGGGCATGGGGGGGGGGTGCAGGAAGTTTTGCTACCTGTTCTCCGAACCACCCGCCTCCATTGCTACTGGATTGGGTGATCCGGTCCAAACCGGGAGCATTTCACCCCTGGTCATAGGGTACAAATAAGCGCTGTTACCTTCCCTCCAAAGGTGGTCCCTATTTTTCTACTTGCATTTTTTATGTGCTTTCAAACTGCTAGGTTGGCAGAAGCTGGGACAAGTAACGGGAGCTCCCCCTGTTACACGGCACTAGGGATTCGAACCGCTGAACTGCCGACCTTTTGATCGACAAGCTCAGCATCTTAGCCATTGAGTCACCATGTCCCTTCGCACTCTTTCTAGAGTGTATAAAATAAAAGTGTACATCACAGAGGACTGCCATGTTGAAACATGCTGCAGATTAAGAGCCAGCAAAACTCCCCTCCAAAATTGGTTTAAAGCACACACAAACCAGTTATTTCTCTCAATTCTTCTTAAAATACAAAACTTTATAGCATCTCATTCATGGTGAGAACATTAAGCAGGCTCACGATTGTGGTGTCCCCGGTGCCTTTTATGTAACTGAATTTCCCATTAAAATAACATATCTGTAGTGTTTGTTTAAACGGTTGTCCCAGCTCTCAAGCATGTGTTTAATATTTAAAGTGTTTAAATTGTATGCACAGGAAAGGAAGGAGGAAGCAAAATCTTTGGTTTTCTCTATCTTCTTCTCGGCTTGGATAAAGCAGAGGTTTAAAAGTAACCTAAATTAGAAATATAGTTGTTTTCTAGGTATCTATGCATCTGATTCTTTTAGGGTTCTCTTTGTGCTTGACAAAGTCTCAGCCTTAATGTAATATATGGATCTCTTTATTATGACTTTTTAACAGCTGACCCGTTTTGTTCAAGTTGACACGTTGGCAAGAAATACAATACTAAAAACTGGAATATAAGCACTGAAGACTCAGTGGGGTGCCCAATGAGCTGTAAAAGAATAGGGGGAAAAAAATAATAATTTGGCATTCATTTTTTGGCTTTATTTCCATAGTTTTTGCAACTGCTTTCAAGAACAATCCTTTCAACATATTACCCAAGGCAGGGTAAGTCAAGATGTGCTAGCAAGATCTATTGTTTTCCATTTCTTCCCTTTATTTGATCCCATAGAATGAAATACCTATGTGAGATATTTATACATTTTTTATAGAGATCGATTCCTACAGAGCCTTCAAAGGGAGGAATTTTCTTTACAGATACCAGAACATGAAAAAAAACCAAGTTTTTTTTTTTTTTACAAGTTTGCACGCTCTATTGCACAGGAACCTTATTTCTATTCTGACTAACAATATCAAGAACTGGAAAAGTTTAGAACAAACATCAGACAGTTTCATTTAAACACTGAAGTAATTTGTTCACACAGAGAAGGCAATTTTTCACCAAATGAGAAATCGGGAAATATAACAAGTCAGCTTTGTTTTCATTCTGGAGCAAGTGCTGTTGCTTATTATTGACGGCATCATCAGTCTGTTGGAATTGTCTTCTTAGAGGCTTACAGTAAGTTTAAATCAAGTGGTGTCTTTGTAGAAAAGATGGCTTCTCCATTAGAAACAAAAAGAGACTGGCATGCCCACGTCAAGGAAAACATATTATATGTAATCCCAAAGGTGCTTTTTCAAGAGGCAACTGGACTTCCTGGTTTTTTCTTTGAAGACGTTTCGTTTCTCATCCAAGAAGCTTCTTCAGCTCTGATTGGAGGGAGGGAGGGAGGGAGGGAGGGAGGGAGGGAGGGAAGGGAGGGAGGGAGGGAAGGAAGGAAGGAAGGAAAGATGAGGTTGAGGACAAATTCTCCTCAAGAAAAAATATCCAGGTGGTGACTAAGAGCCAACATTAACAAGACGTTTCATGGGAAAATCCTAATGTCTTACTGAATTATATTCCAAAACTCTGGAATCTATCTTGTCTATGAGGAATTATGGTGATGGGCATGGGGAATAGGATGGAAAAAACATATTGAAAAAATGGAAAAGTGATATTACTGTATACTTTAAAGAATGTATGGAGCCTGTGTAGCGTAGGGGGCTAATGCCTCCTACTAAAGGCAGCAATTAACACCAGCTGCCTGTAATTTCTGTGAGTTCAATCCTAGCCAGGCTCAAGGTCGACTCAGCCTTCCATCCTTTCTAAGGTGGGTAAATTGAGGACCCAGTTTGTTGGGGGCAATAAGCTGACTTTGTATAAATATACAAAAGTATGAAGGTTATTGCTTAACGCATTGTAAGCCGCCCTGAGTCTCCGGAGAAGGGCGGCATATAAATCAAATTAAAAAAAAAAATGGCTTCAGCTAATCAAAGAATGAATCAATATTCTTTGGTATAGATTTTATGGTATGTTACAATAATATAATAACATACTAATATCCTTCTATCTTTTTGTATTTAATAGCAATATAGTATTAAAATGTAAGTTTTGTAAACCAATGACATTTATCTGTTTAACGTATATGTTCAATATTACATTTTTAAAAGGGGGTTTTCGGTATACCTTTTTTTTTGGTCTGGTTTACTTTTAATTTCGTTGTTCTATATTAATAGTTTTTTGTATTGTGTATCTTTTATATTCCGGTTCCATCTTTTTCTAATCTGAAAAAAGCCTAATGATTGCATTATGTTTTTAAAAGGACACTGTCTTGATGGCATATAATCAATCAACCTTGTAATAGGCATCAACTTAAAACATTGCTATCCCAAAGATAAAGATGAAAAAAAAATGCTTTTCTTTGATAAAAAAAAAAGTGGATTAAATAAAATGGGTTGGTTCCAGAGGCAGTTATTGATGCTTTATTCCTACTTAAACCCAGTGGGATTATTTAATCAATATATTTTTTAATAAGGGTTGAAGCATAGTTAATTTCCTTTGGATCTTTTTTATTTCACTGATACCAACAGGTAATTTAAATGTAACTTACAATACAATCTTATCTAGGCTTATTTTAAAATAAATTCCATTGTGTTTCAATTAGGCTTGCCACTTTAGAAACATGCTTATGAGTGTAACCTTAATCAAGCAAGGGTTGTATTTTTCACTCCATTTAGCTAGTGAGTCAGTATAACAAAATCAGATTTATAGTTAGCAACTGGATTGAATGCAGCAATCTGAGGTCAACTAAATGGGACTTGTATAAGCTTTAAAAAGATCTCTGTGTCGAAGGAACCTTCTATCATTTATGGTGGACATGCCCGGCAACAAAAAAAAAAATTGGTCTAATATTAAAAAATGGTTGGAACAAATAACAGAAACACAGATAGATAAAGAACCAGAAACATTTTTATGAGGAATTTTTAATAAATCATACCCTAAAGATATCAAATATCTTACAATTCACATATTAACAGCTGCAAGAATAATTTATGCAAAAAATTGGAAGCAAGAAAGAACACCAAATGAAACAGAGTTAATAGAAAAAATTCTAGAATGCGCTGAAATGGATAGGTTAACCAAAGAAATACAAGAAAGAGAAGAATCAGATTATTACAAAATATGGAACAATTGGTATAATTGGTTAAAAACTAGAAATGAACAAAAAATATAGGGGGAAATATTACCGGTATAAAAAAATGTAATTAGACTAAGGAGAGGTGAAGAAATATATTATAAGCAGAATGCCACTTTGAAACAATGCTTAAGAAGGAAATATAATCTTTTTTGTTGTTTATATGTTGTATAAATATTTGTTGTGTGTTTGTTATGTTACGTTTTTTAATATTTATATTCTAATATATTTTTTTTTTTAAAAAAATATCTCTGTGTCCAGCCTAGCTTCGAAATTCATGCATTAATGGGCAAGGGTGAGCTACTGGCGGTTCAGGAGAACTTCTAGCTAAGATTCTGTGCAGTTTGGAGAAGCCCCAAATCCCACTCCTAGCTGGCTCCGTCCACCCTGCTCTGCCCCACCCAGGAGTCCCCACGCTGCCCGTTTTGGATGCAGGTAAGTGCAGGGCATGTACGGAGCCTCAGAGAGGGTGAAAAATTCCAGAAAGAAATTCTGGAAGGCTAGAAACAGGCCCATTTCTGGCCTCCAGTGGGCCTCCGGAGCCTGGGGAGGCCATTTTTGCCCTCCAGGATGAAGGCCTCCAGAGCCTGGGGAGGCCAAACACCACCGCCACCGCCATGGTGCAGGAGGCTGATATAGGCTACGCCCACCATGGCCAAGCCCACCCAGCAACCAGGCAGAGAACCCCTTGCTAAAATTTTTGAAGCCCACCCCTATTAATGGGACAGGTAGAAAGTCATCAGTAGAGAGAAAGCACGCCAAACATTCAGTTCTTCCTTACTCACAGGTATTTTAAATAAATAAGTACGATAATTTGCTTGCTTTTAGTCTATTTTTTTCTACTAATCAAATAGTACAACCATAACAGGTAAATTGGAGCAGGGAAAACCCAATTTTGATTACTTTCATTGCAATTTTATGTTCAAATCAAATGCATATCAGTATCTTAAGTCATTCAAATGACATGGATATGGCAAAGACTACGAAAATTGTTCATTTTGTTGCAAATAGGAGACCAATTAAAGCTAGGGGAATCATAGGAGAATCAAGCAGTGGTGCTATTAAACACTTAAATGCTATCCTGGTTAGGTCTGACTAAAAACAGCTCTATTAGACTACTTTTTAATTACTGCAGACCACTACAGAAAGAGCCAATTAGCCATATATAAACTCGATAGCTGGAGACATAACTAAACGTTAATGAAAAGGAACCACAATAAAGATAAACAAGCCATAAAAAGCAGCTAGTTCTGTGGAAATCCATTGTTAGGATTAAACTACAATATCATTTTAGGATGACACAAGGATCAGTTTAGAATCATAAAAAAGCTGAGAATCTCAACGGTAGCCTGGTCAGTAAACCGAATGTTTGTCATAATATATTCCTGTTTAATGCAGAATAGAATAGAATAGAATAGAATAGAATAGAATAGAATAGAATAGAATAGAATAGAATAGAATAGAACAGAACAGAACAGAACAGAACAGAACAGAACAGAACAGAACAGAACAGAACAGAATATTGGCCAAGTGTGGTTGGACACACAAGGAATTTGTCTTGGTGCATATGCTGTCAGTGTACATAAAAGAAAAGATACATTCATCAAGAATCATAAGGTACAACAGTTAATGATAGTCATAGGGTACAAATAAGCAATCAAATCATATTAAGAAACAGTGAATATAAATCTTAAGATACCAGCAACAAGGTTACAGTCATACAGTCATAAGTGGGAGGAGATGGGTGATAGGAACGATGAGAAGATTAGACTTAGTAACTAATTTGACAGTGTTGAGGGAATTATTTGTTTAACAGAGTGATGGCATTCGGGGAAAAACTGTTTTGTGTCTAGTTGTTCTGGTGTGCCGTGCTCTATAGTGTCGTTTTGAGGGTAGGAGTTGAAACAGAGCCAATTAAATCCTAATATCTCATAAGATTTCAGGTTACAACTCCAATATCCATCCAATGAACACCAGTTCCCAGATAATGTAGACCACCACCATACAGAAGGGTTCTTCTCATTAGAATACAACTCAGCGTTAGCCAAAATGAAAGCATGCTTGCATATAAAACAAAAGTAGTATCTGGAAGAGATAAGATGGTAAGGGGTATGGAGGCAAAATCAGATGATGAACGGCTAAGGGAATTAGGTATGTTTAGTTGAATGAAGAAAAGGCTTAGGGGTGACATGATAGATGTCTTCCAATACTTGAAGGTTTGTCACAGGAAAGAGGGCATCAATTTGTTCTCCAAGGCACCTGAGGGCAAGACAAGAGGTAATGTATGGAAGCTTGTCTGACAATGTCAGAAGGAGATCCAATCTGGAACTAAGGAGGAATTTCCTGACAGGGAAAACAATCAATCAGTGGAATGGCTTGCCTTCAGAAGTTGTAGGTGCTCGATTGCTGGAGGTTTTCAAGAAAAGATTGGGCAAACTTTGTCAAGGATAGAATAAAGATTCCTGCCTTGGGCAAAGGGTTGGACTAAAAGACCTCCAACATCCCTTCCAGGCCTATGGTGCTATATTTGGACTTTGTAGAACAAAAAGAATATTTGAGGTAAGAAGTGACCTCAGTTGCTCCCCACTATATTCATTTTGTTTCCCACTCCCATTGCTTCAGTTCTCTATTCTCTCTCTTAAGTGTTTCTTCCAGTTCTTCAAACCATCGGATATCATTTAGCAGTGCACACAAATAATCAGAAGAACTTTTGTTCTTGTTAGTTGTGAAATCATGTCCGATTCATCGCAACCTCATGGACAATGTTCCTCCAGGCCTTCCTGTTCTCTTCCATCCCCCAGAGACCTTTTAAGCTCACGCCTACTGCTTCAGTGACTCCATCCAGCCACCTCATTCTCTGTTGTCCCCTTCTTCTTTCACCCTCAATCTTTCCCAGCATTAGGCTCTTCTCCAGCGAGTCCTTCCTTCTCATTAGGTGGCCAAAGTATTTGAGTTTCCTCTTCAGAATCTGGCCTTCTAAAGAACAGCTAGGGTTGATTTCCTCTAGGACCGACCGGTTGGATTGCCTTGCAGTCCAAGGGACTCGCAGGAGTCTTCTCCAGCACCAGAGTTCAAAGGCTTCCATTCTTTGGCGCTCAGCCTTCCTTACGGTCCAACTTTCACAGCCATCTATTGCAACTGGGAAAACCATCGCCTTGACTATACGCACTAGAAGAACTTTATCATACCACAATGCAACATGGAATGCAACCAGTTATATCACACCCAGCCAGCCATTATTGGTAATGAAATGGCAAAAATCTTTTTCCCACCCCCAACATGTGAAGAAAACCAAACAAGGCTCTCAAAACAGATGCTGCAATTAGAGAAAAGAAAGTTTCTCCCCAGCAAATGTTATTTTGGGGGTGCAAAAGGTTTCCTCTCCATGCAAACCTGAGGCTCCTCTCCAGACAAGTTAGCTAAACCATTGACTATGTTGATTTATACTTCTAATGTTAATCCCCCCAAATTTGAAGAATGCTCACAATGAAGTTGAGGAAGTAGAAATCCTTTAAAACTACACTGCAACAAATCCATACGCCTTGACAGATATTCCCACGGCTCCGTTTCTCTAGATGAGACCTATTGGTCTTTTCCTTCCCACAAGTTGCTTAAGGCAGATGTGTCTGAGCCTAATATATTTTAGGGATTCCCCGCCCCCCTCCCTTTGTCTTTGTGTCAAGGAGCAACGTATTGATTCTGAAAGTATTATTCCAACATTTTCCTGATGCAAATGTACCACTTGGTCTTTCCCAAGGTTTATTATAGTAAGGAAAACACTTCCAGTATATAATAAGGGGAAATAACCTTTGATTTGTGAAAAGAATAAGCATCGAAAGAGCTAAAAAATGAAGAAACATCTAAAGGACAGCTACATTTTTAATAACTTCCAGAGAACCCTCAATCCTGCTGAGTCATTGTTTTAAAGATATTTCTTTACTAAGCAGAGAAACAGATTGACCATGGGGGGGGGGGGGAAGGGAATGTGGGTATAGGAATAACTTTCCTGGTAGATCACTCTCCAGCAGCTAATGGAGGATGAGGTTCTGACTGGTCTATTTAATGTACTGTAGTATTGTAGCTACTTTAGCTAATGAGAAGGAAGGACTCACTGGAGAAGAGCCTAATGGTGGGAAAGACTGAGGGCAAAATAAGAAGGGGATGACAGGGAATGAGGTGGCTGGATGGAGCCACTGAAGCAGTAGGCATGAGCTTAAATGGACTCCAGGGGATGGTAGAGGACAGGAAGGCCTGGAGGAATGTTGTCCATGGGGTCGCAATGGGTCAGACACGACTTCACAACTAACAACAACAGTACAGTAGTAGCATTGAAGTAATCATACATTTTGCCAAATTTTATTCCCTCAGACTTTGGACACATTCTATAAGTTAGCCCATTCGAAATCCCTTGGTTCAAAAATCATTGGCCTATGCTGACACAATGGTTAGAGTGCAGTACTGCAGGCTGACTGCAATTTGGCAGTTCAAATCTCACCAGGCTCAAGGTTGACTCAGCCTTCCATCCTTCCAAGGTCAATAAAAGGAGGAGCCAGATTGTTGGGGGCAATAGGCTGACTCTGTAAACTGCTTAGAGAGGGCTGTAAAGCACTGTGAAGCAGTATATAAATCTAAGTGCTATTGCTATTGCTATGATGCATTGTATTGCCCAGCTAAAGGTTACAAACACAAATGTTTTGGTAGTATATAGACAAGAGTAGGGAATTTAGACAGTCATCTAAACATCAGAAGACCCTCTCATAACCTCTTTCTCATGGTGGCTAATGGCTCAGGTGTAAAATGCACCAATTGTCAAGTCAGCAAACTGTCTCTCTCCATCCTCCAGATTCCTACAGTATTTGAGGAAAACAAGCTGATAATGAAGTCTGTAATGCTGAACCTGGTTATTCCTGAACAAGGTCAAAAGTCAGTCTCGCACAACAAAGTTGAAGCAGGATGTAAGGCAGCCCAATGCCCAGAAGAAGTGTCTGGGGTCACTTCAAGGGTCAGGTTTTCAGTAAATAAAAATAAACTTAGACTCTGCAAGGTCAGAAGCTGATCAGCAATGTGACCTGCAGCAGCCCCAGAATCTGGAATTGAAGGGTGTTAAGGTTGACTTCACGGAACCACATTCAGCCCTCAGCAGACAGTTGGGCCGTTTGTATGGATTAAGGTTGAGGAGCATGTCAAACGGCTAAGCTTCAAACATAGTGGGGTAGAGAAAGTTTGCTGAAGTTCCAAATAATCTCCTAGTCAACTGCGTTTTGTGAATAGGAATGAGAAATTTAAAAAAGAAATAACCCTTTTCTTTCTGTTGCTTGTACTCCCTTGGTCTTTATGATTTATTTCCATAACTTCATGGGACAGGGGGAAAAGGAGGTTAGTGTCAGCTCTTTGAAGTAGACCAGATCATGAAACAGATGTCAGAATAACTACTGGAACTCTATTTTAGTTTTAGAATAGAATAGAATAACAGACTTGGAAGGGACCTTGGAGGTCTTCTAGTCCAACCCCTTGCCTAGGCAGGAAACCCTACAGCATTTCAGATGTTGGTTATCCAACATCTTCTTAAAAACTTCCAGTGTTGGAGCATTCACAACTTCTGGAGGCAAGTTGTTCCACTGATTCATTGTTCTAACTGCCAGGAAATTTCTCCTTAGTTCTAAGTTGCTTCTCTCCTTGATTAGTTTCCACCCATTGCTTCTTGTCCTACCCGCAGGTGCTTTGGAGAATAGCTGGACTCCCTCTTCTTTGTGGCAGCCCATGAGATATTGGAACACTGCTGTCATGTCTCCCCTAGTCCTTCTTTTCATTAAAGTACACATACCCAGTTCCTGCAACCGTTCTTCATAGGTTTTAGCCTCCAGTCATCTTGGTTGCTCTTCTCTGCACTCTTTCTAGAGTCTCGACATCTTTTTTACATCGTCAAGCATAATAACTGAATGTTGAAAACTGGACATTCTTGGTTTTTTTTCTTTTCAAGACATTTCATCCAAGAAGCTTCTACTGGGAGTAGGAATGGCTTTCCAGAGGACAAATTGCAGACTACAGGAACCAGGAGTGCTCAGGAACTCAGTGCTCTTGATTCCTGTTGTTCCTGAAATTGTAGCCTCCATTTTTTTTCCCTCTGGGAAAAAAATGTGCTAGTCATTCCCGATTCTAGGGGGCAGTGCTCATTTTCGTTTTAAAGCCGAAGAGCCAGCACTATCCGAAGACGTCTCCGAGGTCATGTGGCTGGCATGACTGAACACCAAAAGCACATGGAATGCTGTTACCTTCCCACCAAACGTGGACCCTATTTTTCTACTTGCATTTTTTACATGCTTTCAAACTGCTAGGTTGGCAGAAGCTGGGACAAGTAACGGGAGCTCACCCTGTTACACAGCTCTAGGGATTCGAACCACTGAACTGCCGTCCTTTCAATTGACAAACTTAGCATCTTAGCCACTGAGCCACTGTGTCCCTAATTTACTAAATTTACTAAAAGAGCTTTATTTGCCTTATATGTCCCAGTGACATACATTTCTTGGAAGTTAAGTAGTCATGACTCATTCCCACATCACCAAAAGAAGTGCAGCAAGTTGATCTCGCTGAGAAGAAAAGAATGATAAAACTCAAGCACCATCAGCCCTTATAAAGTAGCCACTTCGGGAAGAAGTTATTTTGAATGATACGAAAGAGGAACAGTCTTGTCATGATCTTTTCCAGCCAGAAAGAGTATCCAGATGCCGGGGACAGTAAATCCAATGCTTGAGCAGCTATGCTGACCCAGCTGTTCTCAACTTGGATTGAACTGACAAGTCTGAGATCAGTGTGATGGATTTAATGTGGCAATAACCCAGTTAAGAAGCTGTCCTTGGTGTCAGCAGGACAAGAAAGCAGCTTCTGTGGATTTTCTATCTCATATATCAACCCCAAACCTTAATATAAACATCTGAGGGAGGAATGATGGACTTGGGGTCACTGCTGGAGTATTTAAGCTGTGTGCTACTTCTCTAAACAATTATGGTAACTGTTCTGACCTAGGCTTCCCCAAACCATGAAGCAGACTCCTTGTCCTGACCAAAAAACCCCCTTTTTATTACGTTACTGTGAATTCTTCTCATTCACATCCAGCAAAATCTTTCAAGGGTGAATTTACAGTCACGGGCCTTATTTGGCTTGGGGAGCTGCTGGGCCGATATCTTCAAAACTTGGTAAGGAGTCTCGGAGAGTCACAAACCAATTAGGTGAACTAATTGTCTCGTGCAAACTCCACTCCCCTTTCTCTCCTCTTTTATTACCTCTGGGTGGGGCCATTCATCATCCACCTGCGGCCATACTCCCAAATCGACCCTTGTTCTTTAGCTATTCCCTTCGTCTGGCAACTCTGAACAGACTCCAGCTGTTCGTCTGCCTCACTGATGTCTAACTCCGAAGGCAGCTGATAACTGGCATATGGCCCTGTTCCCATCTCTGCCTCCAATGCAGAGCCCTCATCAGAGCCTTCCCCAGACTCCAGGACTGGCCCATGCTCCTCCCCAAACTCCTCACTGTCTGAATCTGCTGCCAGCTCAGCTGGCCGCTGGCGGGCCACAACAGTAAACAAAGTCACATACTGCAGAAGAACTAACTGGAGAACTGATTTTCTCCCCAGCACCATGATTAAAGCACAACATGACCCCACTTATCTATGCCCTACAAGCATTTTCAGTAAATGCTTAAGAAAAAAAAATGTGACTTAAGCAATCGGGTATGCAGAACGCCTGCATAAAAACTGAGACTTGAATATGGAATAACAACATGATGGCGGCAACAACAATGATGCACCCATAATACTGCAAAATTGTTGTCGGCCGCCAGCCTCCACTGCGGTACTGCGGAATTCCTGATGAATGGGAGAGTTTGGAATATATGCGGGCGATGTCTTCAGGCCAGACCAGCAAGCCATAAAGCTGGAGGTTTAATTATTTCTGAGCTCATCATCAGGGGAATAAGTCATTTTGGCAATTACAGTAAACTATCTTTAACAATTGTGGGGTGGATGAATAGGGGACAATAGGACAGCATGTTACATATTACAAATGAAATATAACTGATTGTTAATCATAAATGAGTCCCTTAAATGCAAAGCTAATTTTAAGCACGAGGACATTTGCATTGTAATTGCATTTTTGGTTTTTATACCCTGTCAAACTGTGACTGTAATAAAAAAAAAATGGTGTCGGCAACTGTGTGTGTGTGGGAGGGGGGGCATGCTGTATAATGCTTCCAGGTAGCCATTCATATGTATTAAAATATTTGGGGTGTATTAAAATATTGTGATGGGAAGGGAAATCCAGAGGAAAACATTTCTCTTCAGCCTTCTTAAATGAGATACCGTCCTATAATTACTCTTTTTTAAATTAACATTTGTCAGTGCAAATTGTGAATCATGAGGATTCTGTTGGATCGTCACAAGAATGATCTATAGCAAGAGTGAGTGTGCATGTCCCATAAATAGATACTATTGATTAAAGTTGCACAGTTCAACTAACTTGGGGGATGTTTTCAGAAGACGCATGCTGGAATAATGACTTTTTCAATGCTGCCTTTTCCATCTTTTTCACTTTATTTTGCAGAAGGATGGGTTGCCTGCTTCTGCTTCATTTTATTAAGCATGAACAATTTTTTCTCAACGCCCATCATGGCATTTATTAAGGCAGGAAGGCACATCCTTGCCCTATGATGACTTTCTGTTTGATCAGATTATTGGGTGTATTTCCAAACTTTCCCTGACTGGATTCATAAAATTAAATTAGCTCAGAGGTAGTTGGGGATTCAGCTAATTCAGAGAAATGCTATCACGACATATTTGTGAAGAAGGTCATCATATTTTGGTTTGCTTGCGTTTCATAGGTTATGTGAACACAGAAGGTATGTACATATGTATTTTACGTAGTATGTGAACTCAACTCAACCCTTTTTAAAATTCCATGTTGTGGAGACTTTCTAGAAAAGACTGAGCTTTCACAAGGTACTATTAATAGTAGAGCTAGTTTGGTCCATTGATTAAGATATCAACCTATAAATTGGAGACTATGAGTTCTAGTCCCACCTTTGGCATCAAAACCAGTTGGGTGTCTTCGGGGCAATCACAAGGAGACTGTGAGTTTTAGTTCTATTTTAGGCATGAAAGCCAATTGGCTGACTTTGGGCCAATCACCAGAGGATTGTAAACTCTACAACTAGCATGAAAGCTGATATTTTGAGCCAGTCACTATCTCCGTCCAATCCATCACACAGGGTTGTTGTTATGGGCAAAATAGGAAAAGGAGGGACCATTAGTTATAGAATAGAATAGAATTCTTTATTGGCCAAGCGTGATTGGACACATAAGGAATTTGTCTTTGGTGCATTCGCTCTCAGTGTATGTAAAAGAAATGATACATTCATCAAGAATCATAAGGTATAACACCTAATGATAGTCATAGGGTACAAATAAGCAATCGTATCATATTAGGAAACAGTCAATATAAATTGTAAGGATACTAGCATCAAGGTTACGGTCATAGAGTCATAAGTGGGAGGAGATGGGTGATAAGAACAATGAGAAGATTAATAGTAGTGCAGACTTAGTAAATAGTTTGACAGTGTTGAGGGAATTATTTGTTTAGCAGGGTGATGGCGTTCGGGGAAAAACTGTTCTTGTGTTTAGTTCTGGTGTGCAGTGCTCTATAGCGTCGTTTTGAGGGTAGGAGATGAAATGGTTATGTTTTCTACCATGAGTTATTTATGAAAATAGTGAAGATGGGGTATAAATCAATATTGCAACTTGAAGATGTGTGGATTTCAACTCCCAGAATTTCTCAGCCAGCATGAAAACCACTGGTGTCCAGGGTGTAAATAGGGGGTAAGGGGATGTTGGGAATAAGACACATTTCATTTGCTTAGTAGATTTTTTAAAAAAAAGATATATAAATGTATGCAATATGCTAGAGATGGTTTAAGCCAGGGGACTGCAACCTTAAATATTCAAAGAGCCATTTGGACCCGTTTCCCACAGAAAAGAAAACACCGGGAGCCACAAAACCCTTCCCGTGCCTGACTATTTCCTGAGCAGCCACAAACTAGCATATGTAGTTGAATTAAATGTTCTGTTTTCTTCTGAAACTTTTCTTTTCTTGGATTTATCCATGGTTGGCCTACCGGGGGTTGAAAAGCTCAATAAATTGCATGTCATTGGTGTCACACATTGACAGTTGTGATGCATATTTTGAGTGACAGGGAGCCACAGCAGAGGGGGAAAGAGCCACATGCGGCTCCAGAGCCGTAGGTTGCTGACCCCTGGTTTAAGCTTGCCATTTAAAGATGTGATACATTTTCTTCTGTAAGCACCGAGGAATACAATGGATAGCCTTTGAAATCTGTCTCCGGAAATCAAGTCAAAGAACGATGCAGAAGCTCTGCCAAACACTGAAGATGCTTTTTTTTTTCTACCTGCTAGAGAACAAATTAAAAGACATGGTCTCCTTAATGATGCTGTTACTCAACATCTTCCATTATAAAAACCTGCTAACTTCTAAGGGCTAATGATTTGAGCATTTAAATCCTCACTGAATGCCAAAGTGTTCCTTAAGGAAAACTCTTGGCTTAGGAAAAGATTGTCAGTCCCCAGGCAAGCATTAAAAATAAGTGCTCTAAGTAACTAGAATGCCCCCAACGCCGAAAGGTTTATTTGCTGACAACTGATGCATTCCCAGCATGTGTGCTCTACTTCTGTTTTGTGTGTGTGTGTTTGTGTGTGTGTGTGTGTGTGTGTGCATAAGTGTTTACCTCAGAGAAGCTGCGTATTTTTCTCTTTGTGTCTTTGCTACGCCATGCCAACATGCCAGGTGTGGGCTGTTACACTGCGAAGAGAATGCAGTCGAATTAAATCTACAGAATGAATGTACATAGATCTGCTGAATCCATAGACTCGATAATATATCGAAATGGCGTTCTGTTGTTTAACCCTAATTGAACAATGGAAGTGGAGATCAATCGTTTGAAAGAGGGTCAAAAAAGTTAATTTCCTGAATATTTGTTGCTGTCGACAGTATTATTATTACGTGAACTGGTTTTACAAACACTCTCTTTGATGTCCTTCAGAATCAGGCTTTGGAGAACTATGAAAGTTCTCTGACATGTCGAAAGAAGCTTGAAGTCTAGCTGTTTTCCCCAAGCTGCCATTCTCCAGATAGGTTAGAATTTACAATTCCCAGCATTCCAGCTAGCATTTTAAACCAACATGCACGTTGCCTTTGTGCTCTGTACAATATTGCCCATCACCAGATTGGGAAAGTTGGTTTGAAATTAGGCAAAGGGCCTCAGGTTGGATCATCTGCAAAGGTTTCTGAACATCAAAGGGCTTATGATTTATTGATAACAAAAAGGAAAATAGAAGGAAAGGGAAGGGAATGAGGAAGGGAAAGGGAAGAGGAGGGAGAAGGGAAAGGAAAAGGGAAGAGGAGGAGAGGAGAGGAAAGGGGAAGGGAAGGGAAGAGGGAAGGGGGAAGGAGAAGGGAAGAGGAAGGGAGTGGAGGAGAGGAGAGGAGAAACGGAAGGGGAAGGGGAGGAGGAGAGGAGAAGAGAGGGGAAGGGGAAAGGAAAGGAAAGGAAAAGGGAAGAGGAGGGGAGGAGAGGAGAGGGGAAAGGGAAAGGGAAGGGGAAGGGAAGGGAAGGGGAAAGGGGAAGGGGAAGGGAAGGGGAGGAAAGGAAAGGAAAGGAGAGGAGAGGAGAAGAGAGGGGAAAGGGGAAGGGAAAGGGAAAGGGAAACAGAAAGTGAAGAGGGAAGTGGGAAGGGGAAGGGAAGGAGGTAGGGAAGGGGGAAGGAAAGGGGGAAGGGAAAAGGAGAGGGGGAAGGGAAAGGGGGAAGAGAAAGGAAGGGGAAGAGAAGGGGATGGGATGGGAAGGGGGAAGGGAAGTGGAAAGGGGAGGAGAGATCAGGAGAGGGGAAAGGGGGAAGAAAGAGCAATTCTACATTCTCTTTAATCCTGCATCTATTTTAAAACCAGGGGAACAAACAGACAGACATATACAGTACGTTGGTGTCTTTCAAACTACAGAAAGCAGCTTATATTTCAAATATACATCCATTCCTTGTTCCAGAATAAGATTTTAGAGTAAGAAAGAAGGGGTCGTGAAAAGTTGCCCTACCTTCTCTGTTGCATATTTTCTGCTTTCCATTGCACATACCATGCAAGCAGCAAAAAATAAAGTTTCATTCTGAATCTGCATTCCAGAAGCGAGGCTTATTTCAGATTGCTTTTAGTTCTCCCACTCAAACCATTCTGAACTATCGGTAGAAAAGAAATCCTTTTTTTTTTTTTTTTTTTTTTTTTTTTTTACAAAAGATCCATCTTTCCATTAGTTTTGCCATCCCTGAGGAACAGCAACCCAAACACATTTCTTATTCCATTACTGGCTCACTCGAGCTAATTAGAATACCATATTATCTTGTCCACACATATAGAGCTGACTGACAAAGACAAAGAAGAGGAAAACATCCCTTCTACAATTTGAATCCAATATAAATGTATTATGCATCAATTGAGCAAACAAGATAACAATAGTAATCCAGATAGAAATGGTTGCGAATTTCTCTTTGACTTGGAGGCAATTGTATTTCCCCATGCCTTTTTATTAGATCATGCAAATGAAATAAACACGACTCTACCTTCATAGTTCAACGCAAACAATCCTATATTTTCTTTCAATGCCTTTTCATCATCCGGGGTGTGGGGGTGTGTGTGGGTGTCTATCCAGACACTGTGCATTCAAGTGAGATGGGTGGGCCGGTTCCTTGTTTCTATAGTTTTCTTTAACTATTGGAGTTAGTTAACTGGCTGGTTAGCTTGTGGTTCTTTTTAGCCGAATGCTTTTGGCTAGCCCCCCACATCTTAAAAGAGATTTCTAAAGTAAATAAAAACAAGAAAAAAAGGGGAAAATGGTAACATGCAAAACAAGGACCTTTTCACTAGATCAGGGGTCTGCAACTTTAAACACTCAAAGAGCCATTTGGACCCATTTCCCACAGAAAAGAAAACACTGGGAGCCACAAAATCTGGGTGGGCGTGGTCAAGTCAACGTCATTCACTCCAACACAGTCACATGACCCTCCCTCTAGCCATGCCTTCCCAGCTGGTCATTAGGAGAGAGAACCGGTTATTAAAAAACACCAGGAACCACAAAACCCTTTTGTGACTGGGAGGGGAGGGAGTGGGATAGGGTCATCCAGTGGTGGGATCACCCAACAGGGAGCCACAGCAGAGGGCCCAAAGAGCCGCATGCAGCTCCAGAGCCGCAGGTTGCTGACACCCGCACTAGGTGAGGATGGTGATTGCAACCCTCACAGAGATCCAATAGGCACGTTTAGAAAATAGAAATATTGTTTGGTTTTTTAAAAAACTCTTTTTAGTAGAGTCCCAACAGGGCAGGAAATTAATATATTGTGGGAACACAAATTAGGAATTTAGAAAGATGGAACTACAGGTAGTTATATGGACATGTATAAATAAACTCTTGTAAATTGAGGACTATCTACACACAGACACACACAGACACAGACACAGACACAGACACAGACACACACACACACACACACAGAGGGGGGGGAGAGAGAGAAACCTATTTCATTCCTCTCACTGTCAGGGTTCCAAGTAACACCCCCAACAAAAGAAAACTCCAAGGCTTGAGTTTCCTCAAAGTTCCATTTTATTAGAGACGTCATATTGGCACATCTGGGAAAACCTGAATCTGAAAGCTTCCAGGTTTTCCCCACCCAAAGGAAAGTTCAAGTCCCTGCCCAGCACCCACAAGTCCATCACATGGTCCAATCCAAGCACCATCCCAACCGGAGATGCCTCTCACTTCCAGCCTTCCAGGTGCAGGGCAAGATGTCCTTGACTTTCTGAGAAAGGAATGTTATTATGACTATATATCACCCATGTTCCATACAATTGCCCCTTCCCTGTTTCCCACAGTAGGAAATGTGGCAGGCCTGAAGGCCCAATGAAAAAGATGGCTTCCAGGGCTGACACTCAGAGCTTGCCAAAAGATCGACAGCATTGTAGAAGAATAGAAAACACAACGAACCCCAATATTTTCTCCAATTAACAGATAGCTCAGAATTAAACACAGGCGAACGCTATCCTCATAGTCCCGTGTTATCTCTAAGCTCTGAGATACGTGGCTTACATTTGCAGCAAGATAATGCAGCTGGAGTAGCCCCTGTATGGCATTTTTGGTGCCCTTAAGGAAGCTTATAGAAGACAAGTGACGAAGAGCTGATGCTGAAATACTTCGTCTCGTGTTAGAATATATTACCTTCTAATAAGACAAGATTATGCTGCCACGTTAGAAAGAAACATGGTAGCTGTAAAAGAAAGACATTCATCAGACAGTTCCGTTTCAGGTTTATCACTCCACACACCAAAGCAATTCATAAAATAATTTGAATCTTCATGTAAATCAGGCATGCTATTATTACCACTGGGGAACATAAAAGTCTTTCACATTTTTGCAAGAGGAAAAAAAAAAGAGAGAGAGAGAGGTTCAAAGGAAGTCGCGTTCACAGGAAGTGGTGTTCACAGAAAACAGGTTGTTCCTGCAAAGCACAAGGTGGCGAGTTCAAAGACATCCACCTTGTACAAATACTCTAAAAACAATTAACACAGCATCCCCAGTCAGTTTCACAAGTCAACAACCGTGATCCAAACAGACACAGGAACATTGCGGGAAGTTCACCCAGGAAAGATCAAAACGGAAAGGAAATGTTCGCGGTATGGATAAACACCCATTTCAAATCTGGGAATTCACCCTGGGGGATGCTTATTTAGGTGTTGATGTTTATTTTTTCTGTGTGTGTCTTTTAAAGATGCATTCAAAATGCCTTACTTGTAAATTTAAGATATATATATATATCTTGCAGCTAGGATAATGCAGCTAGGATAATGAAGCAGGAAATAAAATTGTTGCCCTCCAATCAGGACACAGAGTTGCAGGCTGATCAGCATACGTCAGCAGTAGCAAACACAGAAAAGCAACAACTCCGACCTCGCAACATGCCCAAAGCTTCTAAACTGAAAGTAGGGGCCCGATGATGACAAGTTTGAGAGCTTGTCGAAACGTTGCCAAAAAGAAAACTTTTAAAGTGTTGGTTAGGATTTTAGCCAGAGTTTCAAAAGACCGAAATTTTAATTTTTTATATACACACACTTGCAAAAACTTGAGAAGACACACACACACACACACACAAATATAAATTTGATATAAAATGGTTTGTCATGAATGCGACTGCTTGAGGGCTCCTGGAATAGGAGCTGAAAGGCAAAAGGGAGCAGAATGCCCCCTCCCACATGTTGGGGTAGACCAGGTGTCTCGACAGAAATAAATAAATATATATGTATGTGTGTGTGTGTGTGTGTGTGCTTATAAATTATATTTGCTGATAAAGAAATAAAGGGAGACTAGTATAGATCTATTTCAAGCTATTTAGCTCTATTTAGCTCTCATCAGCTAGCCATACCCTTACTTGGATTCTAATATGCAGGCAGCCCAAGTTCGAAGAGTGCAAGACTTTTCTCGTGAAGTATTTCCAAACAGTTGAACAATACTCTAAGATTGGTCTAGCCTACATTTTATAAGCTCTAATTAGCAATACAATGTAAATTAGTAAATGTAAATTTAAATTAGTAAATTTTTCATTTGTAAATAGACTATTTTAAAATCTTCCAGTTAAAGTCGGGAGAGATACCAGAGAGAGCTACAACCTTCAAACGGTCCATTCTTCCTTTTTAACAAGGAAGGCCGATGATTTTCATTTTGTGACTTTCTCGAAATAATTAACAAAGAAAACTGGATGTTAAACAGTTGTGAGTGAAGGCAGATATACATGTCCCATGATAACGTTGCTTGGCTTTTAAGTACCTGGTAAGATGGTGGTAAATCTGCACTCCTGTTGACTGACAAGGGATCCATTTCAGGGGTGGGTTCTACTTACCTTTACTATCGGTTCGCATTGCACCTGCACCCGCACTTCTGCACGTGCGCAGATCACCTATGATGACATCCGGGTCAATGGGCGGAGCCTCCCACTGGTTTTAGTACCGGTTCTTGTGAATTGGTCAGAACTGGGAGCAACCCACCACTGATCTATTTCCTAGGCTTTCATCATTTCTCTGGCCACTTTTGTCCCTGCTTGACCAACAATCTTGATAAATCAGATCAGGAACCGAGGGTGCAGTAGCACAAGGGAACAACAAAAAAGGAGCCTGAGTAGCATAGTGGGCTAATGCCTCCTACTAAAGGCAGCAATTAACACCCAGCTGCCTGTAATTCTGCGAGTTCAATCCTAACCAGGCTCAAGGTCGACTCAGCCTTCCATCCTTTCTAAGGTGGGTAAATTGAGGACCCAGTTTGTGGGGGCAATAAGCTGACTTTATATAAATATATACAAAAGTATGAAGGCTATTGCTTAATGCACTATAAGCTGCCCTGAGTCTCCAGAGAAGGGCGGCATATAAATCAAATTAATTAAAAAAAAATCAATGACTTGACAAACAGCCATTAATACCCCATCAACAACTAAAAGCCCTACACAATCAGGTACCACATAAATACCACACATGGAACAGATTGGAAATGGAGAAGGTTTTGAGCCAAGGCTGGACTCCATCACAGTCTGAAAGCTTGGAAGAACAAATCTCTGGTTCTCAGTGACTGCCTCAGATTGGAGCTAGCATTAAACACTTGGCCATTTGAGCGGCATCTCAAAAGGTGTTCAGTTTTTGTTTTTTGATAACTTAACATATTTGCTTCTAGAAATTGATCTGTTTGGAAGTCTCTGACTCTTTGGAGAGGTTCTTTGGCTCCTGTTGTCACCCACATTAATTCAAATTAAATGAACACGGTGTATGCATTTGCCATTTTGAAAACTGCTCAACAAAAATTCAATTCCAATTTATGCCTCCTTCTCAACAAAATCCATAGAACCCCGATCAAGAATTTGCATTTATTTTGTATCAATAGCAATTGTTCTGGAGTTTGTGACACTGTTTCTCCCAAGGCAAAGCTGATTATGAGTAAATATTAGCGAATAATACCTGTTCTGTGCTGAAAATGCTTTTGTTTCTTCTTTGTATATCAAATCAAGTAAATCAGACAACACACAAGTCATTAACTCCATATTACTTGATCTAGCCTGGCTTATTAATAATTTCTGCTTCTATATGCATAGATTGAGACAGGAAGTATCTATGAAGGGTTATCCAACATTTATGCTAATAAATTTATGGCTATTTAGCAATAGCACTTAGACTTATATACCATTTCACAGTGTTTTACAGCCCTCTCTAAGTGGTTTACAATGTCAGCCTCTTGCTCTCAACAATCTGGGTCCTCATTTTACCCACCTAGGAAGGATGGAAGGCTGAGTCAACTTTGAGCCTGGTGAGATTCGATCTGCCAAACTGCTGGCAGCCGGTGATCAACAGAAGTAGCCTGCAGCACTGCACTCTAACCACTGCGCCATCGCGGCTCATATTTGGAAAGTGTTTGCATGTTCTACATTCTCAAGGCAATAAGATGGAAATAAAAGAAAAAAAAATCTCTATTTTTCCTTATCATGATGAAAAATAAACCAGAGCTCCATTCTAAGTAGACCTGAACAACTTTACTTAATAATCATTCTCTGCTATTGTTTAATTAAAAAAGAAGAAGAAGAAATGAAGACAAAAATAAATTAGAAATCGGCCAACTACAAAACAAGGATCCAGATTTTAAGATCATAAACATCCGAGATCCTCAAAGAATTCGGAAGCCATCTTAGAAAAGAGTAATGTATGACACTTTACTTCTCTGCTGTCTTCTTAGAGGCACCCACCTGCACCTCCAAAAACTTAACTGTAAGTTTAAAATTGTAGGGAAAGGTTCTGTGATGTTAACAAAACAAACAACATCATTGATTACTCCATTTTATGATTGCAGTGTCACCAGCATTCTAACTTTTTTATAGAGCAAATTTTTTTTTCTAAAGGAACAATTTTAGAGTGCTATCTATATGACATTTTCAAATTTGTAACTGTGATGATTAGCCAAGTTAATAGAATAGAATAGAATAGAATAGAATAGAATAGAATAGAATAGAATAGAATAGAATAGAATAGAATTTTTTATTGGCCAAGTGTGATTGGACACACAAGGAATTTGTCTTGGTGCATATGCTCTCAGTGTACATAAAAGAAAAGATAAGTTCATCAAGAATCGTAAGGTTCAACACTTAATAATAATCATAGGGTATGAATAAGCAATCAGGAAATAATATCAATATAAATCATAAGGATACAAGCAACAAGGTTATAGTCATACAATCATAAGTGGAAGGAGATGGGTGGTGGGAACAATGAGAAGATTAATAGTAATGCAGACTTAGTAACTAGTTTGACTGTTGAGGGAATTATTTGTTTAGCAGAGTGATGGCATTCAGGAAAAAACCTGTCCTCGTGTCTAGTTGTTCTGGTGTGCAGTGCTCTATAGCGTCATTTTGAGGGAAGGAGTTGAAACACTTTATGTCCAGGATGCCAGGGGTCTGTAAATATTTTCACAGCCCTCTTTTGACTCGTGCAGTATACAGGTCCTCAATGGAAGGCAGGTTGGTAGTTAGGATGTTTAACTCTGTTTTAAAAATGATGATATGATATTAATCCCTCTAAAAATGGTGAGAGAACCTTACCAAATGCAAGTGGTCCTTGACTTACAACAGTTCATTTACTGATCATTTGAAGTTATAAGGTCACTGAAAAAAGTGACGTATGACCGATTTTCACACTTATGATCATTGCAGCAGCCCCATGGTCACATGCAGAGCTGGTATTCAGCTGGTTCGGACTGGTTCACTCAAACCAGTAGCGGAAATCACAGGTGGGCTGGGCCCACTCCCTTGCCCCAGCTCTATGACATCTTATTTAGGCACATTTTTGAGGCTGGGTGCATGCTCAGAAGGCACATGTGTGGAAGGCCAGATGCATGGATGGATGTGCACACACTCACATTTGCAAACCGGTAGGGAAAATAAGTGAATACTGCCCCTGGTCACATGATCAAAATTCAGACACTTAGGAAACTGGCATGTATTTTTGACAGCTGCAGTGTCCCAGGGTCACAGGTTACCTTTTTGCGACCTTCTGTTCTGTCCCATCTACGGACCCCAAAGAATGCAGCAAAGCTTATTTTACTAAGATAACTTAGTCTTTATCATTCAAAGACTGTTAATGAACTGTCTTAACAGCCTACCAGAATTCTAAGATAAGGTAATCACAGTCTTACTAGAGTTGGCAGAAAGCCCAGAAACAATTTTGCAGACACGAAGGAGAGTGAACTAAAGTTGTTCCCTGCAAATTACTTCAGTCAGCGTTCCTCCTTAAATAGGCTAAGGGAGTGGCCAATTAGCCCCAAGCCTTACTCTCGAGGAGACCTCCTCCTGAGGAGCCACTCCTACCTTTTGGCAGCTCTGCACGCCTGTGCATTGAGAAGAGGCTCCTCCTCTTCATCCTCTTCCCTTAAAGAAGCTTCTGGAGGTTCTGAAGGCCCTGGCTGAATCCCTGCCTCTGGCACCACATCTTCTCCAGCCTCCTCACTGTCCGACTCAAGCGCCAGCTGCACAGGCTGCTGATGCAGCACCACACCAGCCGCCTCATTGTCGGAATCAGCTACAATCTTTACAGGCTGCTTATTGGCCACAATATCTTCTGACAAGCAAAGTCAATGGGGAAACCCAATTCACCTAAGAACTGTGTTGCTAACTTAACAACAGAAGGGATTAATTTAACAGCTGCGGCAAGGAAGGTTTTAAAATGGGGCAAAATTCATCTAACAACAGTCTCATTTAGCAAAAGGGCTCAATTGTAGTCATAACCCTAACCCTAACCCTTTATTATGTGCTTCAGAATTAATATGACCCTAAGCCTTTCACATTTTCTGAACCAAAACAAAACTACGGTTATTTTGTTTTTATGATTATGGTTTTCATTTTGCAGATAACAGATGCATATCTTGTGAAATAATTTATGTGCATAATATGGAAAGAAATGGTATTAAAATGGTGTCTATTGTGTGCAAAATGAAATTAGAAAAGTTTATTTGTGCGGGAACCATGCAGTTTTCTCTGTGTCATTCGAATTTCAGCGTATATATAAACAAAGTTTAATGCAATGGCTACATCATGATCAGACTGGATTTGTTTCAAAGAGATACATAAGAGAAAACATCAGATGCGTTTTAAATATTATCAATAAAATAAATCAGAACAAGAAGGTAGCTTTGATCTCTCTTGATGCAGAGAAAGCTTTTGATAATTTGGAATGGTCTTTCACGCTTGCAACTTTGGAGAGAGAAAAAAGATGAATTGTGACTCTTATTTTTAACTTATAGAGAATAAAGAGATGAGTTAAGAGTAAATGACTTTCTAGTATAAAAATAAACTCTGTGAAGAAGTCAGGGCAAAGTTGTCCTTTCTCTCCTTGTTTTGCTGGCTTTACAGCCATTGGCAAAGAAAATATGTCAAGAAAATAACATTTCAGGAGTCATGTTAGCCAGCATGGTTTTGTGTCAGGCAATAGAATTCTGGTCCCAGTTGCGGTGGTACATCAAGGACTGTCTGGATGAGATTTAGTAACAGTAACAGAGTTGGAAGGGACCTTGGAGGTCATCTAGTCTAACCCATTGCTCACGCAGGTGACCTGTACTAGGGATTCGAACCGCCGAACTGCTGACTTTTCTGATTGACAAGCTCAGTGTCTTAGCCAAATGAGCTACCTAGTCAGTTCATGCAATAATAAACAATGTAGTGAAACTTTGGGATAACGCTAGAAAATTAGGAGATTTGTCCCTTTCTGCTTCATTCTTGAATGTTTATTTTTTATAAATAAAAATATGGAGATGTGCAGCAGAGATTAATTATTAATAAGACCGATGCATAATATTTCCTGACTTTTACTCTGCAATGCATTGTCCACCTGATTGGTGAGGATATCTTGAGATAAATAATATAGTATTTTTAAGAAGAGCAAAAACTAGAGGGATTTAAGTGAATTTGAAAAACTTACAACCCAGATTTCAGAACATCTTCTGGGCTATATTTACAAACTGTTGGCAAATTGTGACACTGAAACTGAAGAACTTGAAAGACCATACCATTAAATGGGTGCAGAATTTAGAGGCAGATGTATATATATAGATATAGATATAGATATAGATATAGATATAGATATAGATATAGATATATTGCTGCTTTGATGTCTGATAAAGCCCAAAAACTGTGCAGTTGACTTAAAGAATGTTCAATTAAAAGGAAGAAAAGAAAACGGCGATTTGCAAAAACATGGTATGTAGGTGAATATGTATATTTATTTTCATCTACATGCCATGTTTTTGCAAATCGCCATTTTCTTTTCTTCTTTTTAATTGAATATTCTTAAAGTCAACTGCACAGAATGTATAGTTATTTAAATTTATTTAAATTATTATTGTTATTATTATTAAATTATATTTATTTATTTATGAGCCAGAACGAACATCTTAATTTTTTTTCTATGATCCTATAATCACTTCCTTAGGGAGGCGAGGGGTCAGGGTGACTGAATGGAGCCTGAGCATTTACTGGCCGGATACCCTTCCTGACACCTATGCAGAGTTCACAGCAGATATTTTCTCTTTGCGCCCTGATAGAAAAACATTTGTCGCTGCCTAGGATTGAACTCTCAACCTTCTGAGTGGGAGGCAAGAATATTCATCTCTAGGCCAATGTTCTGCTCAACCAACATGTTAAAGAGTAATTTAAAAATACAAGTAGTCCTTAAGTTACAACTGTAATTGAGCCCCGCAATTACTATTGTAAGTCACCTAGTGCGTTCTCACAGGGAGGAACTACTCAGGGTGTCGTTGGCTATACAATGTTGGCTGGCAACCCCCAGAAGTAGAGCTTTCTCTGTGGGTGCTCCCACCCTTTGGAATCAATTCCCCCTGGGGCTCCGGTTGGCCCCTAACCTTCGCACCTTCCGCCATGAATTAAAAACATGGCTGTTCAAATTGCTCAGCCTGGACTGATGGGGTTTGGATTATTTTAATGTGTTTAATAGATGTTTGATATGTATTTTAACATGTTTTATCTGGTTTGATTCTAATTGTTGTGAGCCGCCCTGAGTTCTATGGAGATAGGGCGGCATACAAATCAAATCAATCAATCAATCAATAAGTTGTGACGGGTGTAAAGGGGGTTACCAAGTGACCGGGTCTAATTTTATAGCAGTCATGAAGTGAATCTATTGTTCATTATTGGGTGGGTTTTGCCATAAAACCAAAGTAAACACTGGTTTTCTGTCAATAAGGTCATAAATCACAGTCAAACAGCCATAAAATGGCATCACATGACCATGGGGGAAGCAGCAAGGACATTGTAACTATTAAACCTGGTTGTAAGTCCCTTTTTTGGGGTTTGTTGTAATTTTGAACAGTCGCTAAGCAACCAGTTGTACATTGAGGAACCACCTGTGTAGCAGGGATGAGTTCTAAATTTTTTTACCAATGGTTCTATGGAAGTGGCTTATTTTGGGGGTATGGCTTGATGGTCCTGTGACAATTATTTAGGATTTAGCAGAGATACTGGTCTACCAGGGTTTTCACTGCTTGCAGAGCTGTACCAGTCTACCCATTTATTTTTGCAGGCACTGATCTACTCATGTATTTTTGCAGGCACTGGTCTACTCATTTGTTTTCTTTTAACACTGATCAGCTGTAGGGCAGCCCTTTGAAGCCCCACGGCAAGAGTTTAAACAGTTTTTTTCCCTCTAGCCATCAGCTGGGACTCAGGAGGCAGCAATAGATTGGGGGTGGGGCCAAATAAAAGGTAAGAATAATGTGGGGGGTGGGGGTGGCGGGGGTGGGGGTGGGGGTGCAGAGAGGCGAGGGAGCCAGAGCCAGTTCGGTGACATCATATTGTCACCACTACCAGCTCGGGAGAACTGGGCTGAACCGGGAGGAATCCACCACTGCTATGTAGATTAGAAGAAACCAGCAGTGAAATCTGGCTGGATCTATCCAGCTTGCGCAAACCGGTAGCGCCGGTGGTGGGAGGCTCTTGAAGTCACACAAGTAAAAAAGGCAGATGAATCAGATTCAAAAAGAAAAGACATAAGTCACCTTCATTGACCCCACAATTGTTATCCAATCATAATTCTTAACTTGCTTTTGAATAGTTTTAGATCGTAAAATTATAAGAGTATAATGCAATTAAATTATGTGGATATAGTCTTTAATGAATTGCTGTTATTAATGGTATTGGTTATTATTGTTAAGCATTTTACTATCGGTGTTTGGTATAATGAAGTTTCCTTTTCATTAGCATTAATCTGATACTGATTCTTTTATTAATTTTTAGGTGTATAGTTTAACATTTACTATTCTTGTTAATTACACCCCGTGTTATTATATTTCACAGACCGTACTTTGTCACTTAGATAGCTTAATAATAGCACCACAATTTACTTATGAAATTTAAGGCTGTAATGTTTTATGCCACAATGTTAGTCACATTAAGTTTCAATTATGGTTAAAATAGCTTGCAATTTTTAGGTTATTTTATTCAAACCTTGAACTGCTAGAAATATTCTTTTTCTTTTTCTTTTTTTTTATTCAGAAGCTCAAAGAAGACCAAACATGAGAAATACGTGGGAAACTATTTATTTTATTTATTTGTTTATTTGTCAAGCATATATAAGATAACAGGTAAAAGTATAAACCTACTTTGGATATATGAAAAGAGTAAGTAAAAAGGAATATTAGGACAGGGACAGTGGGCACGCTGGTGCACTTATGCCCTTCTTAGGAATGGGGTGAGATCAACAGTGGACAGTTCAAGGTTAAAGTTTTGGGGGTTTTCTCTCAATTTGTTGTTTTTCCAAATTGAAACTTTTCTTTGGCAAAGTCCTAAACCAATGCTCCATTAAAGTATTTGAATACTACCCAGTTCAAAATATTCTCTATTTTGTTCACTAGAGGGTGTGCTCTAGCTGTGAAAGAAAATGTGCATAAAAAGGAAAAGGAAGAGGATAATGATAATAGTAATAATGAAATCTTTTTCTAGGTCTAATGCAACAAAAATGGCTCACAGGATGTTAACATTGATTTTATCATAATGAAAATTATTTTCATTCTGGTTAAAAAGTAAGGAGAATGATTTCTTAACTCAATTGTAGCTTTTCTTCAAGGACTCTCCAAAGTAGATTAACAGGGCAGGAAGAGAATGGTGAAATATCTATATATATTTATATATAATATATATAGCAGGAAGAGAATGGTCAGATATCTATATCTATCTATATATAATATAGTAAAGGTATGGCTAGTAAGTAAGTATAGCTAGCCATACGCTTACTGGGATTCGAACTTGGGCTGCCTGCATGTTAGGCAGTTGTATTAACCTCTGATCCACAAGTTCTCCTCCCTTTATCAGCTTGGGCCAGGGGAGAGATTAGGTGTTTTTCTATCGAGACACCTGGTCTACTCCAACATCTGGGAGGGAGCATACTGCATCCTTTTTGCCTTTCAGCTCCAATCCAGGAGCCCTCAAGCAGTCACATTCACCATTTTATACCAAATTTATATTTCGCTGATAAAGAAATAAAGAAATACACAGACACACACATATACATACATATTCCTACTTACATCTATCTATCTATCTATCTATCTATCTATCTATCTATCTATCTATCTATCTATCTATCTATCTATCTATCTAATCTATCTATCTATCTATCTATCTATCCTGGATAGAAGAAAAGAAATAAATGGAAGGAGTATGAATAAAAATATTATGAATCTCTAATGCCCCTTGGATCAAAGCTGATGTCCATTGTCTTGTGGTAAAACACAGATAAGCAAAAATAACAAACGTGAAGTATTTCACTCATTCAAACTTAATTCTTTTCTTTTTGTTTTCAAATTTAATTTCCAAATCCTGGCAACCAGTCTTTGTAACAACACCGCTAGAGGCATCGAAGAAAAAGAAAGATAGAAAGAAGAAATGAAGTCATTCAAAGAAAGATAAAATAGCAATAGGATATGGAATATTTTTTGAAATGGAATCAGATTGAGTGGGGAAAATAAATATCTTCATAATGCAATATTCAATTTTAAAATCTCCCAAAAGTCTAGAACAACTTGAAGTTAACCTCCAAGGAAGTGGGGGGGAATTGTTCCCAGAACTCAGTCAGAGAGCAACAATTTATGGCCAACTGCATCAGTGGTATTAGATTAGCTATAATTACACTGTTGATGTCAAATGGAATTGTGTTGCAGAGCAAAAGAGACCTGTGAGACTCTGAGCATAAATACATTTTTTATTTCATTTTCCTATCCTGATCTCTCAAGGCTGCTGAGAGATAATAATGTTTAAAAACAATGAGTGAACATTAAAAAGAAAACAATATATTTCAAAAAGAAGCCAACTCAATGCATCCTCTTTGCATCTGCATGTGTTTTAAGGAAGGACATTTATAACAGACACAGGGGGAAAAACACACACAGGGAATCATTCTTATATTATCAAGAATGCACTGTAAAGGAGTCATCCTCAGTTTCAAACGAGGCAGATTTAAATCTAAAATGCGTGTTCATTTGCTTATGTTAAGCCTGGAAGTATTTTTCATGGAAATACTCAACGTTGACTCAGATACAATCATCAATGCTAAGATATCATAAGGAAGGAGGGAAGGAGAGAGGGAGGAAGAGAAGGAGGAAAGGAGGGAAGGTGGATCCTATGAGGTGATGAAAGATACCCATTTCCAGTGGTGGGATTCAGCCAGTTCGCACCACTTCGGGAGAACCGGTTTTTAACTTTCTGAGCAGTTTGGCAAACTGGTTGTTGGAAGAAATCATTAGGGCAGAGAACCGGTTGTTAAATTACTTGAATCCCACCACTGCCCATTTCCTACAGTTCAGACATCTGTGAGAATTTCTGCAACTTCTCTAAATCCTTCTTTAATCAACCAAGTGAATTTGCTTTGTATGGGAAAGTTCAGTCCAGTCCAATATTGGCTATAGAATTTAGAAAGTGGTTTCTACCAGTGGTGAAATCTTTTTTTTAAAGTTTTTTATTAATAATACAAAATTTAAAAAACATTGGACATAGATATGACACCACTGGTTCCAAGCATCTTCTGTCACTTTACAGTAATATTAGTACTCATATAGTTCTTAAGCTTTGTTCATTATTTAAACATAATATGATACAATATTAATACTTTTCTCCTTATTTCTGTATATTTATTTATCTCTTAAACATACATTTATCTATAATAACATCTATATTTTTGTTCTAATACTATACATTTGTCTTGGCTACTCTCTTGTTATCGATCCAATCATAAAATTGTTCCCAGATTTTGTAGTATTTAGTTTCGCTTTTATCCTTGAGTTTGAAAGTGAGTCTGTTCATTTCTGCGCAGTTAAAGATTTTCAGTAATATTTCCTCTTCAGTTGGAATATCTTTCTCTTTCCATTTTTGAGCGAAGGCTATTTGTGCCACTGTGAGTATATGCAGTAATAAATAATTTGTATCTTTCTTATATTTTCTTTCTATAATTCCCAGTAAGAAAAATTCCATTTTGACTTCTATATTTGTTGACAAAATTTCTTCCAGCCAGTTCTTTAGTAAATTCCAAAATTTTTGCACCTTTGGGCATTCCCACCAGTGGTGAAATCTGAACTGGTTTGCCACCAGTTTGCTGGCCGTGCATACATGCTGCGCATCAATATCCTGCATGTGCAGTACGCACCAAAAGGAGGCTTGGGAAGGTAAGTAGAGCAGCGAGAGGGGGGATCAGCTGTGCCGCGTGATTTAGATTCACTAGAAAGCAGGATTTTCTGCTTTCTAGTGATTTTAAATCACGCGGCACAGCTGATCATTGGAAATACCATTTTGGAGTAACTGATAGCTTTTTTTTACTACCGGTTCACACACCAGTCGTTTTTATCATTACCGGTTTGCCTGAACTGCTGTGAACTGGTAACATTTCATCACTGGTTTCTATTTTCATTGGCTGGGATTAATCTTGAGACCACCCAGCAATAACACCTCCTCCATTGCTACATGCCTGCTTCTAATATGTACAAGATATACCCAAAGAGATAAAAGCTAGGTTGGAACACATTCTGTTAAAAATGAAGCCCTGCTTTTCAACATGGTAGAAAAGTCTTCTTATTGATTTTTTTAAAAAAAAATTCAACATTGCGCCTTTTATACCAATAGCTTAATTTTAACAGAATAACAGAAGAGTTGGAAGGGTCCTTGGAGGTCTTTTAGTCTTCTCTCCCAAAGGTGCTTTTCCAAGAGGCAACTGGACTGTCTTGGTTTTCTTTGAAGATGTTTCACTTCTCATCCAAGATGTTTCACTTCTCATCCAGAACTGAAGAAGCGAAACATCTTCAAACCCCCCACCCCCCGAAAAGTCCAGCTGCCTTTTGAAAAAGCACCTTTGGGAAAATCATGGCCTGGATGACTGAAAATCTCCATAGGCTTCTAGTCTTCTAATTTTGTAACTGTCAAGTTTTTCCATGTATGATTCAAAAGGAGAAGTTGAGGGCAAGACAACTATCATATTTTTCAGAGTATAAGACACACTTTTCCCCCCCTAAAAAGATGGTGAAAATTTGGGTGTGTCTTATACAGCAAATGTAGCCCTGCCCACAAGGCCAAAAACATGAGGCACGGAGTTGGCGGTGGTCTGTGGCAATCCCTGCAGCCTGGAACAGCTGATTGGGGGTATTCCGGGAGGCTGATCCACCCGCCAATCAGCTGCTCATGCTGAATCAGGTTGTGCTGAAGCTGACCTGGCTGTTTGCTATTTGCTGCAAGGACATGTCAGAGTTTGCAGCAGCAATCACATCTAGAAAACACACACAAGTAACAGATTAAGCAGGATTCAATAACTTCTCTTTATATATAATATAACATGTGAAGTAAATATACAACACCAAAAGTAGGTTTTTCCAACGTGGTAGTAAATACAAGCAAAACACAAGCAGAGGAGAGGAGTTTCAGTTTCAGAGCAGCATACAGCTTTAGTACAGAACAGTTGAGCTAAGCCACACCCAGGCTCCTTGCTGTCTCCTTGTTGCTCACACAGCAAATACTGTTTCAGTTTCCAAACAGCCCTCAACTCTCTCACGCACTGACAGGACACTATCCAGATGAATACCGATGGATGCTGGTAGGCACAGGCAGACTTTTTTTTTTTCATATTTTCCTCCCCAAAAACTAAGGTGTATCTTATACTCTGAAGCATCTTATACTCTGAAAAATACGGTATTTGTAATGAATCTTCAGAAAAGCTTGATAATGAGAAATGGTGCTAGATGATCAATGGTAGTTTCTTCAGGAAAGTAGTTTAACCTTTGATTTTACAGCTGGAAGGCAATTGTGTGACCTAATCAGCCACCCTGCCTCTGGAAGTCCCAAGCTCTGAACTTACCAGAAAAACCAAGCAGGAAAACTGTTGAAACTTGAATGGCAACAGAGTATGAAAGTATTTAATAGTAATAAGTCAAGGAGAGAATGGCGATTTATAGCTTTTTACAGCACACTTCATAATTTATGGGATGTTACACATTGAGGTGGGCGCCTAATGAGAGTTGTACAAAGTCATTAATCACCAGTGTTTCCAGATTCCCATTAAGGTCTCTATGTTCTCCACCATCCCAGCAGAGAAACAGTTCGTGTGAACCACACCCCTCTCATGCCTTTATAGAAATAGTACCGAGAAGCTCAAAGCTATATTTTGTTAAAGGGGAGGGAGAAATGACATGCAACTTATCCAAGCTGGATGGAAGGAGGATGAAAACACTGGTCTTGGCTTATTTTACGATTATCCAGGTCAATGAAAGGAAAGCATTTTATCACGTACATCCATCAGTTGATATTGTACTGAATGTCATCAGAGAAGAGAAACCAGTCTATGAATGTCATAAATTAGCAGCTGGAGGTACGGGGCTATATCACCCACTATATTAATAAACTACCATTATTGAAAGCAGAGGAAGAAGTATACGGATCCATTTTATTGTTCTTTCTTGTTGTGTCCATGGTAGAAAGGGGTTCCCAATGAAAGACATAAATGAAATGTTTACTATGATCTCTAATCTCTAATCATGGTAACTAAAACAGCAAGGTCCTATATGCAAAACCATAAACCCATAGTAGCAGGGGTGGGCTGCTGGGGGTTCGCAGGGGTTCGGGAGAACCTCTAGCTAAGATTCTGTGCAGTTTGGAGAACCCCCAAATCCCACTCCTGTCTAGCCCTGCCCACCCCACCCTGCCCTTCACAGAGTCCCCACATGGCCTGTTTTGGATGCAGGTAACTGCAGGGCACGTGTGGAGGCTCGAGGAAGCAGAAAATTGGGCCTCCCGGAAGTTTGGGATTCCAGCCTCCAGAGGGCCTCCGGAGCCTGAGGAGGCCGTTTTTGTCCTCCCGCAAGCTCGAAGAAAGTCTCTGGAGCCCGGAGCACCCCGCCACCATGGTGCAGGAGGCCAAGTAAGCCATGCTCACCATGGCCATACCCACTCAGAAACCGGGCAGAAAACCCCTTGCTAAAATTTTTGAAGCCCAATCCTGTATAGTTGGACAGGCAGGCAGGAAGGGTAGCCCTGCTTAAGTTCTAGTTCTATGAAACTTTGTCAATGAACACATCTTTTGTGTACAAAACCAGCAGGGATAGCTGCCAAATTGGAAAGAGATGGAAGTGACCTTGGAGGTCTTCTAGTCCAACCTCTGACTTGAGCAGGAGATCCTATACAATTTTGGACAAATGGCTATCCAATCTCTTCTTTAAAACCAATGATGGTGTACCCATACTCCATTGGTTAATTGGTCTCATTGCCAGAAAATTTATCCTTAGTTGTACGTTGCTTCTCTTCTCCCCATTCATGACTTTTTCTCCTTCCCTCAAGTGCTTTGGAGAATGAGTTGATCCCATCTTCTCTGTGAGAGTCCCTCTACTGGAAGACGGCTCTCAAGTCATCTCTAGTGTCAGGGTTCCAAGTAACACCCCCCAAGAAATCAAACTCCAAGGCTTGAATTTCCTCAAAGCTAATTTTTATTAGAGATGTCATATTGGCACATCTGGGGAAACCCGAATCTGAGAGCTTCCAGTTTTTCCTCACCCAAAAGAAAATTCAAGTCCTTGCCCAACACCCACATGTCCATCACATGAACCTATCAGGTACCCTCTGGAACAGAAGATACCTCCTCATTCTTCTTAGCACAGCTGCAGGACAAAACGACCTTGACTTTCTGGAAATAATGTTATTTTGACTTCATATCATCTTCACTCCATATGATTCCCCATTCCCATTTTCCCACAGTAGAATTTGTGGCAGGCCCGAAGGCTCAAAGATGGCTTACAGGTCTGATAGTTAGTCCTTTTTTCCATTAAGACTAGATATACCCACTTCCTGCAACCATTCATCCAATGGTTTAATCTCCAACCCCTGGATCAGCTTTGATGTTAATTTGATCTGAAGCTAATAAGGATCAATGCTCTATGCGTTGAGTGGAAGAATAATACAACATTAAATGTTTAAAATGGTATTCTATTCACATCCAAGGAAGATACCAAATATCACATGTGTCTGGGGTGGTACCATTTGAGATGCTAGCACTAAGCCAGATTTGTTGACTTCTTGAACAAAATGCAGTAGATAGATCCATTCATAACATTGGATATCTGTGATAGACGGCAACACACAATGCTTGGGTTCACACAAAATGTGTGTCTTAAACACATTATGGCTTGGTATTATGGGTGAATGTAGCCAGAGTACCTGAATCATAACGAATGCCGTTTGTTTTTAATCAAATTTGAATCCTACACAGAAGACTAATAGTCTAAAGATTACTTAATTATGATTGAGAAATCTTAATTCTGAAGCTGTCAGCCCAACCCATATATCCTTCAGAATAAATATAACTCAGTGGGAATTCATCTATTTTTCATGCCAAAGGCCTCTGATTCTATAAATCTTCAACATCTTCAGGTAGGAATGAAACAGCTCGGTTTGGCAAACGGAGATACTGCCTCCCAGTTTAAAAGTTGAATTACATGGAACAATGGTTTACTTGATGCTATGTTTAACAGTAACAGAGTTGGAAGGGACCTTGGAGGTCATCTACTCCAACCCCCTGTTCACACAGGAGACCCGTACTAGGGATTTGAACCGCTGAACTGCCAACCTTTCTGATCGACAAGCTCAGTATCTTAGCCACTGAGCTACCTAGTCAGGTTATTCCTCTATTGTGATGTATTCCAAGGGTGTGTGAGTGTGTGCATGTCTGTGGGTATTTCTGTTTGTGTGTCTGTATGTGCATGTAGGGGAGAGAGAGAGAGAGAGAGAGAGAGAGAGAGAGATTATATTTCTATACCGCCCTTCTCCTGTAGGACTCAGGGCAGTGTACAGCCAAAATAAAAACACAAACACACAAACATCATAAAATACAATTTAAAATTATTAAACGGTTTGGCCCATTTAAATAAAAAACCCAGAATTAAAATAAAAATTAAAAATCATTTAAATGGTCAGCCCCGCCTGTTGGAACATCAGGGTCTTGAGGGCACGGTGGAAAGCACGGAGGTTGGAGATGTTACGTATCTCTGGGGACAATTCATTCCAAAGGGCTGGAGCCCTCACAGAGAAGGCCCTCCCCCTGGGGGTCACTAGTCAACATAATTTGACTGATGGCACCCTGAGGAGTCCCTCTTTGTGTGTGTGTGTGTGTGTGTGTGTGTGTGTGTGTGTGTGTGTGTGTGTGTGAGAGAGAGAGAGAGAGAGAGAGAGAGAGAGAGAGTATTTTGTGAAATATATAAGGTAATGGCCTAGAAACTAGACAATTTTGAGTTCCAGTTTGCCTTAGGCATGATAGCCAGTTAGTCCCTCTCGCCCTTTTGTCTCAGGTCAACCCACTTCACAAGATTGTTGTTGTAGGGAAGATAGGAAGATGAAAGAGTATTAGGTATACGTTCACCTCTTTGGGTTACCAACAAAGTAATAAAGGCAGGATTTTAAATATATATAAAACAATTATTTTTATTTTTCTTAGTCATATTTCTATGCTGCCCACTCTCTGAGGATTCTGGGTGGCTTACACCAAAGACAGTATACTAAATAGCATCTTGCCCCCAATAATCTGGGTCCTCATTTTACCCACCTCGGAAAGATAGAAGGCTGAGTCAACCTTGAGTCGGTGAGATTTGATCTGCTGATCTGCTGAACTACCAATCAGCTGAAGTATCTGCAGTATAGCACTCTAACCACTGTGCCACCTCGGCGCAATAGTCAGCCCATTGTCCCCAATAATCCCAATAATCTGGGTTCTCATTTTACTGACCTCAGAAGGATGGAAGGCTGAGTCAACCTTGAGCTGGTGAGATTTGATCTGCTGATCTGCTGAACTACCAGTCAGCTGAAGTAGCTGCAGTACTGCACTCTAACCACTGTGCCACCTCGGCTCCAAATTAACCAATATTTGGAAGATTTTGAGCAGATTGGGTGAGATTGGGTGAGATCCGCTAAGAATTTCCTTTGGAAAAGCCCACTCTTCCCAGCTCCAAAAAACGGACTCTCCATAATGCAATGATCACATGGAAGAAGTGAAGACGAATAACCACTATCCCAGGGATGCAATTCAGCAGGTTCTGACAGGTTCTGGAGAACCGGTAGCGCAAATTTTGAGTAGTCCGGAGAACCGGCAAATACCACCTCTGGCTGGCTCCAGAGTGGGATGGGAGTGGAGATTTTGCAGTATCCTTCCCCAAGGAGTGGGGAGGGAATGGGAATTTGCAGTAGCCTTCCCCTTTCATGCCCACAGAACCAGTAGTAAAAAAATTTGAATTCCACCACTGTACTACCCTTATTTAGAACAATTCTTAAATAAACAAATAGAACTGCTGGAGATAGAAATCAATGTGTTGCTGTCAATGCATCAAAATCTTATGTGAACCAGCTCCAAAACAGAGAGAGACAAAGTGGGGCATTTCCTTTTGTCTTCCAGACAGATAATCAAGAGTACAACCTGCCTTAACATTATTCCTCTTCCTGCAACAGCCTGGATATTTTCTCCTATACGGCATGTTGGTAATTAAAATTAATGGCCTGTATTGAAAACATGTGCATTGTTTAAACAGTTACAGGAAAAATTAATACTGCATTTCTGACGGTGGCTGTAATTTATAGTTGGGTGGTGTTATTGGCAAAAGAAGCTGGCTTCTTTTGTTAATATGTTCAGGAAGATTTATTCCATGCAAGTTTGATCTAATGAATGCAATCTATATTCAGATACTGCTTTTACTCACTTCACAGTTCTGCTGTGAATTTTAAGAACAATTGGCAGGACGAGGTGGAAACGAAGGATCAAATTAGCCATATTTAATACATTTAAAAGAGGGAAAAGCGAGAGGAAGCAAGAAAATAATGGAGGGAACTAGATGGACATCTTTACTTCTCGTTGTTGTTAAAGTGCTCTTTAATTGAATAATATAACAAACAGCTGTTGGGTATGCTCGATTAGGCCTGACCTTGGTTGTGATGTTTCTACCTAGGTTTATTGGCTTCTTTTATTCTGGCTTGTTTGTTAAATGAGCTTTTCATTATGGTTGGGAGGCAAGTGATAACTGGGAAATTAGATAGGTAGGTAGATAGATAGATAGATAATGAATGGAAGGATGGATAGATAGATAATCTATCATCTAGATAGATAGATAGATAGATAGATAGATAGATAGATAGATAGATAGATAATGAATGGAAGGATGGATAGATAGATAATCTATCATTTATCTAGCTATCTAGCTATCTAGCTAGCTATCCATCTATCATCTACCTAGCTATCATCTACTTAGCTATCATCTACCTAGCTATCATTTATCCATCTATCCATCTATCCATCCATCCATCCATCCATCCATCCATCTATCATCTAGCTAGCTATCATCTATCTATCTATCTATCTATCTATCTATCTATCTATCTATCTATCTATCTAATTTCCCAGTTATTATAGATAGATAGATGATAGCTAGGTAGATGATAGCTAGGTAGATGATGGATGGATGGATAGATGGATGGATAGATGGATAAATGATAGCTAGGTAAATGATAGATAGATAGATAGATAGATAGATAGATAGATAGATAGATAGATAGATAGATAGATGACGGATGGAAGGATAGATAGATAGATAGATGATAAAAAGATATATGATAGATTATCTATCTATCCTTCCATCCGTCATCTATCCATCCATCCATCCATCTATCATCTATCATCTATCTATATCTATCTATCTATATCTATCTATCTATCTATCTATCTATCTATCTATCTATCTATCTATCTATCTTCTATCCATCTATCTTGGCCTATCTTGAAACCAACAGATAAGCATTGCTTTGCCTACTAGACAGAGAATCAGAATGTTCTACCGAAACAAAGACAACCCTAGGAGACAAAATAAACTCATAGTTTGTCTCCTAGAGTCACAAGTACATGGAGCATTAAAATGGAAACTCAGCAATGAGCTGAGATTGGGATTGGCAAATGTCAGGTGCTGCTTTAAGGAAGTTTCTATTTATTTTTCGGGAAATAAATAGAAAATGGCACCCTGTGCTGTTAAAAAAATATACATAGATATCCTCAACTTATGACCACAATTGAGCCCAAAATTTCTGTTGCTAAGCTGAGTTTTGCCCTAGCTTATGACCTCTCTCGCTACAGTTGTTAAATGAATCACTGCTGTTGTTATGTTGGTAACACAGTTGTTAAGGAAATCTGGTTTCCCAAGTTGACTTCGCTTGCAAAAGGGGATCACATGATCCCAGGACACTGCAACCGTCATAAATATGAGTCAGATGCCAAGCATCTGAATTTTGATCATATCACACGGGGATGCTGCAACAGTCATAAGTATGAAAAATGCCCTAAGTTACTTTTTTCAGCGCTGTTGTTAACTTCAAATGGTCACTAACTGAACTTTTGTAAATCAAGGACTATTTGTTTGTTATATAAAGTAAAGGTCCCCCGCACATGCGTGTCTAGTTGTTTCTGGCTCTAGGGGGCAATGTTCTATCTCCGTTTCAAAGCCGAAGGTCCAGCGCTGTCCGAAGACATCTCTATGGTCATGTGGCCAGCATGTCTAAATGCCGAAGGGGTACAGAATGCTGTTACCTCCCCACCAAAGGGGGTCCCTATTTTTCTTCTTGCATTTTTTATGTGCTTTCAAACTGCTAGGTTGGCAGAAGCTGGGACAAGTAATGGGAGCTCACCCCCGTTACGCGGCACTGGGGATTCGAACCGCTGAACTGCCGACCTTTCGATTGACAAGCTCAGCGTCTTAGCCGCTGAGCCACCATTTCCCTTTGTTATATAGGTATGCATGTCTGTTATATGGGTAGTCATTAATAGAAGTTTAGGAGCAAAGTGTTAGAAATAGTCCAAGTAGATGCTAGAATCGACAGAGGAAAATAGCGTTGTGATTCCTGGGGAAGAATTCAACATATTTCCACCCTGCAGAATGTTAGATGTAGTCATCACTATTTACATTATTTATTAGAACAGAAATACAAAATTGTATTCTCCTGAAATGGGAAAAACAAAATACCCACATATATATATTTTTTCCTATTGAAGAAGATAATAGACTATGGGGCATAGATGTATGTGGGAGGGTGTTTTTTTCTTTCCTTTTAAAGGATGGAGAGCTTGTTTCTAAATCCCTACTGCTATCTCTGACTATATCTTTATCTGTAGTATCAGTCTCACAGGGAAAAAGAAGAAGCTGGAAGCAAGCAACAAATTAAACTCCCCCTATCAATGCCCACTGGGTTTTCTTGTTCTCGGTTACCTATTTAGATTGTATAATAGAAGGTGTTTCTACTCGCTTCAGAAAGGCCTTTGTTTCCTTTCCTGTACTTTGTCTAACATGAAGAGCTGACTCAAATCATTTCCCAGGCAAGATGGAATAGCCAGCTGTGCTCTCGAGCCATTTAAGTCAAAGTGTTGGGTAGCCAAAGAACAACTTTATTTAGCAATAGCAATAGCACTTAGACTTATATACCTCTTCACCGTGCTTTACAGCCCTCTCTAAGCAGTTTACAGAGTCAGCGTATTTCCCCCCAGAGGTGGGCTCCTGGGGGTTCGCAGGGGTTCGGGAGAACCTCTAGCTAAGATTCTGTGCAGTTCGGAGAACTCCCAAATCCCACTCCTGGCTGACCCCTCCCAACCTGCCCCTCCCAGAAATCCCCACGCGGCCCGTTTTGAATGAAGGTAAGTGCAGGGTACACGCTGAGACTCAGGGACAGCAAAAAACGGGCCTACCAAAGTGCTGGAAGGCTGGAAACGCCCCATTTCTGGCCTATAGAGGGCCTGGTAGGCCTGGGGAGGCTCTTTTCGCCCTCCCGGAGGCTCGTGAAAAGCCTCCGGAGCCTGGAGAGGGCAAAAATGCCCCCCCACCATGGTGCAGAAGGCTGACTAGGCCACACCCACCATGACCACATCCACCCAGCAACCAGAGAACCCCTTGCTAAAAATTTTGAAGCCCATCCCTGATTCCCCCATCAAACTGGGTCCTCATATTACCAACCTCGGAAGGATGGAAGGCTGAGTCAACCTTGAAGTGGTCAGGATCGAACTGCTTGCAGTGGGCAGAGTTAGCAATAGCAATAGCACTTAGACTTGTATACCTCTTCATAGTACTTTACAGCCCTCTCTAAGCAGTTTACAGAGTCAGCCTCTTGCCCCCAACAATCTGGGTCCTCATTTTACCGACCTTGGAAGGATGGAAGGCTGAGTCAACCTTGAGCCAATGAGAATTGAACTCCTGGAGTGAGCAGTGAGTTAGCCTGCAGTACTGCATTATTTGATTTTCATAGCTGCTCAACTCAACCAAGCAACTCCTGACAGCTTACAATTCTAACCTTATAAAACATTTCTTTTTAAAAGCATTAAAACAATAGAAACATTCATGATATAAATAAGTACAAATGGAAACTGTGATTTTTCAGCTAATAATAAAGCGAAATAACAAAGCCCTTAGGACATTTTGAGCCCCCGGCCAGGGTATACTGCTAAGTTTTTAAAAACTTTGTGAAAAGCCAACAGGGTTGGGGCTATTCTAATCTCCAAGGATAGCAATAATGTTAGAGTTTGTTGCAGAAATCAAACATCCAGACAGCACACACGGGCAGACTGATGCAGCAGGATTCATTAACTTCTTTATATACATAATAACAGATGAAGATAAACGTACAATACCAATAGCTGATTCTTCCAACGTGGCAGTTATAAGCATAACAAGCAGAATACAGCAGACAAGTTTGCAGCTTCAGAGCTCAGAGCTTAATACAGAGCCATGCCCAGGCTCTTTCCAGTTTCAGTTGCAATTCAGCAGAGCAGACCTCATTGGCTGACCTTGTTACCATGTCTTCCCGGTCATGAACTCTCATACACACTGACAAATAGCAATAACACTTAGACTTATAAATCACTTCACAGTGCTTTCACAGCCCTCTGAATCAGCCTATTGCCCCCAACAATCTGGGTCTTCATTTTACCAATCTCGGAAGGATGGAAGGCTGAGTCAACCTTGAGTTTGATGAGATTTGAACTGTCAAATTGCAGGCAGCCAACAGGCAGCAGAAGTAGCCTGCAGTACTGCATTCTAACCACTGCGCCACCATAGTTCTGAGGACAGAATGTTTTCCATAAAGTAGGGCTTACAACAGGAAAAGGCCATTTTCTAGCTCTCTCCAGCCTTTGGCTGATGGATGCTGCAGCATATCCATCCTGTTGGATCAGATTGGACAGGTAGCTGTCAGGAGAAACCCAGTAGACGAAAACATGGGAGGCTTTTTTTTTCCATCCTACTTGGCAGTAAAGAAAATGGAATTTGAATAGAAAAGGTCAAGCAGCTAACTCATCTCCTATGTCTTCCAAGCATCTTCCATCTGCTTCTTGCCTATCAAAAGCAGAATCTCTAATCCTTGAGTTCCATGGAGAAAGGAGCTGGGTGATAGCCAGGGGTGCTATTCAGCAGGTTCTGACAGGTTCTGGAGAACTGGTAGTGGAAATTTTGAGCAGTTCGGAGAACCGGTAACAGAAATTTTGAGTAGTTTGGAGAACTAGCAAATATCACCTCTGGCTGGTCCCACACTCAAGTGGTGTGGGAATGGAGATATTGCAATATCCTTCCCCCAGAGTGGGGAGGGAATGGGGATTTTGCAATATCCTTCCCCTGGAGTGGAGTGGGAATGGAGATTTTACAGTATCCTTCTCCTGGAGTGGGATGGGAACGGAAATTTTGCAATATCCTTCCTCCAGGAATGGGAAGGGAATGGAGATTTTGTAGTATCCTTCCCCTGGAGTGAGATGGGAGTGGAGATTTTGCAGTATCTTTCCCCTGCCACACCCACCAAGCCACTCCCACCAAGCCACGCCCACAGAAACGGTAGTAAAAAAAAATTGAATTCCACTACTGGTGGTAACCACTAATTGTATTGGGAGAATCTTGTTTTTCTTGTTACATAACGCTTGTAAAGGTCTTTGAGATTTCACTCCCCCCCCTTTCCCTCCTTCCTTGCCCAGGGGATTTTAGATTAGTATTCTCTTCCCCTCCCCCACCCCACCCTCTAATTTATTTACACTGCAACACCTCAGAGTATGTTTTATGTAGCAGATTTACAGGTCAGCAACTCATGCCTTGTGCCACTGTAAATTAAACTAATAATTAGATTAGAATAGATGGCAGCTCAATTCTATTTGATGAGGTTTCATCAATCCATAATGAAGATGAGCTCGGGCTGCAATAAAAGGGAATTAGCAGACCTGTGCAAAAACTTTCTTGCCTTCATTATTGAATTACAAAATTCTGATGCCAAGGATTCTTTATAGCATAACAGCAGCCATAAAATTGGAAGAAAGTGCTTAGTCTGGGGCGAAGGAAGGAGCGGAAAGTGTGAATATCCATAGGTGATTGAATTCCTAATTGACATTTCAATTGCTTTCTTAGATCTGCAAGCTAAGTTCAATATCCATAAGAATAAATTTCAAATATGCAAAGATTAGGATTGTAGTCCTCTCTCCCCACCACCACAGAAGTTAATAATTTCCGTGTCACTCCAAAGGCATCCAATTCAGCATGTTTCTTTTAATAATATAAGGAAGGGAAGGGGAAAAAAAGAAAAGGCCACAGACACATTTGGCTGCTAGTCTCCGCAAGCTCAAAATTTATATCATGGTTGTATTATTTATAAAACGTTAAACTGGATAAAGAATAAACATTAATGTCATGGTCTCTGGAAATCATTAAATCACCTGGCTTCAAATTGACTAATCAGGGTCAAACAGATTGCAAGTACATCCTAAGACAATTTTTTAAAAACAATGAGGAAACGTATTTGGGAATAAATCTAAGGTAATATAAAATATGCAACGATGGCATTTAATTTTTTTTAAAAAGGCATGGATGAACCTGATTTTCCCTTACCCCCCACAAAGTTGCTCATGCAGCTCCTATATTATTAACTATGCTCCTATGACTACTGTGGATATGTTTTAGCAACCTATAGAGGACCATAAGGGATGTGGTGGCTCAGTGGCTAAGATGCTGAGCTTGTTGATCGAAAGGTTGACAGTTCAGCGGTGCGAATCCCTAGTGCTGCGTAAAGGGGTGAGCTCCCGTTGCTTGTCCCAGCTTCTGCCAACTTAGTGGTTTGAAAGCACGTAAAAAAATGCAAGTAGAAAAACAGGGAGCATCTTTGGTGGGAAGGTAACAGCCTTCCATGCACCTTTGGCATTTAGTCATGCCGGCCACATGACCACAGAGATGTCTTTGGACAGCGCTGGCTCTTTGGCTTTGAATCGGAGATGAGCACCGCCCCCTAGAGTCAGGAACGACTAGCACATACATGCAAGGGGAACCTTTACCTTTATAGTTCCCTATGTTGTTGTTTTTAAAATCCAATTTGTACACACACACACACACACACACACAGTTTGTTTCTTAATTTCCACATTTCCTGGAAATATGGCATGATGCATGTGCAAAGTTTAATGGCTTAATCAAAATAGCAACTATTGCGATAGTTTGGAGGATATCATCCAATCCACGCCTGCCCCTGGAGACACCCACATACCCACCCACAAAATGTGGGTATGTGGGTATGTGGGTGTAAAATGATTCATTTCCCCAGATAAATTAAAAAATAGGGACCCCAGTGCTTTTATAAAACACTAGGTATAATATGGCAAAAAAAAAAAAAAATCAGAGGGATTTTTTTTAATAATTAATAAACAGAGTTCTTTACTCTTGAAGAAATTGTCCTATATAGGACTCTCTGGTGTGATTTTTCTAGCCCAGTGAAGAAATTATAAAGAAAAGAAGTAAGCAAAATTGAAATGTAATATTGTATGTGGATGTGGTTTTAATTGTTATTTTACCCAGAGTAGCTTTTTGTGAAATTGGAGACTTTAAGGGAGGGAGGGAGGGAGGGAGGGAGGGAGGGAGGGAGGGAGGAAGGAAGGAAGGAAGGAAGGAAGGAAGGAAGGAAGGAAGGAAGGAAGGAAGGAAGGAAGGGCCATGATGGGGTTAGGGTTAGAATGCAGTATTGCAGCTAATTCACTGTTTGATCCAGGCTGGCTCAAGGTTGACTCAGCCTTCCATCCTTCTGAAGAGGATAAAATAAGGACCCAGATTGTTGGGGGTAATAAGCTGACTCTGTAAACCATTTAGAGAGGGCTGTAAAACACTGTGAAGTGATATAGAAGTCTAAGTGCTATTGCTAAGTAGGAAGGAAGGAAGGAAGGAAGGAAGGAAGGAAGGAAGGAAGGAAGGAAGGAAGGAAGGAAGGAAGGAAGGAAGGAAGGAAGGAAGGAAGGCGGAAGGGAGGGAGGAAGAAAGGAAGGAGGGAGGGAGGGAGGGAGGTAGATTGAAGATAGCTAGATAGCTTGATCAATGATAGATAGTTGATAGATGACAGAGAGGGGGAGAATGAGAGAGAGGGAGGGAGAGAGGGAGAGAGAGAGAGGGAGAGAGAGAGAGAGAGAAGGGGGGAATATGCAAATAGGTTACTACAGAACTTTCTGGAAATGGACAAGGGTAAATGGCTTTTCTTCCCTTGGTCCAATGAAAACGGTGAAGGAGACTTGGCCTATGGTACCTCTTGGCTGAAATGGGCGCACTAAAGTAAAATCACCTCCTAAGATTTGCTCAAATGGTTCTTTAGACTTCTGTAATTCGATGGCAACCTAACTCTCTTGTGAAATATGGATGGCAAATGCCTTGAACTCCATCTCTGCATGTGTGCGTGTTTGCGTGTGTCCCATCATAATAGCAATAAGGGATATAAATCGTCTGCTAGCAAAGCAGGGTTAAAAAAGGAAATAGCTTTCTTCAAGGAGATGCCACCAAACGTGGGAAGCAGCGAAAGATGAAAACCACAAGAAAAAGAAATGAACCTCAAGCTGGTACCAGATGAGAAAATGTGCTCAGAAATTGTAGAAAAAGAGAGCCGATCCCTGTGCCTTCCAATAACAACTTCCCGCAGCACTACACATCTAAGGATCCTTTGCTTTCAACAAAGATCTTTTTTTTTTTTCTTTTTTTTCTGGGGAGTTCTGCTTTTATTCCTCCCTCCTTCCCTCTAAAGTTTGGCAGGAAAAACAAAGACTTTTCTTTCAGGTACGAGAAAGACAGCAAGCGGCTCAGACCAACTAAAGAAGCACAGCTGAAGGAAACTTTGGTCACCCGCTTTAGAAGCGTTCACTGTGAATTCTTGTGAAATTAAAGAGTTGAGCAGGCTCCGGTGAAATCTCTTCTCCAGCTGTAAGCCCAAGAAATTAAATGCAATAGAAGCAGCACGATACAATAGTTGTTCTCTCTCTCTCTCTCTCTTTCTCTCTCTCTCTTTCTCTCTGACTCAATAGACACTTCAAGGCTGAAAACGTTGGAGCAAGCACTGAAATAAAACGCCCTACAAAATGTTTAGGGTTTGCGGACCAGCCTCACAATTCACAATTCACAATTCAACTCCCTTCCTTACAGGGATGGGCTTCAAATATTTTAGCGAGGGGTTCTCTGCCCGGTTGCTGGGTGGGCATGGCCATGCTGAGTGTGGCCTAGTCAGCCTCCTGCACCACAGCGGGGTCGGGGGTTTGCCCTCCCCGGGCTCTAGAGGCTTCTTTTGAGCTTTTGGCAATGACCAAACTGATCAGCATTACATAAAAGCAAGCATCTCTTCAATGGGGATTTTACACTCTGACAAAGTCGGTAGGGGCCGATGAAAGCTTAGCATAAGTTTTAAATAAATTTTTAAACTTTTTAAATGTTCCGGAGATCGTGATGTCTATCGCTTCTTTTATAACTATACCTGGAACTCGCATTTTTAGGACAATTCTTTATATATATATATATATATATATATATATATATATATATATATATATATATATATATATATATATGTGTGTGTGTGTGTGTGTGTGTGTGTGTGTGTGTGTGTGTGTGTGTGTGTGTGAGAGAGAGAGAGAGAGAGAGAGAGAGAGAGAGAGAGAGGGGGGGGGGGTCTTCTTTTCGGGAAACGCGGGTACCTAATTTTAGAAAATACACTTTTCCCAAAAGGTTTCCACAATTTTGGCCACTACTGTAAGTATCTTTTAAAGTGGCCTTTTTGTATAGCTCTGAATTAGCACCAATTTTGGTAACTCGACCTATTCACATAAAAAGCTTATAACCGTAACAAAAGGATGGACACGGCGCCTGCCGGATCGGATCGGATCGAGTATTCAAGTAGGCCAGCCTTCCATACAGGGGCCAATAAGACCAAGTCAAGTCTTTCATAATCATAGACAAGAGCAGAATAGCATTCTTAAATAGATGCTTTTAACAACCGGTAGCTGAGATGCGTTATCTTCCATTCTGGAAGCAGAACAAAGCCATCAAGATGAGTACTCGCTAAGAGACGCTTTCTTTATGAATTTAACTCCTCCTGCTTTTTAGAGCAATCTAAAATTCACTTCCTTGACCTCCGTTCATCCTTGATCAGACATCCGTTCCATAATTTGGCCGTGTTCGCGTAATGAGGACTTTAAGACAAAATCTGCACTGGTGGATACAGTCAGATAAACAGCTCCCAGCCCATTTTTGGGGGAGGGGGCAGTGGGGGGGGGAGATCCTGCCTTTAAAAAGAAGAAGAAGAAATAGGAGAATGGAAGAGCAGCGGAAACGAACACTGTAGTGAATGAAAAGAAATGAATAGCTACCGAACCAGTCAAAATGAGACTTCAAATGCTCATATGATCTTGGCTTTCAAAGGACAAATGCTGACAATAAAACCTCTCTTGGTGGCTCTCTTGAGAAAGGAAATAAATGGGGTGTTCTTTTATATATATATATATAGATTTCAAAATCTATAAAAGATAGGCTGTATTAGAAAAGCCAAAAGATGTAATCCTTAGAAAGCCAGGCAGACATTTAGGAAGTAAGATTCTTCGAACAGGTGGAAGAGTGGCCATTTCCATTGCTGATTAAATGTGCAAAGACATACACATAAATCTATATAGGGAACATTATCCTGGGGTAGCAAAAGGAAAAGCCATATGCAAAGGGTCCTGCTTTTCCAGAAGTTCAAATGACCTACTTTATATTTAAATGCCCTAAAGTATTATTGTGATTTGAAATCAGGTGTAAGGACCAGCTTCTCCCCACCCCTTCCAAGAAAGTACGAACTCTTGAGAACTTTGTATTTCAAAAGGAACCGTTTATTGAAAGGGATGAAAGCAAGTCAAAACTCAAAGCAGGCTCTGGGGTGCCTCAGGGCATGCAGTTCAGGATAAAGGAAATTAGGAACCCCTGCCCACCTTCCGATGTGGATTCCAGGTGGGAATAGGAATTGCATCAGCCTCTCTGAGAAACAGATACAGAGAGTTTCTCAGGGTCATTTTACAATCTACTCGTTCCCCCCTTTTTCAGAGGTGTGAGATTTCTTCAGGGATTCCTGGTGCCATGCAATGTTGTGACTCCGACTCCTGAGCCTGTCCTCATGGAGGAAGAGGACTCAGAAAGTGAGGGGGAGGAACTGACAAGGCCTCCCTTTTCCAGGACCCTCCTCTCTGGCAATGCCTCAGGTTCCATCCGAAGGCCAGGAGGAAGGCATTTCGGAGCACCCATTGATAAAGAGTGATATTGATGAATCCTGGCTTGATCCCAGGCCGCATCGAAGGGAAAAGCATGCGCAGCAAAGGAAGAGGAGTGGGAGGGCCAGGGATTGAGCTGAGTCACTGAGCCACGCCCCACAACAGATAAAAGGGGGCGTGATTGCTCGGCAGGCTTTGTGACGGACAAAGTTTAAACTCTAAAGAGTCACATTGTGAATCCTGCACTTCGGCTCAGATATCTTTTGGACTAAACTCTTGTGGATAATTTGTCACTTTGGAAACGGACTGCAGATAAGGCCTCTCCTGCTTTTTGGGAGTACTAATTGGACTTGGCAGGCTTTTTACAGTTAGCTGCCAGATCTCTCATCTGCCAGGAATTCTGGTCTCTTTATACAATAAATTATTGGCAGGCGTGTTTGATATTGCATTTGTCTGTGTGAGGATGGGGGACAAAACAGGCAAGGATTATAAATGTGACACTCCAAATCACCCCCCCCCCGCTTCTTCCACGAAGAATGGCAGATACACAGATCTGACATCAGGGAAATAGGATAAAAACCGTGAGGTGAACAATGCATGCTTATCCCAAAGGTTTGTTTTTTTTTTCAAAGAAGGCAACTGAACTTTTTTGCTTTTTCTTTTGAAGACGTTTCACTTCTCATCCAAGAAGCTTCTTCAACTCTGTCAGGATAGTGTGGAATGGAAGGATTTATATTCCTTGCAGACAGCTGGTCCTTTCCATCAGAGGTGGTATTCAGCTGGTTCATACAGATTCACCCGAACCGGTTGCGGAAATCACGAGTGAGCGTTCCCACCTGCCCTGGCTCTATGCCAACCTATTTAGGCACATTTTTGAGGCCAGGCGCATGCATGGAAGACCAGACGCATGTGTGGAAGGCAGGTGCAAACCGGGCACACACACACACAAAAAACAAGCGTCCGCGGCAAACCAGTAGTAACATAATGTGAAACCCACGGCTGCTTTGCATCCTTTTAGAGGGTCGTTGAAGCACTTGGAGGTTTAGCTGTGTCCTCAGGGTCACTTGAGTAGAGTTCCTGGTTCCTATGGTCCGCAATTTTTCCTCTGGAAATCCATTCCTACTCCCACGCCATTCAAAGGCTGTCCATCCCAAATTACATAGCTAAAAGTCTGTACAGATTCTCCAGTCATCCAGGTCGTGGTTGTGACTGATGACTGAGAATCTCTACAGAATACATGCTTGTCTTTTGGTAACACGAACTTTATTGCATTTGCAGTAAAGATTTAACAAGGTAATATTGCATTTCATGAACAGTAAGGTATTTTATAAGCGAGTCTTAATTTATTAAGATGCAGTCAATATCATTAGGAAAGTTGTTACATTTTACACTAATAGCTATGCTGAAACCCAGGAATGGTAAAATCTATGGTGAGGATAATTCTTGACTTATTCACAGAAAGAAATTGCCAAGGTCAACGAAGAGGATGCATATGAAGCAATAAAGTATTTGTCTTTTTTTATCTTCCTCATTAAAAAAAAAAAAAACCTCATTAAAAAAAGGTGTGGGGACCCCTGCTCCAAAGCATTGAAGAGCAGGACAAAAAGTTAAGAGATGGAAGGTTATCAAAGAGAGATCCAACTTAGGAGAAATTTCTTAACAGGGAAAGCAATTTATTTATTTATTTATTTAGCGTATGGCTGGTCACACACAGTATTAAAATGCTTCACTTTTACAGCAGAAAACAATTAAAACAATAAAAAAATGCAGTAAGAAAACCTAAAAGGAAAACAGAAATAACATTTCAGAGTTTAATGTCGAGTTTGGAGATCCAGTCAGTAGCTGTCGTTGTTGTGCAGAGGAAGTCCCTAGAATCTCCTGGATACCTTCTGTTAGGGCATTCCCTCACTATATGCTGGATAGTCTGTCGGGGGAGCTCTCAATCACATTGTGCTGAAGGTGTTTTTCCCCATTTATACAAGGAGTCGGCACACACCCCATGAGTGAAAGTATAACGGCTTGCCTCCAGAATGGATTAGTATAACGGCTTACCTCCAGAAGTTGTGGGTGCTGCATCACTGGAGACTTTTTAATGAAGAGATTAGAAAACCACAGACAGCCATCCGTCTGGAATGATAGAGAGTCTCCTGCTTGAAGAAGAAGGCTGGACGTGAAGACCTCCAAGTTTCTTGTTCTGTATTCTGTAAATCTGACCATGTCCCCACTGTCATTTAGACATACCAGGGGAACATTTTTATAACCTGTATTTTTTACCGTATTGCCTTCATCACCTTCACAGATGAACACTAAGAAAATCTTAAAGTGATGGTGATTGGTAAATTCACTTATTTTCAAGGGTTGCCCCAAAAGGTGTTAAAACCAGTGGTGGGATTCAAGTAATTTAACAACCGGTTCTCTGCCCTAATGATTTCTTCCAACAACCAGTTTGCCAAACTGCTCAAAAAGTTAACAACCGGTTCTCCCGAAATGGTGAGAACTGGCTGAATCCCACCACTGATTAAAACCTGTAAGACTGTGTTACCCATTTCTTTCGAGGAAGCCAGGTGATGGAATCATTTGAAACAAAGGCAAAGAGACAGGATAGGCATCAGTAATGGACACAGCATATTTTATCCAATTATTCTATAAAGCACCAGAGGACAGGACAAGGAAAAAATGGTTGGAAACTAATCAAAGAGAGAAGCAACCTGGAATTAAGGAGAAACTTCTTAACTGTGAGGACAAATGGGAATAGCTTGTCTACAGAAATCGTGGATGCTCCATCACTGGAAGTTTTTAAATAGAAACTAGACAGCCACTTATCTGAAATAATATAGGTTCTCCTACCTGAGAAGGGAGGTGGACTAGAAGACGTCCAAGGTCCCTTCCATATTCTATTCTATTCTATTCTATTCTATTCTATTCTATTCTATTCTATTCTATTCTATTCTATTCTATTCTATTCTATTCTATTCTATTCTATTCTATTCTACTCTACCCTACCCTACCCTACCCTACCCTACCCTACCCTACCCTACCCTACCCTACCCTACCCTACCCTACTCTACTCTACTCTATTCTATTCTATTCTATTCTATTCTATTCTATTCTATTCTATTCTATTCTATTCTATTCTATTCTATCGCATCCTATCCCTGTATAATTTTCTGGTGATTTTAGGAAGAGATACATAACACTATAACTCATTAGCCATACCAAAAAGTAAAAACCACTCTAATGATTTTTTTTTTTTAAAGACCTTCAATCTTGACTAATCGTCCTTGTCTTAACACGGAGGGTGGAAAGACTCAAATCATAGCCACCTCCATAATCCTTGTAATTCTAAACCCTGACATGGAATCAAGCACCTTAGCAGCCTTTGAACTTAAGTTAGCCCCGCTGTGTCAAGGAACAGAGATCAGAAGGGCTTAAGAATGCCAGATTGTAAAGCCTAGCTTATGGGATCTAATGATCCACCTCCCGCCCCCCACCGACATTAAAATCATAGGAAAGCATTAACACATACAAAAAAATCAATTGAGCCTTGGAGGACTTAATCACTTGAAATTTAAGAAGACATTTCAGAGACTGAGAAAAAATGGCCTGAAACAATGTTCATTAGACTCCTTCCTTCTCCATGGGTACAAATTCTACTTTGATTCTTGTCACACAGACTTTGTTACCAGAAGCTGTTTTTCAGTCATACATTAGGCCTGATCCTTTGAAGTTTTGGAGTTGTTTTCAACATATGTAGGAGCGGTGAAATCCAGCAGGTTCTGACAGGTTCTGGAGAAGCGGTAGTGGAAATTTTGAGTAGTTCAGAGAACCAGCAGATATCACCTCTGGCTGGCCCCAGAGTAGGGTGGGAATGGGTATTTTGCAGTAAGCTTCCCCTGGATTGTGACAAAATGGAGATTTTACAGTATCCTTCTCCTGCTATGCCCACCAAGCCACGCCCACCAAGCCATGACACACCCACCAAGCCACTCCCACAGAACCAGCAGTAAAAAAAATTGAAACCCACCACTGATATGCAGGGGTGGGATTCTATTGGTACGGACTGGTTCAGACGAACTGGTAGCTCCGATGATCAGCTGGGAGCAAACTGGTTTGCTCTGACAATCAGATGGCCCGCCTCTGCTCCCCTGCACTATATTCCTACCTTTATCTTCTCAGCTGATTCGCATTGCCGTGCCTTAGCTGTGTACTATGTACATAGTATACTATGCGTTGCTCCAGAACGCAGCCGCGCGAGCTGTCATGAGTGCACCTAGGTACACCCACATTACACCAATTCTCTGCAAGCTGCACTGGCTCCCTATTGGTCTCCAGTCACAATTCAAGGTGTTGGTTATTACCTTTAAAGCCCTACATGGGTCAGGGCCAGGCTATCTATGAGACCGCCTTCTACTGCATAACTCCCAACCACCAGTAAAATCCTACAGAGTTGGTCTCCTCCGGGTCCTGTCAGCTAAACAATGCCGGCTGGCGGACCCGCGGGGGAGGGCCTTCTCTGTGGCTGCCCCAGCTCTCTGAAACCAGTTACCTCCTGAGGTCCGGACCATCCCCACCCTATTGGCCTTCTGAAAAGCGGTGAAGACCTGGCTTTTCCAGCAGGCCTGGGGCCGTTGATCTCGCTCTTGCAATCCAGCGAGATCCGACCATGAATGGTGTGAATGAGTTTTAATATTTTTAATGTTTTTAATTCTTAAATGTTTTTTATAATGATTTTAAATGCATTGTGAGCCACCCTGAGTCTTCAGAGAGGGGCAGCATACAAATTGAATAAATAAATAAATAAAAAATAAATAAATACTTTTCAATAATGATTGATATTATCGCATATATGCTTATATGTATCTGATTATAGTGATTATGATGATGTGTATATGCTAACACTTTGGACATCTAGAAAACACACTGTACAACATAGAAATGGAATATGTGATACAAAGCAATAAAAAATATTTATATAAAAAAAGAAAATAAGGAAGACCACACTGATGTTTTTATATGCAAGAACAGCGCAAAATGTTTCTGAATGTATTTCCTCGGAATTGCCTGAAAACCCACATTTCCATTTAAATGTCGATCTGAAACATCCATTCTCGCACTCTGTTTAATCTGATATTACTTTGTATTATCTGCAGGGAATTTATAAGCTTCCTACAAGGTTGAAAAAGAAGCATTCTTGGCTTCTTTTTTTTTCTTCAAAGTAGCCGACAATTCAAGACAGAAGAATGTGGAATATAATAGATATGAAATCAATGCATGGAACCTGGGTTTGGTCCTCTCCATTAAATAGCTTCTTAGAATAAGGGAATATATATTATTTCCTTGGTTTTTTGTAAAAAACATAAATAAATAAATCTTGTTTTTCTTTATGGCTATGGCTTTGTTCTCTATCAAAATAGACTTATTGACACATTCAAAATCAAGATGTTTCGCGCTGAAACCTGGCAAGATATCTTGACAGGTTAGTAACTCAGTGCCAGCAAGAATTCTTCCTGCACCCTCAAGAAAATCCACATTAGTGGACATAGAGTGACATCTCTGGTTTAAACATTTTCATCAAAGGAATACGGATAGTTCTAAACAGCTGCTATTTAGTAGGCTGGGATAACAACACATTACACACACACACACACACACACACACACACACACACACACACAAACACTCCTGTTTTCTTTCTATTGTGATGGATATCGGGATAGACATTTTCCGTTCAACCTGAGGATGTCAATGACTAAAGTTATTTGATTTGATTTAAACAGCCCGAGTCTGGATGTTTCATTATAATGTACAATACAAATAAAGAATATCCCAGTGGTGTTTTTTTATACCCTGAAGCAGTATCTGTTCGGAATTAGATTAAGTTGAACAACAATAATTTCAGTGTTCCAGAACTACTGGTTTCATTCCTCCCCACTTTCTTTTTGAGTCCTTCTCGAGCTCAAATTACTTTCACTAGCCTTTAGGTATTTAAAGATGTTATTTTCAAGGTGTCAATATATACTGGCTACTTTTTGCTCTGGTAATAGTACGGCAAGATTGTTCAACTTTATTTATTTATTTATTTATTTATTTATTTATTTGTTTGTTTGTTTGTTTGTTCAAATTATATGCCGCCCTTCTCCGGAGACTCAGGGCAGCTTACAATGTGTTAAGCAATAGCCTTCATACTTTTTGTATATACCTGCTTTGTAGGGCTTTCATCCCCCCCCCCCCCAAACGGTGTTCTTTTTTTATATAAAGTCAGCTTATTGCCCCCACAATCCTACCTACCTCGAAAGGATGGAAGTCTGAGTCAACCTTGAGCCTGGTGAGATTCGGACTTACAGTAATTACAGGCAGCTGGTGTCACTTAACACCACTTTAATCTGTTGCACCACCAAGGCTCTTAATCATGTGTTGAAATATGTAAATGTCCATCGTCTGTATTCTGTTTCCAACTTTTTTTTTCTTTGCATCTTGGATTACCTGATTTTTTCTGTCCATAAAACACATTTAACCAGGGGTGGAATTCTTCTTCTTTCTTTTTTTTTTTTTTTTTAACTACCGGTTCTGTGGGTGTGGCTTGGTGGGCATGGCAAGGGAAGGATACTGTAAAAACTCCATTCCACTGGTGAAATCTAAAATTTGTTACTACTGGTTCTGTGGGTGTGGCTTGGTGGGCATGGCAAGGGAAGGATACTGTAAAAACTCCATTCCACTGGTGAAATCTAAAATTTGTTACTACTGGTTCTGTGGGTGTGGCTTGGTGCAGGGAGAGTGTAATGTAACTGGGTGGGTGTGGCCAATTTTTTTTAAAAAAAAACTTTTAAAACCATTTTTTCTACAACCTCTTTGGCGGAAGAGGTTGTAAAGAAATGCTTTTAAAAGCCTCTGCCGATCAGGCAACTCAGCTGAGATCATCAGAGCCTTTGAAAATATTTTGATTCTACAATTGATGAACCATCCATCGATGGAACAGAAGTTGCCTTCAGAAGTTGTGGGAGCTTCATCACTGGACACTTTCAAGAAGCGACTGGACTGCCATCTGTCAGAAATGGTGTAGGGTCTCCTGCTTGGGTGGGAGGTTGGACTAGATGACCTATAACCGGGATGGCGAACCTATGGCACGGGTGCCACAGGTGGCACATGGAGCTGTATCATTGGGCACGCAAGCATTGCCGTAGCTCAGCTCCAGTGCGCATGTGTGCGCCGGCCACCTGATTTTTGGGCTTTTCAATCCCACCGGAAGTTGGGAAATGGGCTGTTTCCGGCTTCCGGAGGGCCTCTGGGGGAGTGGGAAAGGTTGTTTTCACTCTCCCCAGGCTCCTAGAAAGCCTCTGGAGCCTGGGGAGGGTGAAAAATGGGCCTACCAGGCCCACCGTGCCATCACATGCTAAAAGTGGGGGGGCACGCATGCGCAGGGGTGGGGCGCATTGAATTATGGATGTGGGCACACACGTGAGTGACCTCCCCACACTCCCCCCGCATTTGGCACACGACGGCAAAAAGGATAGCCATCACTGACCTATAAGGTCCCTTTCAACTCTGTTAATCTGTATCTAACTCTCTCAAGTCCATTCTCTTACATTACTTAAATCCAGAAGGAAGATACTAGCTACTCTTTTAAGAATAAGGTGAGGGTCGGTAAAATGGGGCAAAACTCACTTAACAGATGTCTCACTTAAAAACAGACATTTGGGGCTCAATTGTGCTCGTAAGTGGAGGGCTATCTGAACTTGAAAGTTTAAAAGCTCATCTGTAAAGTTTTTAAACTTTGCAGAGATTCCAGGCCATTCCGCAGCCCTAATAAATTTTGCTTGGAATATGAGGGAGTCAGACAGAGGGAGATAATGTTTTAAATATATATTATAATGCCTGCTTATTGGGATCAACTTACAGCTTCAGAAAGCAATTGACAAGAGTTCCTGGGTATTAAGCCACTCAGCTAATCACCTGCAAATATGTGGGAGGGCGCTCATTACCAGAATTAATTTAGCAGTCACTTGAAGCCTGAACATACACACACACAATCTCACCAACCTTTCCCGCCCAACCAAATGAAGCTTATTTTAAATCTCGCCAGCATAGCTGTCATTGGCCTGAAGCAATACCGCTAAAGCTAGGAGATCAATTAAAATGGAGAGAGAGGGGGGGAGGGAGAAGGAAGGAGGGAGGGAGGAAGGGAGAGAGGGGCGGGAGGGAAAGAGAAAGAGAGAGAAAGAAAGAAAGAGAGAAAGGGAAGGAGGGAGAGAGGGAGCAGGGGGAGGGAGAGAGGGGGGAGGGAGGGAGTGGGCGAGAAGGGATAGGGAAGGAGAAAGGGGGAGCGAGAAATAGAGAGAAAGAGAGAGAGGGAGGGAGAGAGGGAAAGGGGGAGGGGGAGGGAGAGAGAAAGAGAGAGAAAGAAAGAGAGAAAGGGAAGGAGGGAGAGAGGGAGAAGGGGGTGGGAGAGGGGGGAGGGAGGGAGAGGGTGAGAGAGGGATAGGGAGGGAGAAAGGGGGAGCGAGAAACAGAGAGAAAGAAAGAGAGAGAGGGAAGGAGGGAGAGAGGGAGCAGGGGGAGGGAGAGAGGGGGGAGGGAGGGAGTGGGCGAGAAGGGATAGGGAAGGAGAAAGGGGGAGCGAGAAATAGAGAGAAAGAGAGAGAGGGAGGGAGAGAGGGAAAGGGGGAGGGGGAGGGAGAGAGAAAGAGAGAGAAAGAAAGAGAGAAAGGGAAGGAGGGAGATAGGGAGGAGGGGGTGGGAGAGGGGGGAGGGAGAGGGTGAGAGAGGGATAGGGAGGGAGAAAGGGGGAGCGAGAAACAGAGAGAAAGAAAGAGAGAGAGTGAAGGAGGGAGAGAGGGAGCAGGGGGAGGGAGAGAGGGGGGAGGGAGGGAGTGGGCGAGAAGGGATAGGGAAGGAGAAAGGGGGAGCGAGAAATAGAGAGAAAGAGAGACAGGGAGGGAGAGAGGGAAAGGGGGAGGGGGAGGGAGAGAGAAAGAGAGAGAAAGAAAGAGAGAAAGGGAAGGAGGGAGAGAGGGAGAAGGGGGTGGGAGAGGGGGGAGGGAGGGAGAGGGTGAGAGAGGGATAGGGAGGGAGAAAGGGGGAACGAGAAACAGAGAGAAAGAAAGAGAGAGAGGGAAAGAGGGAGAGAGGGAGGGAGAGAGGGGGAGGGAGGGAGTGGGCGAGAAGGGATAGGGAAGGAGAAAGGGGGAGCGAGAAACAGAGAGAAAGAGAGAGAGGGACGGGAGAGGGAGAGAGAGGGAGGGGGAGGGAAAGAGAAAGAGAGAGAAAGAAAGAGAGAAAGGGAAGGAGGGAGAGACGGAGAAGGGGGTGGGAGAGGGGAGAGGGAGGGAGAGGGCAAGAGAGGGATAGGGAGGGAGAAAGGGGGAGCGAGAAACAGAGAGAAAGAAAGAGAGAGAGGGAAGGAGGGAGAGAGGGAGGAGGGGGAGGGAGAGAAGGGGGAGGGAGGGAGAGGGAGAGAGAGGGATAGGGAGGGAGAAAGGGGGAGCGAGAAACAGAGAGAAAGAGAGAGAGGGACGGGAGAGGGAGAGAGAGGGAGGGGGAGGGAAAGAGAGAGAGAAAGAAAGAGAGAAAGGGAAGGAGGGAGAGACGGAGAAGGGGGTGGGAGAGGGGAGAGGGAGGGAGAGGGCAAGAGAGGGATAGGGAGGGAGAAAGGGGGAGCGAGAAACAGAGAGAAAGAAAGAGAGAGAGGGAAGGAGGGAGAGAGGGAGGAGGGGGAGGGAGAGAAGGGGGAGGGAGGGAGAGGGCGAGAGAGGGATAGGGAGGGAGAAAGGGGGAGCGAGAAAGAGAGAAAGAGAGAGAGGGACGGGAGAGGGAGAGAGAGGGAGGGGGAGGGAAAGAAAGAGAGAGAAAGAAAGAGAGAAAGGGAAGGAGGGAGAGACGGAGAAGGGGGTGGGAGAGGGGAGAGGGAGGGAGAGGGCAAGAGAGGGATAGGGAGGGAGAAAGGGGGAGCGAGAAACAGAGAGAAAGAAAGAGAGAGAGGGAAGGAGGGAGAGAGGGAGGAGGGGGAGGGAGAGAAGGGGGAGGGAGGGAGAGGGCGAGAGAGGGATAGGGAGGGAGAAAGGGGGAGCGAGAAACAGAGAGAAAGAGAGGGAGGGAGAGAGGGAGGGAGGGAGACAGAAAGAGTGAGGGGGGAGAGTGGGACGGGAGAGGGAGAGAGAGGGAGGAGAGAGGGGGAGGGAAAGAGAAACAGAGAGAAAGAAAGAGAAAGAGTGAGGGGGGAGAGAGGGACAGGAGAGGGAGAGAGAGGGAGGAGGGAGAGGGAGGGAGAGAGAAAGAGAAAGAGAGAGAGAGAAAGAAAGAAAGAGAGGGAGAGGGAGGGAGAGAAATATATGAAGCCATAGCTTTCATTAAATCACCTATTAATTTAATACCTGTCTTGGATTTGTGTTGCTGCAGTTCCTAGCTATGGAAAACATTATTCCAAGCATATCTGAAGGTTGGGAGAGGGGGAGGGAGGGAGGGAGAGAGAGAGAGAGAGATTGTAAAAAGCAAGAAAGATATGTTCACTTTATTCCATATATATTGGCAATTAGTGACCTACCAGAAAAGGTCCGTCTTTTGCCAAAGGTTTCCTACTTGTATGTGTTAGGTTGTCAGAGGCAAAGAGTAAGAGAAAACACACAGTAAATCCATCATGCTTTGAATATTATTTTTTTAAAAATCTCACTATAGTTCTTGGATTATTATATTCTTGCTCCTTCTGACTAAGCGTGAATCCCTAAGCCGGAAACCTTGTACTAGGGATTTGAACTGCCGAATGCCAACATTTCTGATTGACGAGCTCAGTGTCTTAGCCACTGAGCCACCTAGTCAAGGTGCTTTAGGGATAAAGTCATCCATTGGACGATCCTGGGTCAGTCACTCACTCTCAGCCCTAAGGAGGAAGCAATTTTCCCTTTTCAAAAATGTTGCCACGAAGACTGCAGAGTCTCGTCTAGGAAATTGCCAAGAATCAAAATGGACCTGAAAGTAATAATAATTTAAAAAGAAAGCCACAAGGAAGCTCTGTGAGACATCGCCATAGGATGCTGACTAAGTTGTGGTGGCACAATGGTTAGAATGTAGTATTGCAAGCTAACTCTGCCCACAGCCAGGAGTTTGATCCTGACCAGCTCATAGTTGGTTCAGTCTTCCATCCTTCCAAGGTGGGTAAAATGAGGACCCAGATTGTTTGGGGACAAGATGCTGCCTCTGTAAATCACTTAGAGAGGGCTGTCATAGCACTGTGAAGCAGTATATAAGTCTAAATGCTATTGCTATCTTCCTTCCTTCCTTCCTTCCTTCCTTCCCTCCCTCCCTCTCTCCTCTCCCTCCCTCCCTCCCTTCATTCATTCTTTCATTCATTCCAAGTGGTTAGAATGCAGTATTGCAGGCTAATTCTGCCCAATATCAGAAATTCAATCCTGACCAAATCAGGACTGACTCAGCCTTCCATTCTTCCAAGGTGGGTAAAATGAGGACCCAGATTGTTTGGGGGGCGCAATAGGCTAACTCTGTAAAACGCTTAGAGAGAGCTATAAAAGCATTGGGAAGCAGTATATAAGTCTAAATGCTATTGCTATTTTCCTTCCTTCCTTCCTTCCTTCTTCCTTCCTTCCTTCCTTCCTTCCTTCCTTTCTTTCCCAGTGGTTAGAATGCAGTATTGCAGGCTAACTCTGCCAACTGCCATCAGTTCAATCCTGACGGGCTCAAGGTTAACTCAGCCTTCCATCCTTCCGAGGTGGGTAAAATGAGGAGCTAGATTGTTTAGGGCAATAGGTTGACTCTGTAAACTCCTTAGAGAGGGCTATAAAGCACTGTGAAGCGGTATATAAGTCTAGGTGCTAGAGCTACTGCTAATACCTACTCATGAAGCACATAAATAACAGATTATGCAGATAGAGATAGGGATACAGCAGCAAGTTACAGCCCAGAATTAAAATTCAGAGCAATTGTACAGCACAGACAATTGCTAATGCAGTCAATAGATTACCAAGGCTTGTAAATTGTGGATGTATTTATTTAGCCCAGTTTCTATGGTTCTCCTAACTGAGACTCTCTGAATTCATATCTGTTTCAGGGTTTAATCGGAGTCCAACATGACCTAAAGATGAAACAAAGCAGAATGACTTATGTTACTAAAAGCACTGTCAATGGTTTCCCTTCACAAGCTATAAAGCCAGTGCAAAGAGATTCAAAGAGATGTAATGAAAGAAGAGGAAGTTAATGCATCATTTTATATATTTGCTTTATATACTGTTTCCTAGCTGTGTGGCTGTCTGGGTAAAAATGCAGGAATGTTTTACTGTTGCTTTCTTTCATGCAGTATGTGGCCCACCAGCAGCCTGTGGAGCTGGCAGTAGAGTCAGACAGCGAGGAGGCTGGGGAGGAACATGGGCCAGTCGTGGAGTCTGTGGAAGGCCCGGACGAGGGCTCTGCGTTGGAGGCAGAGATGGGGCCATCTGGGAGTGATGTGTAGACTCTGGAGCCTCCAGAATCGGACAGCAGAGAGGTAGAGAGACAGGAGGAGACTGTTCCTAGTGGGCACATGTGCAGAGCTGCCAGAAGGCACAAACAGTTAAAACAAAAGGGATGACTCAGGAGTAAGGCGTGGAGATGTTTGGTCCCTCCCATAAGGCTTAAAAGAGGAGCAAAAGCACGTGGGCACTTTGCAGGAAAGCAACGTTGTTAATCCTGTTCCCAGTCGTCATCTCTGTTTGATTCTGGACTCCGTGTGGCTTTGCCAAGCAGGTCTTTGGCAGAGTGTCAAGGGAGAGAAAGGTTGGTGATTATCCCGAAGGACTTCTCCCGAAGGACTTTTTGCAACTAATTGGGACTCAGCTGTGAATGAACGTAATTCACAACTGTTGCAATAAAAGAGGTTTTTGGGACTACTCATGTGTTTTAATGATTCAGGAAGCCCAAGTCACAACAGTATGAATTGATGTCTTTGTCATTGTCACTGAATGTAGAGAAGGAATGGTGGAAGCTTGGGGCAGAGTTAAAAAAGGGAATCAACCTTGAATCCCTACATAGCCACAAATGAACTAAGTCAAACCCTCCTTAAATTCTGCAAACCCTCTCCAGAACTGGTCAGAACCTGCTGAAACCCAGCTCTGATCTCCAACGTTGGCAAGTTTAAGGCTTTCGATTTCAACTCCTCCAGAATTCCTCAGCCCATCTACATCATTTCTATTCAGCCATTTCACCTACTTTTCATCCCATGTTAACTTTATACTTTAAGAAACTAGCACAAAGAAAAATTGATCACCTGGCGACAAGCCCGAACCATGGTAAAGGGCTACCCATTACCATCTGAAAAAGAAAAAACAAGTAGTTTGCAAGGCGAGGATTTCCAACCATTAAAACTTCATGTTAACCAGGACGAGTTAAGTAGGTGGAATTTCCCTTGAATAAATCCAGTTTAAGAGGAAAGGAAAAGAGCTATTTGGTTTCTAATATTCCCTAGCGATAGATTTTTGCTAGAGTAAATTCTCCACTAAGGCAAAATCTGTAGGGACCTTCCTGCATACCTAATGATTTAAAACTGCACGGATTCAAGATTTCAGATGCGGAAAATATTTTTAGAAGGAATCTGCATTTCAGAAATGGCCGAGGCCCTTTCATCTCTCGCATATACACACACAGTGTTGTGAAGTTGCTCTCCAATTAATAACACGGAGTACTTATTAAAAGCAGTGGAAAATATGCAAGTATTTTTTTAATATCCCAAATTCGAAGCACCCCCGCGTATATTAAAAAGTGCTATCAGTCAACTGTAAAGGCAGCCGTTTTATACCTGTTTATTCAGAAGTAAGCCCCTTTGAATTCAGAGGCAACTTGCTTCTCAGTATAATCTTCAATCCAATCTGAAGTGACATGAAATAGTCCTGATGCGCATTTTTTTAAAAGAAACAACAACAAAAAATGTGGGGTTTTGATGGCATCTGGGATTTTTCTGTTTAATTTCCTTTTTTTTTTTTTTTTTTTACAAACAGCCCCGAGAAATAAAAGAGAACAAAAGGAAGGAAGGAAGGAAGGAAAAAAAGAAGGGGATATTTTTCTCTCCGGATTCATCTGAGTCCATTTATGTTTGGGCTCACTTACAAAGGGATTTTTTTTAAAAAAAAAGAAAAACTCTAATGTTAAATGGAGGTTTTTTTTAAAAAAAATGAGCCAACCTATCTATAACAATGGCTGCAATCAGAAATGGTATTCGTGCAAACCGGTAGAGGAGATTGCGGGTGGGCCCGCCCCCGCCCCCGCCCCCGCCCCCGCCCCCGCCCCCGCCCCTGCTCACCCACTTCAGCTCTATGCCATCCTATTTAGGCACATTTTGGAGGCTGGGCGCATGCGCGGAAGGCACGTGATGCACGCATGCGGCGAACTGGCGGTAAGAATATTTGAAACCCACCACTGGCTGCAATCCAGCTGACTTTGTTAGATTTATATAGTCAATCAATTTCATAGCTGGAGATAGATGGCCACTCTAAATTACCAGCAGCAACAACAAAAAACCTGCTCTCTAGATTTCCAGCAGTAATCAAGACTTGAAAACTCTCTTTTTTCTTCATCCTTCAGATTCACGGATTGGAACTCATCGAAGAAATAACAGCAGGGTGCAGTTCAAGACAAAGTTTAACCTTCTGATCTCAACGACACACTCTAGGGATACTGATAGAAATTAGACCCACTTTAATATAATACATCCATTTCTATCTCTGCCTTTCCTTCTGTCGTGCAATCATGGTTTATGGAATGTATTAAACCATAATGTGATCTGCGATTGACTTATCGCTTTATTTTCTTTCTCTGGTTCAAAAAGCCTTCTCCTAATTGTCATCTTCAATTTTTTATTTTCTCCTTTTATGGTATTAAGTGGGTTTTGTTTGTGTGGTTTATGTTTTATTATTTTTTATTATTTTAAAAAAAGAAAATATACCATAAGGTTTTGAGACTGCATCGTGGGTGTTTTAATTGTATTATTTTATGGTAACAGGGTAAACATATATTTAATAAAGGAATAAATTATGTGAATTTGGCCAGTGGGGGCTGAGCTGAATTAAGCTTCTTCAATTTCATTATAGTCTACTTGCAAAAACAAATATCCATGTAGCTCTATGCCAACAAAAATTTATCCAAAAGAGAACAGCCAAAAATATAAACCTTAAAGACACCTATATAGACTATACAGGTGTGCAAAATATTTTTTTGAAAAACTTTTCTTTTTTTAGCCCAGATTAATTTAGCTAACTCCTACAATGGGTCTCCTAGCAGGTCAACTGACACATGTAAAACAGTGGTGAACTCCATTTTTTTTACTACTGGCTCTGTGGGCATGGCTTGGTGGGTGTGACATGGCGTGTCTTGGTGGGCATGTCTTGGTGGGCATGGCAGGGGAAGGATACTGCAAAAAGAGCCTGAGTGGCACAGCAGACTAATGCTACTGTTAAAGGTAGCATTTACTTTCCAGCTGCCTGCAATTACTGCGAGTTCAAATCTCACCAGGCTCAAGGTTGATTCAGCGTTCCATCCTTTCTAAGGTAGGTAAAATGACGACCCGGTTTGTGGGGGTAATGAGCTGACTTTGTATAAAAATATACAAAAGTATGAAGGCTATTGCTTAACGCCTTTTAAGCCGCCCTGAGTCTCCGGAGAAGGGTGGCATATAAATCAAAATAAAAATAATAATAAAAAAAATCTCCATTCCTACCCCACTCCAGGGGAAGGATACTGCAAAATCCCCATTCCCTCCCCACTCCTGGAGGAAGGATATTGTAAAATCTCAATTCCCACCCCACTCTGGGGCCAGCCAGAGATGGTATTTGCCAGTTCTCTGAACTACTCAAAATTTCCACTACCAGTTGCCCAGAACCTGTCAGAACCTGCTGGATTTCACCCCTGATGTAAGAGCCTCTAAAGCAATGAAACAAATCAGTTGTGTTGATGTCTCTTCTAGACAACAATAGAACTGATTTTTGGCCAACACATTTGGAAGACTTTAGACTGGACAAAGCATGGACTTTCCATTATGCATTCATTTCAGAAGCACCAACTCAAAGCCTTCCAGATATATTCAACCAGTTCCCTCTTCGGCTTCTCATAGCCCAGCCGTTAGAAAAGGTACCAATAGAAGATACTATTTGTAGCTCAGGGTTAAAATGAATGGTCCTTGGTGCTCTCTGAGTTTGGTTGTTTTCTTCCAGACATTTCATTACCCAGCTAGGTAACGTCATCAAGACTAAATAAATACAGCGATAAATACACTCAAAACCATAGAAATGGTGGTGGATTTTAGAAGAAAACCTCCTATACGACCACCTCTTATAATACTAAACAACACAGTATCAACAGTAGAGTCCTTCAAGTTTCTAGGTTCTATCATATCTCAAGGCTTAAAATGGACACCTAACGTCAAAAATGTCATCAAAAAAGCACAACAAAGAATGTTCTTTCTGCACCAACTCAGGAAGCTCAAACTGCCCAAAGAGCTGCTGATTCAGTTCTACAAAGGAATTGTTGAGTCTGTCATCTGCACCTCCATAACTCTCTGGTTTGGTTCTGCAATGCAACAAGACAGACACAGACTTCAGAGGATAATTAGAACTGCAGAAAAAACAATGGCTACCAACCTGCCTTCCATTGAGGACCAGTATACTGCATGAGTCAAAAAGAGGGCTGTGAAAATATCTAGAGACCCCTCATATCCTGGACATAAACTGTTTCAACTCCTACTCTCAAAATGATGATATAGAACACTGCACACCAGAACAACTAGACACAAGGACGTTTTTTTCCCCAAATGCCATCACTTTGCTTAACAGCCAATTCCCACAACACTGTCAAATATTATTTTATTTATTTTATTAATCATATTTCTATGCCGCCCACTCTCCGAGGACTCTGGGCGGCTTACAACAATTGACAGTATACTAAATAGCATATTGCCCCCAACAATCTTGGTTCTCATTTTACCCACCTCGGAAGGATGGAAGGCTGAGTCAACCTTGAGCCGGTGAGATTTGATCCGCTGATCTGCTGAACTAGCAGTCAGCTGAAGTAGCTGCAGTACAGCACTCTAACCACTGCACCACCTTGGCTCTTACTAATTTACTAAGACTGTATTACTATTATTCTTCTCTTCCTTACTAGTATCTATCTCTTCCTACTAATTACTATAACCATGTTTCTTGTATCTTTCAATTATATTGTTTTTATTTGTTTTTCTAGTACAATTTGATAGCTTATTAGTAACCTCGACTATCACTAAGTGTTGTATCTTTTTATTCTTGATGAATGTATCTTGTCTTTTTATGTACACTGAGAGTGTATACACCAAAGACAAATTCCTTGTGTGTCCAATCACACTTGGACAATAAAGAATTCTATTCTAATGAAAAATCTTCAACAAACAGCCCAACTCAGAGAGCACCAAGGATCTCACAGAAAAGGATTATGGAAGTTGCAGTGTATCAGGTGATCCATATCTGTTGTTTTCTGTCGCTAATTCTCTCAGAATGTCCCAAACCTTAATAATCCTATGAAAGCTAGCCGGGGTCTTCTAATGTATGTTACATTCAACTGAGTTTTTAAATAGCAGGAAGGGAGAGGAAAAAATTGCATATCTAATCTTTTATTTTTCTTTTCTCTGGCAAAATATATATATCTTTTTTTTTTTTTTTGTCATGGAAACCAGAGAGAAAACTATTTTTCTTTCTTCCTAAACCCTCCCCCCCCCCCACCTCCACACTTTTGCATTATCTTTTCAGGGTAAGATACCTGCCAGAGAATCGTAATGACCCACTGGGAAATGCATCCGTGATATTGTCCTGGGAGGATACATTTCTGTCATATTATTGTTACAAGAAACAAAGACTATTATTACCCTCAAGAGAACATTTTGTCTACATTGCATAGAGTTTGGATATCACAGCCTGGCTTCTCAGCGGGAACAGCTATGATATGTACTTGTGGATAAGCGTATATGTGATTATAGATCACACATGCATTCACACACTTCTGAAAGGCCTCTAACTATTAACCATCTTACTCCTGAAATACTCCTGAAACTCCTGAAATTAAGAGTAAGAAACTCCTGAAATATCTTACTCCTGAAATAGGGATGCGGTGGCTCAGTGGCTAAGATGCTGAGCTTGTTGATCGAAAGGTTGGCAGTTCAGCGGTTCAAATCCCTAATGCCGCATAATGGGGTGAGCTCCCGTTACTTGTCCCAGCTTCTGCCAACCTAGCAGTTCGAAAGCCGGTAAAAAATGCAAGTAGAAAAATAGGGTCCATCTTTGGTGGGAAGGTAACAGAGTTCCGTGTGCCTTTGGTGTTTAGTCATGCAGGCCACATGACTACAGAGACGTCTTCAGAGAGTGCTGGCTCTTCAGTTTTGAAATGGAGATGAGCACTGCCCCCTAGAGTCAGGAACGACTAGCATATATACAATATATACCTGATTGAAAAAGAGAAGATGGGTTAGGTAGAAAATCATGTCTGCAGAGTATGGTAATGTTCACCAACTGTCAGGCACAAAAGATCAGATCCACATGTGAAAGCCCAATTAAATTGATTTATTGTTGCTCATGCCTATGCACAAGAATCTTCTCAAGTAACCGTTAGCACCTGCTTAGCATTAGAAAAGTTTCAACTGAATTGAAGAGGGGTTGGACTTAGTTTGCCTGTGGCGATGCAGGGATGATAGGCTATTCCCTCTTTTGACTCTGCCCCTTAGTTCTGCCACTCCTCCTACACCAACCAAACAACTTCTAGTTCTATTAAAACTCCCAGGTTTCCTGATTAAGTAAAGCAGATTCCTGATTAAATAAACCAGAGCAAGCTGAAATGCAAGGGAACAGGTCAAAATATAAGCAGAATGTATTTTTAGATGACAAAAGGGAGGCTGAGTGGAATATTTGCAAAGCTTTGCAGCTGCCTAGATAGATTTTACAATACTTGAAAAAACGTTAATAGGAAGCAACTATTTCTTGAAATGGCACGGACCTTGATGTAACTCTGCCTACTGAAGAAATTCTTTTGTTCCAAACTGCTTGCTATTGAACCTTGTCCAGATCATCATAGGTTAGCTGGTTGGCACACGATCACTATCAGTTATTGGCTGCAACATTAGCACAATAAATAAGAAATCCAACTTTCTCTAAATAATTAAGAAGACCTTTATTAAGGGAGATTAATAAGGATAATGCCTTTGCATAACAGAATACTGAACTTAAAGAAGAACTGGTACCAATAGTCTATACGTAGTTGAACTGCGGTGGAGTGGGGTTGGGAGTGGACATGATGGCTCAGTGGCTAAGATGCTGAGCTTCTCAATCAGAATGTTGACAATTCAGCGGTTTGAATCCCTAGTGCCATGTAACGGGGTGAGCTCCCGTGACTTGTCCCAGCTTCTGCCAACCTAGCAGTTACGAAAGCACATATGTAAAAAAATGCAAGTAGAAAAATAGGGACCACCTTTGATGGGAAGGTAACAGTGTTCCATGCGCCTTTGGCATAGAATCATGCTGGCCACATGACCACAGAGATGTCTTCAGACAGCGCTGGCTTTTTGGCTTTGAAACGGAGATGAGCACCGCCCCCTAGAGTCGGGAATGACTAGCACATATATGTGAGGGGAACTGTTACCTTTATATGTACTGCAACAGTTTCCATGGATGTTTCAATTTAGGGGTAGTTGAGATGAGCAATCACACAGAGGGACAGAAAAGTGAAGAAAGTGTGGACGTTCCTTAATACTGGCCTTCTGACTTTCTTAGGTTGCAAGTATTCTGATAATTAGGGTTCTAGATCCTTAAAGTCTTCGTGGTTTCCATTTATAGCTGTGTGTAACTTCATGTCATTTAGTTTACTTCTTTGATTACCATATTAATATTCCACATTTCCAGCTTTCGCAGCAGAGTATGGGACACAGACAAAAATCCAATTAACAGAGCAGAAAACAAACAGTAAAAACAAGCAAATCAATAAAAGATCTAAAACTGCAGATTAAAGCAAATAAAGTCAGCGGGAATCTACAAATCACTCAAATGTCTCGTGCAGAACATTTCTGTAATGGAACTAATTATGAAGCGGCCATACGTCTATGTTTTTGTATGGAAAGCAACTCTTCCTTGCCTTGGAAGCTCTGCGAAGGAAGGAGCACAGGAAATCCAACCACTTCTCTCTTCTTTGTTTCACACACCCACACCTAGGATTTGACTACTCTTCTAGTAAAATATCTCTGGACCCTCTCTAATGGATTGATGTCTGAAATACGGTGAGGGTTCCAGGCAGGTGAGCAGTATTCAAGGACAGGTCTGGCAAAATGCACCCTTATATTGCAGCAATTGATTTCTAGAATATTTGCTCACTTTAATTAACAGGTATGGTGGCGGGCACTCAAGCCATTGTCTTAATATCTGAAAATACAGAAGAGTTTTCAGAGCAATCTCCAAAAAGACAGAAATCTGATGGAGCCCAAGGTAAATTGTGCTGATGGGAAACGCGAATCGTTGTTGGCTTTTTCAGGCAAAAAAGGGTAACATAAAGAGCTATAAAATGAAACTGCTTTAATATGGGGGATGTGATGGTGAATCAACCATCCTGATTGTTTCGTGGATCTGGCCAGAGAATATCTCCTTTCCCTGCATTGCAGAACTGATGAACACAAAGATATGAAATGTCAGTGTAACCATAGTAACCTTCCTCCTAAAATTCTGAATTGATGCTCTCCTCCTCTACTTCTGTTATGGCAAGAGGAAGAAAAACATTAACAGGTAAACTATCTGGACCACTCCCTGCCTATAGCAATTGTCCGGAAAGCTTCAGGTGACACGTTCCTTATATTCCCCACCACACACAAAAAAAGGCTACTTAGCAGTAGCAAAATAGCAATAGCAACAGCATTTAGACTTATATACCCCTTCACAGTGCTTTACAGCCCTCTCTAAGCGGCTTACGGAGTCAGCATATTGCCCCCAACAACCTGGGTCCTCATTTTACCCACCTCAGAAGGATGGAAGGCTGAGTCAACCTTGAGCCTGGTATGATTTGAACTGCCAAATTGCTGGCAGCCGGCAGTTAACAGAAGTAGCCTGCAGTACTGCACTCTAACCACTGCACCACCATGGTTTTTATGGAATACAGGTCTATAAACTGTCCTTAGTCTGTTTGAAGTAAGCTGTCTATCAAAACAACAACAACAACAACAACAACAACAACAAATGAGTAACTAAAATAAAAGTTGATATTAGTTAGAAATAAAATTGAGATATTTGCAATGTCAAGCTGCAGATGTAAACCTTGTTACAGGTTGTCCTCAACTGAAAACCAGTTGTTTAATGACTGTACAAAGTTAAACAGGAGTGAAAAAAAGCTGACTTACAACTGGTCCAGTGGTGGGTTGCTCCCAGTTCGCACCCGTTGGCAAGAACCGGTAGTAAAAATTTGTAGTAGTTCGGAGAACTGGTAATAATATTGGTTGGCCATGCCCCCAAACTGGTCCCTGGCCTGGTCGTGGTTCACTTACCCCACCCACCTCATCAGAGGCTTTTTTTCCCCTTTTAAAAGCATTTTTTCTACAACCTCTTCAGCCAAAGAAATGCTTTTAAAAGTAAAAAAAAAGCCTCTGATGATTGTGTGGCTCAGCTGGGATCGTCAGTCTCCTGCACCATAGTAGGGGGTGGGAGGGATTTGCCCTCCCTGGGCTCCAGAGTTTTTTCTCAAGCTTCCGGGAGGGCGAGAATGGTCTCCCCAGGCTCCGGAAGCCATCCGGAGGTTTCCCGAACTTCTGGTAGGCCTGTTTTTCACCCTCCCTGAGCCTCTGCACATGCCCTGGACTTACTTGCATCCAAAATGGGCTGTATGAGGAATCCTGGGAGGGGAGTGGTGGGCGGGGTGGAGCCAGCCAAGAGTGGGATTTGGGGGTTCTTTGAACTGCACAGAATCTTAGCTAGAGGTTTTCCCAAACCCCTGTGAACTCCCAGCAGCCTACCTCTGCATATAAAGCCGCTGGGTGAGATCATCCGTGGTTTTGGGGTGGAATTCCATCAGTACGCTGATGACACTCAGCTGTACATCTCCACCCCAGACTACCCCAACGATGCCGTGGAAGTGATGTCCCAGTGCCTTGAAGCTGTGCGGGTCTGGATGGGGAGAAACAGGCTTCGACTCAACCCCTCCAAGACCGAGTGGCTGTGGCTGCCGGCGTCCCGATATAGCCAACTGACTGCATCGTTGGTTATTGGGGGCGAATCATTGGCCCCCACGGAAAGGGTGCGCAACTTGGGCGTCCTCCTGGACCCACGGCTGTCTTTAGAGGAGCATACGACAGCTGTGGCCAGGGGAGCTTTTTATCAGGTTCGCCTGATACGCCAGTTGCGGCCCTTTCTAGATCGGGACTCCCTACGCACAGTCACTCAGGCGCTCGTCACGTCTCGCTTGGACTACTGTAATGCTCTCTACATGGGGCTCCCCTTGGGGTGCATCCGGAGGCTTCAGCTGGTACAGAATGCGGCCGCGCGGGGGATTATGGGAGCGACAGGGCGCTCCCATGTGACACCTCTCCTGCGTGAGCTGCATTGGTTGCCGGTTGACTTCCGGGTGCGTTTCAAGGTGTTGGTAATCACCTTTAAAGCGCTCCATGGCTTAGGACCAGGGTACTTACGGGACCGCCTTCTGCCATCTATTGCCTCCCACCGGCCGGTTCGCTCCCATAGAGAGGGCCTCCTCAGGGTGCCGTCAGCCAGACAGTGCCGGCTGGCGACCCCCAGGGGGAGAGCGTTCTCTGTGGTAGCTCCCACCCTCTGGAACGATCTCCCTCCAGATCTGAGGACAATCGCTGACCCCCGGACTTTTCGTCGGGCTCTGAAGACTCATCTCTTCCAACTTGCCGGACTTGCCTGATCCCTCCTATTTTTTTAAAACTATTTTTTAAACTTTTTAGAGTTTTAGAGTTTTATTTGGTTTTACATTTCAGCCTAAATTTATATTGGTTTTAGTACGTTTTAGCTTTTTTGTGTTTGTATTGGTTTTAAATTGGCTGTTCACCGCCCTGAGTCCGGAAGGAGAAGGGCGGTATAGAAATTTAATAAATAATAATAATAATAATAATAATAATAATAATAATAATAATAATAATAATAATAATATATCCCATCCTTCTTAGGCTGATCTATGACCATAATAAAGATTTGTTTTTGATTAGGTATAAATTGAAGTAGATAGAACTTTGACAGGCTTTCAAGATTCTATCACAATATCCTAAACCCCATTAAAAGACTTTCCAAAGTCCTAGGGACTCTGAGTTTCCTCATCTTGTCTACCTCAAAGGGTAACAAAAATGGAGATTCATATCTTCCCCGGCATTCTCGTAACATACAAGTCCCAATCCTTGTTTTTTTTTTAAAAAAAATCCCCTTTGCTCATTTATTATTTGCATGGTACATTTTAGGTTGCCGTTTTAGTGTGTTTGGGGGAAAAAGAGAAATGAGACTTAGCTTCAAGGTCTTATTATGTACCCTAAACCCTGTAGCATGCTTTCATCCTTGGCTTTTGAAATGAATTCTATTTTATATGAATCTAAAAGAAGACTAAAGGAATTTAAAGAAAGAATCAGAGGGACATGGTGACTCAGTGGCTAAGACACTGAGCTTGTCGATCGAAAGGTTGGCAATTCAGCGGTTTGAATCCCTAGTGCCATGTAATGGGATGAGCTCCTGTCACTTGTCCCAGCTTCTGCCAATCTAGCAGTTCGAAAGCACATAAAAAATGCAAGTAGAAAAATAGGGACCACCTTTGGTGGGAAGGTAACAGCGTTCTGTGCACCTTTGGCGTTTAAGTCATACCGGCCACATGACCACGGAGATGTCTTCGGACAGTGCTGGATCTTCAGCTTTGAAACAGAGATGAGCATCGCCCCCTAGAGTTGGGAAGGATTAGCACATATGTGCGAAGGGAACCTTTACCTTCACCTAAAGGAAGACTAAGAAGTCCCATCCATTCCTTGGAGAGATTTCTTCCCGAAGCTGCTTATTTCTCTTATTTTCATCTTCAACCAGTGAGTAGCGGTAAAGGTACGTGTAGAAAACCTTTCCCAACCTCATATCTCTTAACATTTGGCAGCCTGCGTTTGTTACAGGATGCAGGGAAAAGAAAGTACCCATTGATTTTCCTTTGATGTCACGGAAGCCGGGCGCTCTCGTGGTTTAATAGTCTTATTTATTATTGGCCCAACTGCTATTCTGTCTGCCATTCTCCCTGCACGCATTACTTCTATGCTAATAAATATCCAGTGTGCCCCGAACACTGACAATTTCAGCCTTTAAACAAGGCCCATTTGCAGGTTTAGCTACCAGCCCGCGGGATGAAGGATGATGGCAAAAGACCAGCCACATGGGTCACCGTTTCCTCCTCCCAGGTTTTTTTTTCCTCCTCGGAGGTATCAATTTCCTCTCCCCACAAGTGTTATCACAAATGCCAGGCAAAGATTTGTTGGAAGCTGCTGTGGAGAATTAACTCTGTCTTGCAGGCTGAATGTTATTTTGGCTCTCTCCTCGCCTATACTTTGATTTCCCTGCTTTTATCCCAAAGAGCTGGTGGCCACTCCCGGTTCTCCGACACCAGTGGGATCTCAGCGAATAAAATGCTGATAGTGGGTGATAAGAGATTAGATGGGATTGGGGAGGGGAAGTTTTAGAAAGCCAAAGAATGAGGAATGGTCAAACACAAAAGGAGTTTTCAGGTTGTTTACTTAATTTTGCTTTCTCTGATCTTCGATCTCCTCCAACAAATTCTTAACGGTCGAATGACTCAAGTGGGTGTCAGCAACTTGCGGCTTCAGAGCCACATGTGATTCTCTGGCCCCTCTGCTGTGGCTCCCTGTCGGGTGATCCCACCACTGGATGGTTCTTCCCTTTCCCCTCGCCCTCCCCTCCCAGTCACAAAAGGGTTTTGTGGTTCCTGGTGTTTTTTAACAACTGGTTCTCCGTCCTAGTGACTGGCTAGGTAGGCGTGACAAGGGGGGTCATGTGATTGGGTTGGAGTGAGTGACGTCAAGTTGGCCACGCCCACCCAGGTTTTGTGGCTCTCGGTGTTTTCTTTTCTGTGGGAAATGAGTCCAAATGGCTCTTTGAGTGTTTAAGGCTGCAGACCCCTGTCTCAAGCAAATGTGTGCTGCTTTATGGATACTGGAAACACTGGAATTTAATGGGAGCAAACACTGAAAAGGAATTTGATGTCAACCATCTGTAGAGTGGCTGTACGATGATCTGCATTGCAATGCTTAGAAATGAACTGAATGGGTGCAGGTCTCTCCAATTAGGCTCGCAGATTTCTAGGTAGCATATAATGGAGAGGTTCTTATGAAGCTCGACCTGTTATTAATAGCTGCCTAAGGCTATTAAGCTATTATACAAGCAGCTAAAGGTTTTTTGTTCCCTGTTGCATGGTGCATTTGTTTACTAAAAATTCCATTCTAAAAACCATTCTTCTTTCTTCTTCTTCTTCTTCTTCTTCTTCTTCTTCTTCTTCTTCTTCTTCTTCTTCTTCTTCTTCTTCTTCTTCTTCTTCTTCTTCTTCTTCTTCTTCTTCTCCTTTTTCTTCTCTATTCCCTTCCTCCTCCTCCTTTCCTTCCTCTTGCCCTTCCACTCCCCCCCTCTCTCTCCTCTCTCCTCTCTCCTCCTCTTTCTCCTCCTCTTTCCCCTCTTTCTTTTCTATTACCTTCCTTCTCCTCCTTCCCTTCCCCTTCCCCTTCCATTCCTCTTTTCTCTCTCTCTCCCTCTCATCTCCATTTTCTTCCTCCTCCTCCTCCTCCTCCTCCTCCTCCTCCTCCTCCTCCTCCTCCTCCTCCTCCTCCTCCTCCTCCTCCTCCTTTTTCATCTCTATTCCCTTTATCTTCTTTCTCCCCTTCCCCTTGCTCTTCCATTCCCCTCCTCTCTCTCTTTCCCCCTCTCTTCTCCATTTTTTCCTCCCCCTCGCCTCCTCTTTTTCTCCTTTTTCTTCCCTATTCTCTTCTTCTTCCTCCTCCTCTCCTTCCCCTTGCCCATCTACTCCCCTTCTGTCTCTCCCTCTCCCCTCTCTCTCTTTCTCTCTCTCTCTCTCTCTCTTCTCCATTTTTTCCTCCTCCTCCTCCCCCCTTTTCCAACCAAACCATTCAACAGGCCTCTAGGCACCTAGTGGTTATCATGCATGAAACAGCAGACTGCATGGAGCAACTTGTCTAACAAGTGAGGATTGAACAAATCTGCCAATTTTATTTCATCATTTTTTCTGGACTTGACTTCTCATCCTCACATTTCCACATGAGATAGCAACCTGGGCTGGGTGGGGAATCAATATAGAAATAAAAAAAGGAAAGGAAAGGAACAAAAACTCAAGAAGTGCATGTTTACTTGTATAACAATGTGTATTTTTTTAAAAAAAATAAACCCGTATTTCCTTAGCTACCTTTAAGAGTAAGGCATGCACCCCCAGATTTCCAATTTATGCCTTTTTATTTTCTTTTGATACCTGATTTTTTTAAGCAACTTTCTTTCTTATCAGAAGGATGCTTCACGAAATATGGACAAGTCTGTATACTAGAGAAGGTTAATCACTATAAAAGCAGACTCAAAGCAAAACTATTGTCTGTTGTTGTTGTTTTTACTTAGACAAAAGGAACTTTCATCCCTTCTTCCTTCCTTCCTTCTCCTCCTCATGAGATAAGCAATCTACCCTGAAAATAACAAGCAAATTCAGCTGCCCTCCTTTTCTGTGGGAGACATATATATATATATATATATATATATATATATATATATATATATATATATATATATATATATATATATATATATACATACATACATACATACATACATACATACATACACACACATGTATATATATATTTTCTCCTGTCTGATCTGGTTCCTGCTTCAGGACATTATTCGAACTATGATCATGGACCTTTGCCAAGCCACTACTTTCTGGCCCACTTCTGCTGGATGCTTCCTAGGTCGACGCTTCTTGCCCTGCGAGATTCCCCCCTCTCGCGGGTTTGGCCCTCCACACTATCGAGGGCCTACCTTAATGACGGGTTTTGGGACCCCGAGAGGTGGCATGTCGCGAAGAGGGGATTGAGGGGTTTTTTAAGAAATTTTTTAAGGGGTGTTTTAGGGGGTTCTGGGGTGGGGGAGGGAGTGGGTTTGGGGGGAAACCCGGGGGGGGAAAGGGACAGGCCTGACAGTCTTTGATGCCATGGGGGGTTTAGTTTCTGGAGGCAAGAGGGCCCTTAATGAGCCCTCGGTCGAGGGTGGTGTGATAACTACGTTATGTGGGAGGGGCATATATGGCGAGAGCAGGGGACCATATCATGTGCAGGGGGCGCGCACTCGCTGTCTTCGAGCGATTGCGCGCCCCGGTCCCCGGAGCTATTCCTGTTCCCCGGGTTGTTTAGAGTCTCAGGACCCTGGGCTCCGGCTGGTGTTGTGCAATGCGAGGTCCGTGGTAAACAAGGCCCCCCTCATATGTGATCTTCTTGAAGAGGGGGGTGCGGACCTGGCCGGTATTACCGAGACCTGGTTGGGCCACGAGGGGGGAGTTCCCCTCGTGGAGATGTGTCCACCGGGTTTCCTTGCATTCCACCAGCCGAGAGCCCAGGGCAGGGGTGGGGGAGTAGCGGTCATTATTAAGGAAGGTCTGGGTCCGAGGGAGGCCACTGTACCTCAGATAGCCGGGTGTGAGTCCGCCTTTGTGAGATGGGGTCCCGGTGGGCAGATGGGTCTGTTAGTCACGTACCTGGCTCCCTGCCACGTGGCAACGACCCTGCCCGAGCTTCTCAATGTTATAGCCGAGGTGGCGGTTGATACCCCCAAGCTTATAGTCATGGGGGATTTCAACCTGCCATCTATCGGCGAGACATCTGAGATGGCTCGGGAGTTCATGGCTTCCATGACGGCCATGGACCTGACCCAGGTAATTCAGGGCCCGACCCACATTGGTGGACACACCCTGGACTTGGTTTTTGTCTCTGGTCAGTGGCTGAGTGGTCTCGATATCGGGGATATAGGGGTTGAACCCTTGTCATGGACTGACCACTCGCTCCTTCGTCTCGACTTTCTGACCGTTACACCCCATCGCAGGGAGGCGGAACCAACTAGGTGGTTCCGCCCCAGGCGCCTGATGGATCCTGATAGGTTCCAGACGGAGCTTGGGCCATTTCCTGAGACACTGACACGCGACTCGGCTGAGGACCTGGTGGCTGCCTGGGATAGGGCAGCCGGTGGGGCCTTGGACCAGGTCGTGCCTTTGCGGCCTCTGACCCGGCGCCGAACTCACTTATCTCCTTGGTTCACCGAGGAGCTGAGGGAGATGAAGCGCCGGAAAAGACGCCTAGAGAGTGGTTGGAGGGCTAGTCGCTCTGAATCCGACTTAACACTAGTAAGAGCTCATATTAAGACTTACTTAGTGGCAATAAAAGCGGCGAAATCTAATTATTTCACCGCTCTTATTGCGTCATCAGATAATCGCCCAGCTGCCCTGTTTAGGGTGACCCGCTCCCTCCTCCACCTGGGAGCGCGGGAAGATCCCTTGCAGGGTCGTGCTGAGGATTTTGTTCAATATCTGGATGATAAAATAACTCAGATTCGGGATGAGCTGGCCTCTGACTGGGTTAGTTCGGGCGAGGTGACTGAGCCCAGTCTTGAGAGTGTTATCTGGGCTGAGTTCGATCCTGTGGCTCCTGAGGACGTGGACAGGATCCTGGGTGGACTGAACGCTACCACATGTTTGTTGGACCCGTGTCCCTCCTGGCTGGTGCTGGCCTCCCGGGAGGTTACACGAGGCTGGCTCCAGGAGATTATAAATGCTTCCTTGGGTGAGGGTGTCCTTCCGCCTGCCTTGAAGGAGGCGGTGGTGAGGCCCCTCCTCAAGAAGCCCTCCCTGGACCCGGCTGTTTTGGTAAATTATCGTCCTGTCTCCAACCTTCCCTTCCTAGCGAAGGTTGTTGAGAGTGTGGTGGCGCGGCAGCTCCCTCGATACCTGGATGAAGCCGTCTATTTAGACCTGCTCCAGTCCGGCTTCAGGTCCGGGTACAGCACCGAAACGGCATTGGTCGCGTTGGTGGATGATCTCTGGAGGGCCCGGGGTAGGGGGTATTCCTCTGTCCTGGTGCTGTTAGACCTCTCAGCGGCTTTTGATACCATCGACCATGGTATCATGTTGCGCCGGTTGGAGGGATTGGGGGTGGGGGGCACCGTTCTGCGGTGGTTCTCCTCCTACCTCTCCGACCGGTCGCAATCGGTGTTGACAGGGGGGCAGCGGTCGACCCCGAGGCGCCTAGTGTGTGGGGTGCCACAAGAGTCGGTCCTCTCGCCCCTCCTGTTCAACATTTATGTAAAGCCGCTGGGTGAGATCATCCGTGGTTTTGGGGTGGAATTCCATCAGTACGCTGATGACACTCAGCTGTACATTTCCACCCCAGACCACCCCAACGATGCCGTGGAAGTGATGTCCCAGTGCCTTGAAGCTGTGCGGGTCTGGATGGGGAGAAACAGGCTTCGACTCAACCCCTCCAAGACCGAGTGGCTGTGGCTGCCGGCGTCCCGATATAGCCAACTGACTCCATCGTTGGTTATTGGGGGCGAATCATTGGCCCCCACGGAAAGGGTGCGCAACTTGGGCGTCCTCCTGGATCCACGGCTGTCATTAGAGGATCATACGACAGCTGTGGCCAGGGGGGCTTTCTATCAGGTCCGCCTGATACGCCAGTTGCGCCCCTTTCTAGATCGGGACTCCCTGCGCACAGTCACTCAGGCGCTCGTCA